>JAXCMG010000090.1:696092-736940 GCA_034642415.1 Podarcis siculus | reverse complement strand
AATAATAATAATAATAATAATAATAATAATAATAATAATAATAATAATAATAATAATTGTATGCTGACATCTGACTGGGTTGTCCCAGCCACTCCGGGCTGCTCCCAACAGAATATTTAAAACACATACCACTTCGCTGAACAGGGCTGCCTTCAGATGTTTTCTGAAAGCCAAATGCAGTCGTACCTTGGTTGTCAAACGCCCTGGAACTCGGACGTTTTGGCTCCCGAACGCCGCAAACCCGGAAGTGATTGTTCCGGTTTGCGGACATTCATTTTGGAACCCGATCAGCCAATCAGAAGCCGTGATTTGGTTTCCGAACGTTTTGGAAGTCGAACGGACTTCCGAAACGGATTCCGTTCCACCTCCAGGGTACGACTGCAGTCATTTATTTCCTTGACATCTGACGGGAGGGCATTCCACAGGGAGGGTGCCACTACCGAGAAGGCCCTCTGCCCGGTTCCCAGTAACTTCACTTCTCGCAGTGAGGGAAATGCTACAAGGCCCTCACACCTGATACTGCTAAGTCTCCCAGTGGCTATGGCCATCATTGGCCATGTTATCCTTCTGTGGTTCAGGGCCACCGAGTTCCAGTAGCTCTATCTTCCTGGATGGCCTCTTCCAGGAAGTGCTACTAGAAGCCTCCTGTTACCCTTTCTCCTGGCATTTGTGCCTTGTGGTTTGTTCCTTGTGCTGCCTTTCAACCACATGAAACCACCAAGGGAGATCACCTGGGGTTCTGGAGTGTCGGCAGGTACTGATGACGGCCCCCTTCAAAACTCCAGCAGCTCACCTCGCTCCATCTGTCCTTGACATCTAATTCTGGCGAGGCACAGGAAGCCTTGAATTGGCTATCAGTAACGAACTAGATAAGGGTGATAAACTGAAGCTCAGTTGCAAAAGAGGGGAGGTACTGGTATAGCTCAGGACCCCATTGTTCTGGAGGGGGGAAGTGTAGGTCCTTGGCCTTTGAAGCCCTGTGGGGCTGGGGACCTGGGTGCTGCAGAGATCCTCTGCCTCCACTTTGGGCAGAGTAGCTAAATTGCACCTAGGAAGCCAAATCATGTGCAATACTGACGCTTTTCTTGAGATTAAGGCCACGTCCAAGCACTTGTTAAAATCTTCCAAGGCCTTTACTAGCAGGACATATAGCTAAGGAAGAATACATGCAAAGGATTTACATTCACATGCTCTTCCAAGCGCGGGTTTAGTTTTTCCTAGTTGAAGATTTCAGCCTCTGCCTAAGAGAATGATCCAGTGAGACAGCGGCTTTGAGCACATGCAGAACGCTTTGTCAGTTGCCCCTAAGCAACTCTTGTGCAATAGCACCCAACGAAATTAACTCTCGAAACGCCAGCAAATAATAATTAAGCAGAAATTCACTCGGAACAATTACAGTGGTAATTGCTAAACGATGACCAATGAAGATAACTGCAAGCCACAATGCATAAAATACCACAATACATGCAGAATCATGTAAAAGGAACAAATTGAGAAACAACTTATAAAATCGTGTGTTGTTTTTTTAAAAAATCCTCCCTTCCCAGCTGCTTTTCCTGTTCTTAAAGTCATGGCCTGGGAGAGGCTAATTGCTCAGCTAGACTTGACTGAGGTTGCCTGTGTAGGAGAATAGAGTTAACCTTCCAAGACATCCTGGCTGCTGTGTGCTACTACAGTGGTTCCTCGGGTTACAGACGCTTCAGGTTACAGACTCCGCTAACCCAGAAATAGTACCTCGGGTTAAGAACTTTGCTTCAGGATGAGAACAGAAATCGCGGTGGCGCGGCAGCAGCAGGAGGCCCCATTAGCTAAAGTGGTGCTTCAGGTTAAGAACAGTTTCAGCTTAAGAACGGACCTCCAGAACGAATTAAGTTCTTAACCCGAGGTACCGCTGTACTGCGGCCCATGTTTTGTTAGCCCAAAAATGTAAAACGAGCGAAGTCCCAACTAAAGACGAATGGCAACTGAAGCTGACGGAATATGCGCAGCTTTCAGACCTAACACACAGAATAAGAGAACGAGAAGAACATACGTTTAGAGAAGATTGGAAAATGTTTATTGAATATATGGGGGGAAATTGTGTACACTTGAAAATGTTGGCGGCATTAAGATAAATTCAGCAGTGTAAATAAGTTTCGATGGATGCAATAATGCAATACTGAATGGTTTAGTTTATGTAAAATATGCATGGATTTAAGATTTGCAAAATGAATCATGGAAAGAGAAGAAGGGAAGTCATTATTTTAAGGCTGTTTAAATGAGTATTCTAAATTGTAAAACAGAAAATTTAATAAAAATTTACATATATATAAAACAAGACACCCTGGCTGCCGTGCAGCAGCACCCAGGCAGTTGCTAAATGATACGTCTTTCCGCTTGGCAGGTGTAGCCAACTTGGTAACAGGGCAGAGGAAGAACCTGATGGCCATGGCTAAGACCTGGTGGAACCAGTTCAGCATCAATGCCTTGCAGCTCCTGCATCTCAACAAAGCCGTCTGCGGCTACCACCTGGGCTACCTAGATGAGGAGGTGGAGCTCTTGAGCAGTGTGGTGAACAAGCTGGTTGCCCTCTACAACCAAGGCAAAATCAAGCCCAAGGTGGACTCTGTTTGGCCCTTTGATCAGGTGAGTGTGGGTGGCAGCACAACGGGCTCTTCTCGTGCTTAATGCAATCGGTTTCTAGGTATGATTTCAGGGCTTTGGCCGTTCACTGGAGATACAGGGAGGCCCTCCATTCAAAGGCAGGCCTATAGGATTGGGGATGGGACCTGGCTTGAACACATGCAAAGCGATTTAGGGGCTTTAGGCGTGAGCACAAGCTGAACAGGAGCCAGCAGCGAAATGCAGCAGCTAAAAAGGCTAACACAATCTTAGGCTGCGTTAACAGGAGCACAGTCTCCAGATCACACAGGGAACAATGGTTCTGCTCTGTTCAGGTTGCGTTGTGGATCTTGGTGTGCCACATATAACAAAAAGACGTTGCTAAACTGTGTTGTGTTTCCAGAGGAGGGTGACCACAATGTTGAGGAAGCTGGAAACCGAGCCTTGTGAGGAAAGAGTTGAAATAGCAGGGGGATGTGCAGCCTGGAGATGAGAAAGTCAAGGGGGGAGCATTTTAGCGTTCTTCTTCAGGAGGTGGCGTAGACTAGGGTCCCGTCCACACCATACAGCATTTAAACACACGCTGGAGGGAGAGGAGAGGAGCTGCTTCCTTTGAAACCCGGGAAATTTAAGGGACACCATCAATAAGGGACAGCAGCGGGACACGGCACTGGGATAAGGGAGTTTCCCGCCAAATAAGGGACACTTGACAGCTATGCACAGGTGGTGGCCTGCGAGGCTTCATGGCGGTGATGGGAGATAGCGGCAGTAGCGGCGGCAGCCTGCAAGGCCTTGTGGCAGCGGCACAAACAGTGACAGCCTGCGAGGCCTTGCGGCGGTGATAGAGAGTGGTGGCAGTAGCAGCGGCGGCCTGCGAGGACTCGCAGCAGTGGCGGGAAGTGGCGGCAGCGGACTGTGAGGCCTTGTGGTGGCAATGGGAAGTGGCAGCAGTAACAGCACTGGCCTGAGAGGCCTTGCAGTGGCGGCAGGATTTGGTAGCAGGAGTGGCAGTGGCCTGCAAGTCCTCCTGGTGGTAGTGGGAGGCGGTGGCAGAAGCTGTGGCGGCCTGCCTCAGCGAGGCCTCAGCTTCTGCCGCTGTTCACCCACAACTTAACAGCCACTGCAAGGCCTCATAGGCCGCCACTACTGCCACTGCCATGGCAAGGCCTTGCAGGCTGCCCCTGCCACCCACTGCCATGGCAATGCTTCGCAGGCTGCTGATTATTGTGCCCTTGCTGCCAAGCTGCTTTCTGCCGCTTCTGCCTCCTAGCAGGCTTGCTGTCAGCCTGGCAGTCCCAGATTATTTGTATTCACTATGACTCATCACCGTACTTTGGATTCCCCTGAATACTATCATTTGGTAGCCAAGTCCAAAAGCCAAAGTCCTGTTGGGATGCATTTTGCCTTGCCTGCTGATGAAACGGAGAATGTTGACATTTAACCATTTTAGACCCCTAAGTACTAGTAGTCGTCAGGACATTGTCCTGTTCGCCTCTGTATAGTTCCTTCCTTATTTCAGATATCGTCAGATATCGATATATCGCGATGTCCTGCTGGTGATACGTTGCGATACCATAGCTGCCAACCTTCCCTTTTTTTGCGGGAAATTCCCTTATTCCAGCGCTGTTTCCCGCTGCTTCCCGCTCCTATCCCGGATTGTTAGATATCCCGTAGACTGTCCCCGGGACAGGTGAGGCTGCCGGTCCCTTATTTTCGAGGCTGCTGAGCCCTTATTTTCAAATCTGAAAGTTGACATCTATGTGCAATACTGATAACCAGTTATCGCTCAGCCCTAGTGTGGAGAGCAGGGTGATTTCGAACAAAGCCTTTCACTGCGTGACTTTGCGTTTAGTCATGAGGCGGGGTGCTGTGGGGAGCGAGTGAAGAAATAAGTTGAGTCATTAGATCACATGTGTATTTGCTGCTTATTAAGAGAGAGAAGGAACAGGGGACAAACCCAACCCCAGCAAATCCTAGTGCTGGGCTTTAGTGAGTAAGTTCATTGTGTGGTTTTTATTTTCACAAAAGGTTCAATCCTTCGCATTTGCAGGCAGGATTGCAAGAGAACCCCTAGTTCAGATGTAGGCAGCACTGAGCTATATAGACCCAACAGTCTGATTCTCTGTGACAACTGCTCTTCCCAGTCTTGGCGTTTGCCTCTTGCAGGGCTGAGCCTTTTAAAAGAGGCTCCCAGACACTGAACCCTTGTTTAGAGATCTCCTGGCGTTGTTGCCTTACGTGTTCCAAGACCTGACACTGAAAACTGGCTTGGGAAATGAATGGGACACAGTGACGGAAACCAGAGCGCACGGAAATGCCATTTACCTTCCCACCACAGCGGAACCTATTTATCTACTCGCGCTGATGTGCTTTCGAACTGTTTTGGAGATTTGGCCCGGTTGCTTATGATTCCTGCTTTGGAATCTCTTATTGGGGGTGGGGGGAAGAAGAAGGGCAGGCAAACCAGAAAGGGGGCAAAGGATGGGGGGGTGTTCTGCTGAGATTATCTCCTTCTGTTGCCTCCTGGCTGTGCCTTCTGATGCACACAGTAACAAGTGGATTCCAGCCACTTTTAATTAAGCTGAAAACGTGTGGGGTGGAAAGGGGGGGCACCCCTCCTTTGCTGCATCTGAGCTGTAAAAAGCTCCTGTTCTTTGAAATCGGTTTCTAAAAAAGGGTTAAGGAATTGCAGACTCAGAAGAGTCTAGACAGTGGTGTCCAAACTTTTTTCAAAGAGGGCCAGATTTGATCATCATCAAACTTTTTATTGGCATCACATACAAACATCCGAAACAAGATTTGATGAAGTGAAGGGGCGTGAGGCCGTGTTGTGAACCTTGTTGAGCTTCTTTTAGGATTGAAGTTGTTGAGGTTTTTTTAGGATTTTACCCCAGGAAATAAACTGCCACAGGGGCCGAATTAAACTGACCAGTGGGCCAGATTAGGCCCCCGAAACAGACTTTGGACATGCCTTGTCTAGGAGAGATTTGATAGCTGCTGAATGCAACATTCCTTTCCGCTGTTAGTATGGTTCATTATCAGTTGGTAAGGGACGTGGGTGGCACCGTGGTCTAAACCACTGAGCCTCTTGGGCTTGCCGATTGGAAGATTGGCGGTTCGAATCCCCGCAACGGGGTGAGCTCCCGTTGCTCTGTCCCAGCTCCTGCCAACCTAGCAGTTCAAAAGCACACCAGTGTGAGTAGATAAATAGTTACCACTGTGGTGGGAAGGTAAACGGCATTTCCGTGCACTCTGGTTTCCGTCAATGTGTCCCGCTGCGCCAAAAGCGGTTTAGTCCTGCTGGCCACATGACCCGGAAAGCTGTCTGTGGACAAACATCGGCTCCCTCAGCCTGAAAGCGAGATGAGCGCCACAACCCCATAGTCGCCTTTGACTGGACTTAACCATCCAGGAGTCCTTTACCTTTTTATTAGCAGTAACTCTGCCATGGTAAAAAAGAAACGCTCACACACTGAATTGCAAACTGGCTGAGTTTGTTGGTAGTGAATGCTACAAAAGCTACAGCTATCTGAATAGCATTCAAGGACTGCACAAATTCATGAAGTAGACAGTATAGACTACCTATATCAAGATGGACATTCAGTCCGTGCCCTGATCACTTTCACAGATCATAATCTGGTCAATTTCATCTTTAGAACAAGAAATCTATTTTTAAAGAAAGGAATAGATTAAGAATCTTTGAAAACAGAGCCCCGCTAACCTCTCTACTGGCGGCCAAGGTGGAAGGGAGACCAGGAACAGAGGAACAAAACGAAAGAGTGCACATGCAACAAAACCAGAGCCTAGTGCACCAGCAGGAAAACATAGCCCCTATTGAGACTCACCTTCATTTGAACGACAGAGAGGACTCTTTCTCCATAGAAGAACATGCCCTAATAAATCGGTTCTGGTCACTGCAGATGCCAGTCCAAAAGGAAATCTTGGTTAGACTGGACACCCTGAGAAGCAGACTGTCCAAAAAGGAGGCCCATGTTGAGACTACGGAAGGTTCACACACACGGCCTATATCCCCCAAGTGCCTAGTGGACAAGAGGACGGTGGGAGGCGCCTTTAAAGCATTCGTCAGTCCAAGGCTGAAAATCAGTGGCTGGGTACTTCTGTTTCTCAGAGGCTGCAGGGGGGGGGGGCAATCTCCCTTTGGGTCTTGTAACTGGCTGACCAACATTGCAGATGGATTTTTGACCCTATTCCAAGGGGACCAGTTCCGAGAGATCCCACAATTGTCTCTGCCCCCTAATAGGATTGATGTGTGTGTATTGGGGAGGGAGGAGGACAGGACTAGTGCCAGCTGAAAGACCCTTAAGGAAGAAAATGAAGCCCCTCATCCTTCTCCCCCTACAGGTGGTAGATGCCATGAAGCAGATGCAAGAGAAGAAAAACGTTGGGAAAGTTGTGCTGATTCCCGAAGCACCACCGAAGGACGAAAGCAAAGCAGCAGAAAACTAAAGTGAAAGGCGTGGGTGGATTGTCTGACCTCAGGTCCTCATGTTGTTGTATTTTGGGTTGTGTTATTTTTTTATTTTTTATTTTTAAACCTGCCCCCCTCCCCATGTCTGACCCTTGGATAGAAGTAGGAATGGGCATATAGATCTCTCACTGCTGTTCATGGAATAAGTGGTGCAAGGACCGAAAAGACACATGTATTGTCGTCGGTTGGTGGCCTCTGGAGGCGATGCAAGCTTCTGGGTTTCACAGAACGCTTTGCACCATCTCTAAAGCATTGGCCGGCCTCCTTTCAAAAGTAAATAAATAGAAAGTAATCACAGAGAGGAATTGCATTGATCCTGCATCTCTGCTCTTGTAGCGTTAACTCTTCATTAAAGGAATAACAAGGCCCAATGTGAACTTGCAGGTGCCTGAGTCAAGTACACACCCACTGAAATTTCCTCTTGATTTCTGGGTCCTTCTTTTACCTTTATTTGTAACCTACCCACAACTCCACAAAATCCATGCCAAATTCACCTCCGGAGCCCTCTTCTCTTCCCACCCAGTCCCTCCCCTGCCTCTGGTGACTAATAACTTTAGAGCACGTAAAACTCACATTATTATTACAGCAGCCATCGAAAGTCTCCATGGAAACGGAGCTTCAAACCTGCCGCTTCCGATGGGCAAATTTAATAAGCAGGACGCATCCAACTTTTTCAGCTCTGCTGTGACACGAAGACTGGAGGAGAGGCAGAGAATTGTTCCTCTGTGTTATCCTGATGCAGACCTGCCTTTGATCCTGTCACCTCCTCCAGTACGCAAATGTCCATTTGCTACGCTGGCAACCTTAGCATATCTAAACCATTTTTTAAATAAATAAAAACCTGCCCTGGCAATTGTAATGTTTATGTGAAGGAGGCAACAGAAAGCACCTAGGTTTCTTTTGAGAGACACCTTGGGCTCCCCCCCCCACTCTAATTGGGTTGTGTAGACACATACACAACGGTGCCAAGCAGCTGACTAGTCTGCAATCAGCTGACTTCTAAAAAACCGTGCTATCGCTTGCAGAACCAGCTGTCCTGGTCATGTAAATGGCACATGACTTGGTGGTTGGATGTTTGAATGGGGAAAACAATCTGTATGCAATCTAGCTAGAGGGAGGAACACTGAAACCCTTCCCTGCTGCAACTCTTGGTCGTCGTTTTTCTTCGAGAGCAAGAGCACCTTCCGGTGCGTGGCACAGGCCGGTTGCCTTCCAGAACACAGCTAGCAGAATTACACGCCGGCTAAATGTTCCCTTTACGTTTGCATTTCCTGTCAGGCTGTGGGAGAACAGGCAGCGAAATTTAGCAGTTGTCTGCAGCGAGCAGAGAGTTTCTGCTTCCGGTCCTGTCACTTTTGGTTAATGGTCTGTGTGGAAAATGAGTCGCTGTGCTGCCTTAAGCTGTGTTGTGCTTATATCCAGGTTCATCTGCCACTTCTGCGGGCTCTAATCTCTTCTTTGAGCCTTCTTTTCCCCCTCTCTTCCATTTCAGCAAACCTCTCGACCTTTTTACGTCCTCGGGCCACAAAGCATCGCTCTGTAGCTCGACACATGGAGTAGATATGACCCTTAAAAATTGCGCCAGTTTTGAGTTTTCTCCTCCAAGCATTGCTGCATCTGCCTTGAGGGAAGCTCTGGCCCACCTTCCAGGAAGCTGCCCTAGGTTCAACCAAAGGGATCCAACTCACTCCCCCAGTCCCCTTCCTTGATGTTCATACCTGGCGAAGACCGCAAACCTCCGAGGGTAGCGTTCTGCCTTTGCCTGGCGTAAAGAAACGATAAAGAGCACAGGGAATCGCAGCAGTAAAACCTGGGCATTTCTCTCTGTTTCCCTTTCCCCCTCTTCCCAGCCCCGTAGTGAGAGTGGAAGGCAACCGTGGGCTGTGCTTTGGCTCACGGCGAACCCTTGGTGCCAGGAATTGGTGCCAGGAATTGCCTGCAGGAATGTTTCCACCTTACCTTATGGTAAGAAGGGACAGACAACCTGAGGCCCGCTAGAGCTCCCACCAGTCACAGACAGCATGGCCAGTCACCCAGCAACATACAGAGGGATGCGAGTTCTCCACCTCTGCCTTTTAGGCCCTGTTGCGGGAGGCACAGAGACTTCACACCTTATAATAATAATAGTAATTTATTATTTATACCCCACCCATCTGGCTGAGTCTCCCCAGCCACCCTGGACGGCTCCCAATCAAGTGTTAAAAACAATACAGCATTAAATATTAAAAACTTCCCTAAACAGGGCTGCCTTCAGATATCTATTAAAAATAAGATAGCTGCTTATTTCCTTGACATCTGATGGGAGGGCGTTCCACAGGGCGGGTGCCACTACCAAGAAGGCCCTCTGTCTGGTTCCCTGTAATCTCACTTCTCGCAATGAGGGAACCGCCAGAAGGCCCTCGGCGCTGGACCTCAGTGTCCGGGCTGAACGATGGGGGTGGAGACGCTCCTTCAGGTATACAGGACCGAGGCCGTTTAGGGCTTTAAAGGTCAGCACCAACACTTTGAATCTCACACCTTCAGCGTGTGAGAGTGCCCCCAAAGAGCCTTTCCCAGTCCATCCAGGCATTTGGCTGCTGAAGCAGTTGCTGATGCCGACATTTTTCAAGGCGTTGCCTTTAGCTACCCACACACGCAACAAACAGGTCCATTAGCAATTTCTGCGAGTGAGCTAGGCAAGGAGGTTTCTTACACCATCAGCGCGCAAGGTAACTTGATCTTAACAACCGAAAGTCAGGAGGATTATTCTAACCAAAAGTTGCAAAGAGCGGATTCTGGGAACTATTTTCTTTTTCCTTGCTGCGCCTCTTTCCTTTTTGTCCCAGGATGTATTGTCATTCCCTCCACGTAAAGTGCTGGAATTTTTTTTGGGGGGTGTCCCATCTTCTCAACTTCGCAACTTGGATTTAAGGCCATTTTAGCATCCTTCGTCCTACCATGCCATGCTTAGCAAAGGTTATTGCAAACGTCAGATTAATTCTTATAGGGCCCTAGGGTTGGGTGCGGCCAAAAGTGGAGCACATGATCTGATCTGCAGGCAGGTGGTCGCAAGTTCAGTCCTTGCTGGCTGTTGTTGAAAGACGTCGGGAAAGACGGATGGCACGAAAGACTCCCGGCTCTGAAATCCTGGCCACTGGCGCTCCATATTCTGACTTGGCACAAGCCAGCTTAACGTATGTTCACAAGGCAAGGTCGGCTGGTTAGCCACCGTCTAACACAGATCAGTCAAATGCACCGTCTAACACAGATCAGTCAAATGCAACCCAGGCCAAGATGGGCTGTTAGTGGCGAGCGGCTACACTGAAGAATAAACAGAATCTGGTGACTTGCTGAGGCTGCAAACCTCCCAACATAGTCCTTTCTTCTCCTCTAACTCCGGGTCACTTGTGTGTTCACCCAGTAGTAAGCCCCACTGAGTTCAGTAGGACTTACTCCAAGGTAAGTTTGCATAGGATTGCAACATTTGCTGGCGGGACTCCCAACTGTGCCATGTGCTAAGTGAAAAAAAGATAACACATGGAGCTTCCATCTCCCACAGAGAGAGGGGAAATGGTGCAAAAATTCACTATATCTGTGTTTTTAGAAAATATATATATCCTCCTTTCTGTCTTGCCGTCCTCCTTGCTGCTGCCTGGTGCCTTATTCCGGATGGCATTCCAAAACTCTTGTAACCTCATCCTGTTTAATACTGCAAGGGACCAGCCTTGCCTTGGTAAGAACTTCTATGCTGCATTGTTACTCCACCCCAACCTGTCGCCAGTGCCTTGTTCAGACATCGAGTAAGGTCTATCTAACCCCAGAAGCCTTTGCCAAAATCTGAGTCGTTTAGAAGATTTCACAAATATTTATGGCTTGTATTTTACACAAGCAGCGATGAGGCTGGCACAGTTCAGTGTGCCTCTGCGCAAGCGCATGAACCCGTGGTGCTCTCTGAGAACTTGAGCGGAGCTCTCCCCGAGATCCCAAATGCTGGGAGCCATGGAACATTTTCAGAGATGTGCTGAGAAAGTCTTTCTGCTGTGCAATCTTACACACACACCTCCTCAAAAGGAAGACCTATTATGCTCAGTTAGACTTTCTCCCAGGTAAAATATATGTAGGGTTGCAGCCTTAAATCTTCCAGAGCACCACTTCTGAATATTAATGTGCTCCAGGAAGCTACAAGGAGCATGAATTTGGCTCGGTAGCTTTTTTTAAAAAAGGTTATCCCACTGCTCTTGGGAAGAGAGAGGTGAAAAGGCATTCGTCCCATGTGCAAAAACACTTAGAAAAACCAGAAAACATGAACCCGTAGCAACAGCAAGTGATGATCCTATTCCCTTCCTGTTTGTGGTTTTTTTTGCAGCTCCCCCACACCTGACAGTTCTGAAACACTCCTCCTGAGCAGTAAAATATCTCCCCCTTTGTGCTAGACATTTAACACAGACTTGTCTTAGTGCTCAGTACCTAAAGCTTTTTTTAAAAAAGATAAATACAGGAGACATCCAATCTTAAAGCACTATAACTTTGCTCTTTGTTGCCTTGCTGATTAACACTGTAATCTTGAATTTTATAGTTAACGCCCCCTTATTTTGTGACTTAATTGTGTGAGAGTATGAGTGTTGAGTGTGTGTTTAAGACAACTGTTTTTTTGTTTGTTTTTTTAACGGGCCACAGGTATTAAATAAAGGCCCTTGGCCCTCTTAAAAAAAAAAATTGTTTAAAACTGCATGTACGTAACTTCAAGGACCAAAGTGGGGGTGGGGGGAAAAGATAAGCTGTCACCTGAGTTTTCTTGACTCCAAAGGGCAAAACTCGTCACAATAAGAACACTCTTGTTTTCTGTATGGATTTTTGTTGCACTGTTTCAAGATAAGATGAAATGGCGTTTTGAGCTAAAGCGAGGCAGGTGAAGGCTGCTGTTTAGGATATGGTGGGCTATAATGGAGGGCCAAAGTCTGAACAATTCAATTGCAAGTGTGCCTTCTCACCCCTTATCCCCTCCAGCTCAGTGGACTTTAAGCACAACACCACACCCAAGCTATGGACAGCACCAGTTCCCACCATGTAAGGAACCATTCACACAACATAGATGTGAGAGGCAAAGTTGCCTCAGAGTGATTTAAAAATAAAACAAAACCATCATGTGCCAAAGCTAGCCACCTGCGCTGGTGCCTGAGGTAAAACTCAACTGAGCACGGATTTTATCCAGAAAATCCTCACGACGGTGGGCCTCCTTGCAAAATATCAAAATCACAGTTGCCTAATCCACATTTTTACGACGTTCCTATTCATAGTGTCGTCTGTAACTCTTTTGGTGGTGGAGGGAGTTGGGGGTGGGTTAAAAGCACTCGATTTTTCAACTCTGCGATAAAAGAACATTGATCCTCAGGCAGATTGGCAGGACACACCAGACTTGGCGTAAACGTCCTTCAGAATTTGAAGAGTTGCATCTGTGCCGCTCTTCCCCCAAAAATGTTCTCCAAGTTTTGGATTGGGTTGAGCTTGGCTCCCGAGAACGTTAACAAGGAACATTGCGTGAGAGATGGTGGAAGGGAAAACGAGAGTCGAGGTGGTCGAGGGAGGGAAGGAAGATGCAAGGAAGGCCCTGCCTGTGTCAATACATTTTATTTGCATGTTTGTGTTTTTGTGTGGTGTCGTCTTGAGTGACAAGTGAGGAGCCTCCAGGCGTTACGGTCATCGGCAGGTATGCCTGATGCAGCTCAAATCACCTGTGGAGCCACCACTAATGTTGCCAGATATCCTTAAGGCCTGGGGCGCCTCTGCTGAACGAAGGGCAGTTAGCAGCCAGGGCGCATGGCCGCAGTCCCTATCACTGCAGGCTGTGGCACAATGTCCCATTTGTTCCTCTTTTGATGGTTCGTGATGAGCAGCTTGTGTGTTTCCTTATGGTTCAAGGCGCTTCTTCAAAAGTCTCGTATGGTGTTTCGAAAGAAGCTTGCTCTTTTCTGCTTGCGCACGTGTGTGTATGTGTGTGTGTGCGTGTGCGTCGGCCACGCAAATGTGCCAATGCTGTTTACACAGATTTCAGACATGAAATGCTAGTCTGCCTAATGTTACCATATGCCTTATGTGTTTTTTGGGTGTTCATTAAAAGCATAACGAAAAAGAAAGACAAGCGTTGTCCTGTGATCCTCGGGTCTTCCATTCATTCAAAAGCGGTTTGGTGTTTGCTGGCTCTGAGCTTTGCAGCCAAGGATGAGAATCCTTTGTTATTTGTGTTTTCTGGGAAGTTTCAGAACGTTTCCAGATCCACAGCTGGCAGGGAGAGGTACAGGAGTATGTGTGCCGATATTCACGTGGCTGTAACTTACCACATCTGCCAACTGGGGGAAAAATAATAATATAATGGTATTTTACATGGGAAGAAAGACTTGGCACATTTTGGATTCAGAAAAAAAAGACAATCCAAAGGAAGAGTTATAAAACTCTGGGCAGGCGGGAGAAAAATAAAACTTCCCTTTATTCTAACTTCACAATTTCTAGGTGCTGTGTCCTTGCATTCAGAATATCAGGCTTCCTCAAATTCGGCCCTCCAGATGTTTCTGGCCTACAACTCCCATGATCCCTAGCTAGCAGGACCAGTGGTCAGGGATGATGGGAACTGTAGTCTCAAAACATCTGGAGGGCCGAGGTTGAGGAAGCCTGGAATAGATTATGGAGTTCAACTTTCATCTTGCAACTTTCTAAGGCAGAAAACTTCGTTCATATACGGACCACAACATGTCTGTGTTACAACATGTCTGTGTTACATATATTGGTTTTTAGTTGTAATCTTATTGCTTTTTATTCTTCGCATATTGTATTACAATTTGAATTCTATGGAATGCAATTGTAATGGGATAACACATAAAACCGGAAATGC
The DNA here is from genome assembly GCA_034642415.1 of Podarcis siculus. NCBI lineage: Eukaryota > Metazoa > Chordata > Lepidosauria > Squamata > Lacertidae > Podarcis > Podarcis siculus. The sequence continues at coordinate 722,985 of JAXCMG010000090.1, read as the reverse complement.
AATCAAATTCATACAGCACCCAGCACAGTGTGTTACGATTGCTGTAACAGGCAGACCAGTTGTCTGCCATCAGCTGTTTTTCGAATGGTACATGGAAAAACATTTGGGAAGCGCTGTTCTAAGGTATATATTTGGTCTATGGGTGCAACACAAGGTCCATTACAGTTACAGCCGCATTTGAAGATAAGCAAACCTTGCAATGTACAGCAGACTGGGCAACCTGGTCAACATGGAGAAGGAAGCAAGACTGGAGAATTAATACAGCTTTATTTGCAAGTTTCTCAAAACACTCAAGCTACAAGGCACAAGTGGAGACACAGGACAAGAGCTTTTATTTACAGTAGAACCGCAACTTGCCAGGTGTGTCAAACTGAATGCGCACCAGTAATTGGCAGGTCTACTGTATGTGCTTGCTTTTTAACCCCTCCCTGCCTGAGGACAATTCTCCCTGCAAGGCTAGGAGCGAGATCACAACGCCGAGATCTGAAGGCCTGGGAGAGCCTCCCCACGTTCCTTTGTCCTCTTCTCCCAGTAATAGTGTAGCTTTAGGCCTGGCACCGAATCAGATGCACAAATAACTTACTGCTTTCAATGCTTGCAAAGGAACCTGAGCAAGGGGGCCTTCATCCCACTTCCCCGACCCCTTCCCTCTTGTATGAGAATTGCTCTTACGTAAACGCCTGCCTGGTGGGCTCTGATGCAGGAGAAGGAAAAAGCCAGTGGGGAGCGGGATCTCTCCTTTCTTCCCCAAGGGGAAGGAGGGATTCTAGCTCTTCCCACCCCCAGCCTGACCTTCCTGCAGATCACAGAGCCTCTGCAAAGACTGCGAATGGCTGGGTAGCCAGGTAAGGTGGGGGCAGCCCTGTCACATACAACCAGTTGCTGCCTTTGCGGATAGGACCAGATCCACCCACCCCAACAGAGCATGTGTTTGCAATTCTGACATTTCCACATGGCTAGCGAGTCCTTCCAAGTGAGTACTTACATCAGCCTCTAGTCTTTAGAAGCTTGGAGGGCAGGCCAAGAGTGAAGGCCTTCTGGGAAATGATTTATAATGAATTGAAAAAGGTATTTAGATATACCTTCCCCAAGAAACCAGAGGCCTTCCTCTTGGGCATGGTGGACCAGAAAGTGTTAAAGAAGGATAGAACTTTATTTATGTATGCAACTACAGCAGCAAGAATTCTCATCGCGAAGCACTGGAAGACACAAGATTTACCCACACTGGAGGAATGGCAGACGCAGTTGATGGACTACATGGAACTAGCTGAAATGACTGGCGGAATCCGAGATTTGGACGAGGTAACAATAGAAGAGGACTGGAAAAAATTTAAAGACTACTTGCAAAAACATTATAAGTTGTATGAATGTTAAGAATGTGCACGATTAGGAAATTTTATGCTTTAGCAATTTGATTAGGTAAACTGAAAATTAAGTGATAAGAAAGAAGAGGCAACATGAAATAACTATATTATGTTTATTTTAAAGGTACAAAAACTGAGTTACAACATTTTGAATTTAGAAACATAATAACTGAAAGTTACAGTAAGTTATGAAATAAGGTAACAAATTGCTGATATTGTTATTGTAAAGAACGCAGGGTTTGGAAGATGTGGGGAGGTCCAGTTGGTTTTGTTAAAATTATGGAAAGTTGGATTGTTATACATTTATTTCTTTTTCTATTCTTTTTTCTTGCTTCTTTTTTCTTCATTCTGTATTTTTCCGAACTCATGAAAAGAAACTTAATAAAATATTATATATAAAAAAAATAGAAGCTTGGAGGGCAGGGCCTGGAAACTTGTTGGGACATCTATGCCACTTAAATCCAGTTCTGAACTACTTGCCCTGCTCCTGAACCACGGCTGCTGGGCCCGTATACAAATCTATTTCTTACTTCCAAGTAAGAGACTCTGCTTGCGTGTTTTGCGGCAGGAGCCAGGACAGTGAGCTCCATCAGACTCTGTGGCATGACCTATTAGTAATGTGATGGCATCTTATGACTGCTTGGTTGAGTACACCACCAAAGTAAGCGCAGCAGCCCTCTCATGTGACTTGTACCCCTTCAGAAGGCATGTGAACAGCCCTCATGTCAAAGAGCTTCTCTGTCACAGTCCGGTTCACGGGCGATCGAAGGCCCGGCTGGGGACGTCGGGACCGGGGGCAAGATGGCGGGGTGGGAGCAGGAACGGGAGTCCAGGAGTCAGGAAGCCAAGAGTCCAAGGCGTCAGAGAGCAAGGAGTCCCGAAGTTAAGGGTCTGAGGATCAGGAAGCAAGGAGTCCTGAAGTCAGGGGTCCGAGGATCAAGAAGCAAGGAGTCACAAAGCCAAACGCAGCAAGGCAGGAAACGGTGTTGCTGTGGCAAAGAGCCGAAGGGAAATGCTGATCTTATATCCCTTCCGGCTCTAGCCACCATGTGAAGTGAGTTACCAAGTGGCCTCACCTGTGCGGCCGTGCCTTGCCTCTCCAGAACAAACTTAGGAAGGCCCCAGTCCCGCGAAGCCCTACTGGTCACAGGGCCCGGCTCCTGCACGCACTCCTGACATTCTCTTACAACAGAAGAACAACGAAACGGCAAGTCCTCGTGTCAAGATCCCTTTGCGTGGAAAGGCCTTCAGGTGCTCTGAATGTAGCAAGAAGCCCGGAAGACCAAAGGCAGAAGTGCTGGGAGACGTTAACAGTGGAAAGATCCTGATTAAGGATTGAGTGTGTCTTTTGGCAAATTCCTAAAGATGCCAAGCATGGGCTTTGGAAGATGGGGAGGCTGCTGAGCTCCCAAGGTGCTTGGAAGAGGGTCTGCCTTCATTCGATGTTCAGCTCTTTCAGCTTCAGACTCAGCTGCTGGAGGTACTGGCTGTCTGGGTAGCCGTTTCTGCAAGCAAAGAAGCAAACTGGGTGTTAGCTATGGGATGAAGCCATTCAGTGCAACCCTTTTCCTGGAACCGGGGCATATATATTCCACCGCTCCAACTGGGTTATCCTGTGAAGGATCTCATGGAAGACACTAAACAGGGGATGGAATGGTTTAACCACAGGGGCTCCATGCAAAGCTGAAATTCTCAGCTGAAATTCCTAGAAAACAGGGAGATGACAAGCGAACATTGCCCAGTCTCTCTCTATCATGAAACAAAAGGCTTAGCAGCTGGAGAAAAGTGACTGAGCTCTGCACAAGGTGCAGCATGGGATCACAGTGCCGCAGTCTAAAGATTTACAATACCTGCCCTACGAGATGGAAAATTTGGAAACAGACGGCACTTAAAAACACTAAGAATTTGTGTGCTTGCTCTGTGCTAAGGAATAAAATGAAATTGTGCACAAGAGGAGCGATCCCTTTTCCCTGGCCTGTAATGCATTATGTAAATTAAGGAAATCTGCATAATTCATGCTAGGGGAAGGAAAAGACAGAATCCGAAGCTCCCCATCCCTCAACGGGGGGAATGATTGCTCTGCAACCTCCCTGGCTTTGGGGATTTTAGCAGGAACTGCCTATATGCTGCCAAGTATACCTTTGCACCTGCCATAACGTCTAGAAGCCTTTTCCCACTACAAAGGCCGATCTTTGCATTCCTTTCACATCAATATTTGGCTCTCCTGTGCCTCCATCATTAGAGGCAGCAATGCTTCTTCTGAACAGCAGCTGCTGGAAACACCAGCCAGGGAGAGAGGTTCTTGCACTGGCCATCCTTGATTTAAGGCTACCTATGGTCATCCTCTCCCCTCAACACCCTTCCTCCTCGTACGCACCCGCCTCTGACTCCTTTCCTGTCCTGGCAATCCCATTCTTCAAATTCCAGAGTTCCTTTGTCATCCCTTTCCTGTCGACCTCACAAGGCCACCCCGAAGGCCTTGTGGGAGGTTGCTGAACATCACTACCCTGGCCACCCGTGGAACACCTACCGTATTTTTTGCTCCATAAGACACACTTTTTTTTCTTCCTAAAAAGTAAGGGGAAATGTCTGTGTGTCTTATGGAGCGAATGCGTGGTCCCTGGAACTGAATTGCCCAGGGGCAAAAAGCAGATCATCCTTTTTTTTTTTTTTAAGAGGGAAGTGGGTGTTGAAACAAAGCCACTGATTGGCAAGCGATCAGGGAGAGAGATAAAGGACGCTAGCAATAAAGGAGGCTGCCTGGGAGGGGGGAGGTAAAGACAGTGAACTTGCAAGGAGAGGGGACAGGAAGACTAAAGCATTGAGGAGAAAAATTAGAAGAAAAGGAGGAGCAAAAAACTGCTACAGCTAAGGAAAAGACACTAAGGTAAACAAGAGGGAAGGAACTGTTGAAAGGAAGCAGCTGATCAGTAAGCGATTGGGGAGGGAGATAAAGGACGCTAGCAATAAAGGAGGCTGTCTGGGAGGGGGGATGTAAAAGCCCATGGATCCTCAGGATTTTTGCACTGGGTCACCCCAAATTCACCATGAGATCACATAGCATGTCCATGGCTACAGCCTGCACCAAAAAAATCACGCACCCACTGTTTCATGGGGCCGCAATGACGCAAAAACGTGGTTACAAAGCACGGATTCACATGGATTCCCAAGATTTTTGCATTTGGCTACCCCAAACTCACCGTCAAATCACGTGTCTGTGGCCACAGCATGAACCACAAAAATCATACATCCACTGTTTCGTTCAGAATATTTTTTGTTTTGTTTTCCTCCTCTAAAAACTAGGTGCATCTTATGGTCAGGTGCATCTTATGGAGCAAAAAATACAGTACCTGGCCTTGCCCCCCTCCATGGAGGTCTTGTGGGGGATGGGTCCCCAAGTCACCCTCTCTTCCAAACCGCAGGTTCTGATCCGGAACGTCAGACCGCGCTCAAATGCTTTGTGCAGGAGCACCATCAACCGCTGGCCCTCTGTGTTGTCTGGGAGAAAGGCCTCGAAGTGGCCCCCTCGGTACAGATGTCCTGGGAAAGGGTCTCCAGCCTTTGGGAAGAAGAGGGGTTTAAAAAAATAATAATAATACTTGAACAGAAAGATGACAACGTCACCTGCAAGTCTCGTCTCTGTCTCTTCTCTCTGTGTGTAGTGGAGAGGAACTCCCCAAAAGCTGAGCTTAATCCCAGGGGCTGGAATGCCATTGCTCTGCCTTATCTCTGCAAATATTCGGTTTTCAAAGAAGAGATCATTTTGAACTGGTGCAGGATGGAGCATGGTAAGAGTAGAAAGAGGACGGAGGGAGGGTATGATAGACCAGTGTTTCACAACCCTTTTCCGAATGTGGCCCCCTTCCAACCTAGTTTCCTTCCTGTGCCCCTCCCATGGGCGTAGTCTAGAGGGGGCGGGGGGGCAGTTGCCTCCCAAATAAGCAAAAACCAATACAAAACTGAGCTTCTACCCCCCCTCCCCCAAAAAAGCCTGCCCCGCCCTGGCCATCACCATCCTGGTACCTTATCACCTACCTGGTACAGGAGAGAGAAGAGGACAATCAGGGCTGCTGGACTCCAGCCGAAATGGAAGACCATCACAGGCTAGTCATGGGATGGGAAATCTTCATCTCTCTGGGTGTTGATGGGCCGCACATTAACCTTGACTATTGGCCATGCTGGGATGCGGGTGGCGCTGTGGGTTAAACCACAGAGCCTAGGGCTTGCCGATCAGAAGGTTGGCAGTTCGAATCCCTGCAATGGGGTGAGCTCCCGTTGCTCGGTCCCTGCTCCTGCCAGCCTAGCAGTTTGAAAGCACATCAAAGTGCAAGTAGATAAATAGGTACCGCTCCAGTGGGAAGGTTCCGTGCGCTGCTCTGGTTCGCCAGAAGCGGCTTAGTCATGCTGGCCACGTGACCCGGAAGCTGTATGCCAGCTCCCTCGGCCAATAAAGCGAGATGAGCATAACAACCCCAGAGTCGGCCACAACTGGACCTAATGGTCAGGGGTCCCTTTACCTTTAATGTCTGCCTCCATTCACCCTCTGCAATATCATCAAAAGCAGAATGTAGGTGCTGAACATTACAATACTCCTTCCTCATAGCTAGCAAAACAAATTTATGTGAAAACAAGCTACCGTTCAATTTATTGATGCTGTGGAATCCTGCTATGCCCGGCTGCAACATCTAAATTGCATCTAGGGCAGCATCTATAAAGTCTTCCGTACAAAAGAAGCATTGCTACTGTTGTTTCGCCATCGCCTTGAAGTTGCTGGCAAAGGGCCTGGAAGCATGCAGCTCATTCAGAGCAGAGGATCAGACTGTGGGAGATTCAGCCAGCAATTAGAATTACCAGCAGGGAATTCTAACTCAAGAAGAAGGTAGCCACGCGCAGATTATATGAGACACAAAGAACAGGGTGTCAAAGTGTGACTCTTTGCAGAGGGCTGGGAAGAAACAGGTTCAAATCTCCACTTGGTTGTGAATTTCCACTGCGTGGTATTGAGCCTAACTGACCTCACAAATGGGAAAGCCTTGAACTTCTTTGAGGGAAGCTGGGATATAAACCTTAACACTTTTATTTTTTAAAAGGCATTCTGGAGCTTGCTGTAATCAAGGACGGACTTGGGTAATCTTTCGTAATATGGCACCCTGTGTGAGGCCAAAATTTGGTGGCCCCAAATGGATCTTCTCAACTATGGAACTTCTCAATTTTGCACCCCCTCAGCTCAGTGCCCCATGCAGAGGAACCGCCCAAAAACACACACTCTCTCTCTCTCTCTCACACACACACATATATATATTAGGTGCAAGATGAACTGAGCAGCCGATGCACAAAACAACCAGTCATTGTACATATTTACAATACCTCATTCTCTAACATCACTTCCGAGACTATGCATACAATCTATTTCAAGCTGAAAGATTTCTGATTGGCCCACACCCAGTTGTGAAACCTTGAAAAGACTACATTAATGAGCAACAGAAACTAAGGCTGTTGTTTCTTGGAGACCATGTATATTGACTGGGCGGTATAAGTTACTTTGCCAACATGCTCAGATTCTCTGATGAGTCATGGGGATTATGCATATTATCTAAAGAATATACAAAACCCTGTCCTGATAAAACACATTCCTTAAGGCCAGCTGGAGATTTTTGCACACTGACTGAAGAATGTGCACAATTGTTGGTTGTTATGCACACGTGCTGCTCAACTGACATTATTCCTAATGGCTATTCAATTCACATTATCTCATATATAATCTGTTAACACAACACAAATGAAAGGTTAAATACTGAGTCTAAAAGCTAAAGGACCCCTGGATGGTTAAGTCCAGTGAAAGGAGATTATGGGGTTGCGGCACCCATCCCGCTTTTCAGGCCAAGGGAGCTGGCATTTGTCCACCGACAGCTTTCCAGGTCATGTGGCCAGTATGACTAAACCACTTCTGGCGCAACGGGACACCGTGACGGAAACCAGAGCGCCGGAAATGCCGTTTACCTTCCTGCCGCAGCGGTACCTATATATCTACTTGTACTGGTGTGCTTTTGAACTGCTAGGTTGACAGGAACTGGGACCGAGCAACGGGAGCTCATCCTGTCATGTGGATTCGAACCGCCGACCTTCCAATCAGCAAGCCCAAGCGGCTCAGTGGTTTAGACCACAGCGCCACCCACTCCCCAATTCAATTCACATTCTCCCACATATAATCTGTTAACGCAACACAAATGGAAGGTTAAATGCAGAGTCTGCAAGATGTAGGTAAGCTGGTGCCAGCTTAGGATGAGACCCCCTGAATTTCCCTCCTGCTGGCGGGACCCATAACCTTTGCAAAATGCAATAGGGAGCATACATTGCAGAGTTCAAATACAGCTTGACAATTATCGAAGATGGGATGGGACAGAACGGAGGGAGCAGGCAGTTGGTACTTACTTGTTGCACGCCGTCAGGAATGTTGTATGTTATTTTGAGTGTCGGATCTCGGATATACCCAGGGAGGCTTTGCGATATGGTGGAAGCTCCAAAGGTTCCAGGAATGCCAGCGGAGGCGCCAGGGTGAGTTAGCGAAGCGCTCCCTCCCGGGATTCGCGCCTTGCAAGGCTTGTGGGGGCAGGGGGCATGGGACAGGGCAGGGCGGCTGTTTTGGCACAGCACACACTCTTCAGCCGCCGACTCGCTTTCTAGGCTGGCGGTTCTCAGGCCCAAATCTGAGGCAACCCCCTCTCCAGCTGGGGGAGAAGCGTGCAGCGGCAGGGCAGGCAAGGAGCCCAGCGGGGTCCTCTCTGTTTCCTGGCTGCTCCCCTCCTTATTGAAGTCTCTCGCAAAATGGAACTTGTCTGGCAAGCCCTGCCTGCTCTCGGCCAACAGTCTCCTGGAGTGGCCTTGCTTGCTGGCACCCGGGGTTTGGTCAAGGGCCTCGCTCTGCCTTGTTCGGTGGTCACTTGGGAAATTCTGCACCGGCGCAGGCTGGACACCGCTGCCCTGTCTCTGAGCCTGGGAGGGCGATGTGTCTCCGGCAAGGCTGTCCAGGCCAAGGGAGCTCTCTAGCAGGCTGGCTCTCCTGCTTTCATTCAGCTGCTGAGCGCTCCCTGCAGCCGATGTCTCGCCCTGAATTTTCCCATCACGGAAGGGAGTCTGCTCGGACAGGGCAGCCATCCTGCGGGCAGAGAACAAGCGGAACACTTCCAGGACTTGCAACTTCTCCTCGCGGGGGTACATAAGGCCCAGATTGTACCTGTCCCGGCTGACGACAATCCGGTCGTCGAAATTTTTCAGGTACCTACACAATTCACCCAGGGCCTCATCCTCTGGTCCATCCATGGCCAGCTCAGTGTAGGTGAAGCTGTCGTAAATGTAAGCACTCGACTCTGCGAGGGCCTCTGCTTTTTGCATGCCTGAAGGACTCCCGTTATCGCTTTGGACAGCGTGCAAAGAGTGCCTTTGTTTGGTAATCGGAGACTCCATTTCCTGGCTGTACTCCACCTGTGTCACCCCTTCCTTTCTGATCTCCTTCTGCAAAGTACGGTGGGGATATTCCTGAGACTCCTGCTTCAAATGGGCTGCACTGACCTGAGCTGTTAGCCTGGGCTTAGGCATGGACTCATTGCTGCTCAGAGACTTCTGCAGCGAGAGGCTGCTGGACCTTCTGAGGTGGGGCCTTGGTTCGGAAACTCTGAAGTCGGCAGCCCCCGTGGTGTCAAACAAGTTCAAGGATCTGAAGGTGCTCGTGACCGCATGGAGGGATGGAGGCTCTGTGAGACCGAAGCTCGCCCAGCCCTCGGAACTCGACACGGTGCCTGCAGGTGAGGACGATGATTGATCTGCTTTCATCCCTTGCCGTGCTTTCTGGAACTCCAGAGCTTGCCTGATCTGGCTCTTTGGTTCAGTAGCAGCGGACAAAAATGGCAGGGAACGCTCGCTCTCTGGAGCCGGGCGTTCTGTGGCTGGAAACAAACTGGCAGCTGGCAGCCATGCCGGTGGGCTACCCCGACTTGAAAAGTTGGCAGCCAGCTTGTGCTCGGCTTTGCTGTTGGGCTTTGGCAAGCTCAGCTTCTTTGGCACGGACTCTGCCGGCGACTCTAGCTGAGCTGGCAGAGAGCTAGGACCATGGAGGTACGCTGCCTGGGGAACGCCGGGTCTCCGGTGATCCTGCGCTGCCCCCCTTGCAGCAATCAGTTCCTGGATGTGCCGCTTGGCTTGGGAAACTTCCGCCAAATTCCCAATGAGGCAGAAATCCTCCTCCTCCTCCTGAATCAGCAGCAGAGGGTAGAGGCTCTGCAGCTCTGCTGGAAAACTGCAGCCGCCGCTCCCCAAATCTCGCTTGTTGACCTTCTCTTTCCGCAGGGTGCCCTCCAGTTGCTGAGAAAGCTGGGAGAGCGCCAGGTGAGCCGAAACTAGGGCGCTAACCCCCCCAGCCCCATTTGATGATGCTCGCAGGTAGAGGGTGGTGATGCCGTCGCTGTGGACGTCCACAACACCCACCTGCTGCTTGTGGAAAATGTTGCCCAATTCCTCACTGCAGAACTTCTGCATGTAGAGATAGATGTCTGAGTCTATTGCTAAGGAGAAGTCCTCCAGGGGCTCTATGAGGCTCTCTGCAGACTCCTGGACTTGTAACGGGCCTGCTGCAGCCTTCTCCTCCTCGTCCCTCTTCTTCTTCCTCTTCTTCTCTGCCCGAGTCTCCTCCTGGTGCGAGACGCCATCTCCCGCAGCCTTCTCGGCAGATCTGCCTCCGTTCGCAACGAGAACGCCAGCCCTTTGCTTGCTATTGAGGCACCTCAGCAGCTCAGAGCTGAAGGCCTGCAACTCCACAAAGGAGCCTTTGACAGTGCAGGTCATCTCCTGAGTGTTGAAGTTGATGTGGATGCCCTCATACCTCTGGCACAGACTATCCAGGATGTCTTTTCCATCGGGGAAGCGGCCATAATCCACCTTCATGCAGACGCGTACAAAGACCTGAGGAGGAAAGCAAGAGCTGCTTAGGTGGCATGTCAGGGATGGAATTATGTGTCATGGAATGCTACTCAATACTGATCCAGAGCAGAACTCCAACGTATAGTTAGCACAGTGAAAACTTAAAACGCGTTGCAGGATTCCCGAAAAAATAGACCAGAGGCAATTATATTTCATCCCGCAGACCTTTACTGCTACTGAAGGCAAATGAGTATAATGTTCACCAATCCAATACACTCAGGATTGGCACTGTCCGTAAGAAAACCAGTTGCAGAAGACTTAACTTAAACTTACAATAACTTATAGTACAGTGGACGCTCAGGTTGCGAACATGATCCGTGCGGGAGGCATGTTCGCAACCCGCAGTGCTGTGTCTGTGCATGCGCGGGTTGCGATTCGGCACTTCTGTGCATGTGCAAAGCGCGATTTAGCGCTTCTGCGCATGCGCCACCGCTAAAACCCGGAAGTAACCTGTTCCGGTACTTCCGGGTTTCGGCGTGTCTGTAACCTGAAAAAACGCAACCTGAAGGGTCTGTAACCCGAGGTATGACTGTAAGTCTAAACCTTAACACTATTACCATACTAGGTAAAGAACACCACGGGACACGGGTGGTGCTGTGGGTTAAACCACAGAGCATAGGATTTGCCGATCAGAAGGTCGGCGGTTCAAATCCCCGCGATGGGGTGAGCTCCCGTTGCTTGGTCCCTGCTCCTGCCAACCTAGCAGTTTGAAAGCACGTCAAAGTGCAAGTAGATAAATAGGTACCGCTCCGGCGGGAAGGTAAACCCCAGAGTCGGCCACGACTGGACCTAATGGTCAGGGGTCCCTTTACCTTTACCTTTAAAGAACACCACACCAGAAGGAAAGGAAAAGTGAAGCCCAGGCTCCTTCTGGCCCTGCTTTTAGTCAGCATGACCTTGAAAGAAAGAGGTAACAGACCCAGTTTAAGCCAGCTGTACTCAGCTTCTCTGAAGGTATAACCCAAACTTCATGAACCTTCTGCTTTTTTCTTTCACACAGAGAAGCTTCCAGAACCCTCTTGAATTAATCAGAATATGAAAGATCTCTACACCTCAGATCAAGAAATGCAAACTGACATTACAGTGGTACCTCAGGTTACATACGCTTCAGGTTACAGACTCCGCTAACCCAGAAATAGTGCTTCAGGTTAAGAACTTTGCTTCAGGATGAGAACAGAAATTGTGCTCCCACAGCGCGGCGGCAGCAGGAGGCCCCGTTAGCTAAAGTGGTGCTTCAGGTTAAGAACAGTTTCAGGTTAAGAACGGACCTCCGGAACGAATTAAGTACTTAACCTGAGGTACCACTGTATGTTCCTGGACAGTTAACTTTTAAGTGCCACCTGTTAAAACACCTGTAATAAAACATTTGGCGGCCAAAATAAATGGGATGATGAGGGCAGCCACCTGTCTGTTCCATTCACACATTAAAAAAGGGGTGTTGGTGCTCCTTTTACATCAAAAGGAGTCAGCCTGTCCTACATTGAACATGCCCCCCCCCCACCTGCAGTCTTGTTGCCTCAAGACTCATTTTTCCTGCCCTGATTCCAATTCTGGTAGCACAGCCAGGCTTGGTGGAAGAGGATTTACTGTTGTTTGGAAGGCTTATTTAAAGAAAACCTTTGTCAAAGGTCCGACTTCACGCCAGGTTTACAAAAAGAAATGACAAACTATGTAAACCCAGTTTTCTTCAGCATAGGCTAGAAATCTCTAAAAGAGAGTCCGAATATAATGATGATGATGATGATGGTAGTAGTAGTAGTAATAATAATAATAATAATAATATATTATTATTATTTATACCCCACCCATCTGGCTGGGTTTTCCCAGCCACTTTGGGTGGCTTCCAACCAAATATTGAAAACAATACAGCATCAGACATTAAAATTTCCCTAAACAGGGCCACCTTCAGTTGTCTTTTAAAAGTAAAATACAGTGGTACCTCGGGTTACATACGCTTCAGGTTACAGACTCCGCTAACCTAGAAATAGTACCTCGGGTTAAGAACTTTGCTTCAGGATGAGAACAGAAATCGTGCAGCGGTGGCGCAGCGGCAGTTGGAGGCCCCATTAGCTAAAGTGGTGCTGCAGGTTAACAACAGTTTCAGGTTAAGAACAGACCTCCAGAACGAATTAAGTTCTTAACCCAAGGTACCACTGTACTTGTTTATTACCTTGACATCTGATGGGAGGGCGTTCCACAGGGTGGGCGCCACTACCAAGAAGGCCCTCTGCCTGGTTCCCTGTAACCTCACTTCTCGCAGCGAGAGAACTGCCAGAAGGCCCTCGGCGCTGGACCTCAGTGTCTGGGCAGAACGTTGGGAGTGGAGATGCTCCTTCAGGTATACTGGACCGAGGCCATTTAGGGCTTTAAAGGTCAGCACTAACCCTTTGAATTGTGCTCTGAAATGTACTGGGAGCCAATAAATATCGGGAAGAACTTTCTGACAGTAAGAGGTGTTCAACAGTGGAACAGTCTCCCTTAGGAGGTTGTGGACTCTCCTTCCTTGGAGGTTTTTAAGTAGAAGTTGGATGGCCGTCTGTCATGGATGCTGTAGCTGAGATTCCTGCATTGCAGGGGGGCTGGACTAGATGACACTCGGGGTTCCTTCCAACTTTAGAAGTCTATGATTCAATGGTGCTCATGACTTTGATTTCCCAACCTGTGTGTGTATTTATGTACAGTGGTACCTCGGGTTAAGTACTTAATTCGTTCTGGAGGTCCGTACTTAACCTGAAACTGTTCTTAACCTGAAGCACTACTTTAGCTAATGGGGCCTCCTGCTGCCACTGCACCCCTGGAGCATGATTTCTGTTCTCATCCTGAAGCAAAGTTCTTAACCCGAGGTACTATTTCTGGGTTAGCGGAGTCTGTAACCTGAAGCATATGTAACCCAAGGTACCACTGTATGTATGTATGTTGCAGGTTTGCAGAGAGGTTGGGTGAGATAATCTGCCTCTTCTGTTTCCCTTTTGATTGAAACCAGGGGTGGGGAGTCTCTTCTGGTCAGAGGCTCACACTCCCTCCTGGGTGATTTTCTGGGCAGCCGTCCCAGTTAAGCAAGAGTGAAAATTCACACGCCAGCCAAAGCACTCTTGAAGAGGACATGGAGCTGCGCTACTAAGCGGTGTGGCCTAAGAAGAGGGTGTGTGGCTAGGGCAGGGGGGATCTGGAGGGCTGCAATTGTCCTGAAGGCCCAATGCTTCCCACCCCAAATTTAAAATAGCAAGCATGCTTCCTAATTAGCCAGGATCTACCTTTTCCCTCTTCTGGGATGATCCCCATGTCAAGATTCATACATTGTTATTATTTTGGGCGCACAATCAAGAAAACACATTGCGTAGTGTGTGTGCGTGAGCATGTTCAAAGTGTACTTCCAGCTCTACTGAGTAAATAGTCGCTCCAAAGTCCAGTGACTCCAATCAATCAACACCGAACAATTCAGCTGGCAGAAAATGTGAGCAGGGAACCTTCCCTCTAAACAGCATTTACGGGCTTCATAATCCCAGATGTGTAAAATCAACTTGTAGGCTTAGAAATGCCCTCTGTCTGTGCTTAAACGTATTACAAATGATGGGTCCCCCTCCCAACACAACCACCCCGTAACGAAGATAATATTCTTTCAAAACTTGTCTTTTGTTGCCACTCTGTGGACAGAGCTGCTCACAGCAATTTCCCCCAACTACTAAATTTTTAAAGATGAATCCAGATGTTCCTTTGCATCCCTGCTCTTCCTCAGGGGCTGATTACAGGAGGTTAACCTGTTGCAGTTTCATAGATTGGAACCAGGTTTTGAGATGAACTGACTTTTGAGAGGGGGGAAAACAACAGCAGCTCAACCTGGCAAAGCTGAGCAGATCTCCGTAATCCACACCCAGCTCTTCGCTGGCTCTCTAACTGTGGCCAGTCTGACTGCTGGAACTTTTAGAAAGCATGTTTTGCGTATCCCATGCCTTCTAATGCTGACATGAAACTTACACTGCCAGTAAGTGCATTCACTTACCAAAAAAAGGGGTTGTTGTTTTCCTTCTTTCTAGCACACACTAACCATAACTCTGCTCTACATAACAGTGTTCACATGGAAAATGAAATGAAAACAAGTGTCTTGCCCTTATGGTGAGTGGGCATGTGTTAAGCAGAGCATATGTGCGGGCTAAGTGGTGCCCATCGCTGTTGCTTTCTATGTCACAAGGCTAGCAAAACATTGTTATGCAAGCTTGTTTAATCTGTGTGATCTGATCAGATTGGAGAACTGGGGTTTCCACGATGAGCCTTTTCTTTTCTGCCAGTCTATGCATCTGCAAAGGGGGACACGGGTGGCGCTGTGGGTTAAACCACAGAGCCTACGACTTGCCGATCAGAAGGTCGGCGATTCGAATCCCTGCGACGGGGTGAGCTCCCATTGCTCGGTCCCAGCTCCTGCCAACCTAGCAGTTCGAAAGCACGTCAAAGTGCAAGTAGATAAATAGGTACCGCTCTGGTGGGAAGGTAAATGGCGTTTCCGTGCGCTGCTCTGGTTCGCCAGAAGCGGCTTAGTCATGCTGGCCCCATGACCCGGAAGCTGTATGCCGGCTCCCTTGGCCAGTAAAGCGAGATGAGCGCCGCAACCCCAGTCGGCCACAACTGGACCTAATGGTCAGTGGTCCCTTTACCTAGTAGTATTATAGATCTCGGGGCGATTCACAACATAAACATGGACCTAATGGTCAGGGGTCCCTTTACCTTTATGCATCTGCAAAGTCCAGCTCCCCCACCCTGACAACAGGCCTCTCAGCCTCTTTATTACCTCGTTGGGGTTCAATTCAGTGGCGCTCGCAGTCACTTCCAAAGGGTACTTGTTCCCGTTGACAGTCAAGACATGCTTTTTGGCCTTCAGTACCTGCTGAGTCACTGAATGAGGGGGAAAAAACAAACCAGCAATCAACAGAAGCTAGCAACAACTCAGACCCTCACCAACAAACTTGGAGGCAGGGCAAAATCTCATTGCATTTGCTTTCCACACACTTCTGTTCCACCTTCCTCAGTCCTTTGATTCTTACTCAAATTCTCAGTGTTGCTTCCCGAAATCCTCAACTCAAAATTCACATTTCAAAATTCTGAAATTAAAGATTCTGTCTATACAATTGAATCTTTTCAGCTTGTGCAGATTTTTCATTTCCAGAGCAGAATGGCTCAGTCGGTAGAGCATGAGACACTCACGGTCGTGGGTTCAAGATCCACACTGGGCAAAAGATTCTGAATTGCAGGTGGGTTGGACTAGATGACCCTTGCGACCCCTTCTATGATTTTAGCTTGTGGGTGCACCATTGGTAAGAAGGAGAAAGGTAGCACAATGCTTTGGCTTGCCCAGAAAGATTTGCATTTCAAGCCCCTCAAATTGACTTGAAAACCAAGTTATCCATTTTCCCTGCAGTCCAACACCAGATAATCTCCGGGTCACTGTCATCTTTCAAACCCTTTTTTTATGTTGTTGAGAAAAGCGAAGCCATGTAAGATTCGGGGTTTGGGTTTCTCAAACCTCCACTAATATTCCAGCAAGAACATGCAACGTTTAAGGGGGAAACGTCTTACAAATTCTGCAACGTGGAATTCGCACGTGGAAATTTACATTGCAAAAATTGGGAGCTGTTCAACTGGTTTGCAGACATGATGTAAAATTTAACCATCTCTATGTGCAAGGGAAAATGACACATACAGGCCACACTCACACCATATATTCAAAGCATGATGACTTTAAGCAACCACGGCTTCCTCCCAAAGAATTCTGGGAGATGTAGTTTGTTAAAGGTGCTGACAGTTCTTATGAATCTGACTTACCGGTACATATTTTTGTGAAAAATATTGGGTACATACCTTTCTTTATACACTTTGCTTTGTATATTCTGTTTTAATATATAACGTGTATTCGGGTAGCTCAATTCTGTTATCATTCATTGGTTGTATGCTTTGTACTGTATTTTCAGCTGATGAAGGCTATCACGAAACAGTAGTATCATTCTGGAAACACTGTCCTTGAGACTTTTGTTAGATCGCTATGGGAATTGCAACTCTGGGAGGAGAATGTGGGTCTCATAACAGCTCCCAGCACCCTTAGAGAACTTCCGTTCCCAGGATTCTTTGGGGGAAGCTATCACCATTTGAAGTGCTGTCATGGTTCTTTCAGTGTATGGTGTGAAGGTGGCCACATGTTTCCTAATGGTACCATTGCACTCGTACGTTCAGTTTTATATATGAACATAAGCTACCCACTCCCCGCCCCACCAGTATACCAAACAATTTTGCTGCTCGTCTAGTGACCTGTTGCATCCTCAAAGGTAACCATAGCACAGCCTGGGGATTCAGGTGGAAATTCAATGCTGGAAATTTCTCCACCTCCATTGCGCGCTCGCAGAAAATGGATCATCAGCTTGTCGGACACACGATCCGGCGGTAAGTCGGCAGGGTAGCCTCGGACGCAAACGGTACGGCAGGTAGACATGCTGCCAAACCTGTAGAGGAAACCTGTGTCAACCAATAGTCTAAACATGTTTGCAGGAGGCTCAGAAATTGTCATCATTATTTGGTGCTATGTTGGAGCGGATGCCAGGAAATGGAATTATATTCACATGTGGTGGGGGTGTAAATATGTACCCTTTGGGGGGGGGGGTAAAAGGTGTTTAAGGAGATAACAGAAATCGCTGGGTTAAAGCTGACCGAAAGTCCAGAGATTGCATTATTATCAATTTACGATGAGGTGGGAGGTTCGCAGGCTAGGAAGGACTTGCTCACAAATTTATTGACAGCTGCACGAATTATGATAGCCAGGAAGTGGAAGGGGCAAGCAGAATATAAAATGGAAGAATGATCCAAAGAGGTGTGGGATATAGCTATTAATGATAAATTAAAATGTGCCATTATGGTAAGATCTGGAATAGGCAGGAGAAATGATTTTGAGGAGATATGGAGGGTGTTTGTAGAATCTGTACTGTTAAAATGGGAAGGGGTCAAACCATTGCAAGAGGTGTTGAAATTTTGGGAGGTTGGATAGTTCTAATGGGGGGTGACCATTTTTATTCTTATTTATTTATGGTTATTACTTAGTCAATATAAAATTTAAAACAAAAAAAAATTATATTTTCAGACAGCGGACATTGCTAGCTATCCCTGGAGATTCTGGGAATGAAATCTTCTGTGTTCAAGGCTGATGCACCAGCAGTGGCGTAGCATGGGGGGTGCAGGGGGGGCCGGCCGCACCGGGCGCAACATCTGGGGTTAGGGCAAATCCACAGGCTAGGGGGCGCAAATCCACAGGCTAGGGGGCGCAAATCCATGGGTTAGGGGGCGCAAATTACTTGCCTTGCCCCGGGTGCTGACAACCCATGCTACGCCACTGTGCACCAGCACAGAGCTATGGTCCCTCCATTATCTCTGCTGGGTGGTGGCAGCTTCAAGACAGATATCTAGAGCAGTGTTTCCCAACCGGTGTTCCGCGGCACATTAGTGTGCCGCGGAACGTTGCCTTGTGTTCCGTGGGAGGGAGGCGGGCGACTCGGGCGGCGGGGCGGCGGCGGGCGCGCGCGGGGCGGCGGGCGGGCTCCCTCCCGCATCCCATCGCCGCTCGCTTCGGCCGGCCTACTGGAGCAGCGATGGGATGGGGGGGGCTCGCTCGCCGCCCCGCGTGTGCTCGCCGCCGCCGCCCCGCCTCTCGCCGCCCGGGTCGCCCGCCTCCCTCCCACGGCACACCAGCCTACCTCCGTGTGCCTTTGCCCAAAAAAGGTTGGGAAACACTGATCTAGAGGAAGACCGTCATTGGAGTGGAAACAACTCAAGAGATATAAAATCTCCAGAGACATTTCTAGGCAGCTGACCTGCAAAATTCAACCTCCACAAATGTTTTGAACAGAGGATGAGGCAGGGAGGTGGGAAATACTCCCCCCCCCCAACTTTTTCCTGTTG
This sequence comes from Podarcis siculus, assembly GCA_034642415.1. NCBI lineage: Eukaryota > Metazoa > Chordata > Lepidosauria > Squamata > Lacertidae > Podarcis > Podarcis siculus. The sequence goes on along the minus strand of JAXCMG010000090.1, from coordinate 704,716 downwards.
GAAACGAAGCACATGATTTGGGGAAAATGGAAGCATTTGCCATCTTTTCTTGGCACACCCAATATTTATTATTATTATTATTATTATTATTATTGAATTTATATACTGCCCTATACCCAGAGGTCTCAGGGCGGTTCACAGAAAAGATCAACATAAAAACCACAATATATATATACAGTGACAACCTTGGTTCTCAAACGCTTTGGTACTCAAACAACTTGGAACCAAAACTCTGCAAACCTGGAAGTAAGTGTTCCAGTTTGCAAACTTTTTTTGAAAGCTGAACATGCTCTATTTTGAGTGTTACACTTCCGATTTGAGTGTTACGCTGAGGTCCGTTTTTGCTATTTATTTTGCATTTTTGTTTTTATTACTTTTTTAAAAAAATTGTGACTGTATGGAACCCAGTTCAGCTACTGACTGACTGATTGCAGTACATATAGTTTACTGCTTTCATTTTATGGATCAATGGTCTCATTAGATAGTAAAATTCATGTTAAATTGATGTTTTAGGGGTTGTTTTTAAAAGTCTGGAACGGATTAATCCATTTTGCATTACTTTCTATGGGAAAGCGCGCCTTGGTTTTGGAACGCTTTGGTTTTGGAACAGACTTCTGGAACGGATTCAGTTTGAGAACCAAGGTACCACTGTAATTAAAATAAAAACAACAACCCAATAACTGCTCCCCCTTTGGCCTCAAACATAAATGCAGAGATAATATCGCTTTTGCCTTGCCCCACAGCTGCCAACCTGTGAAAAGATGTGCAGCTGTGAGGCGAATTATCTTCAGATGTTGGTTGTGGTGCGAAAGAATACTTCTCAGCCTTGTTTAATACATGTTGGGTGTGTGTGTGTGTGTGTCTTTTTTTAAAAGGAAGGAAATTTAAAATTTTGCCTCACTAGTTTGTAAGGGGCAAATGCATATTCCCCTCCCCCTGCCCAATTTATCCCCCGGCCAGACGTCCGCCACATTTTGTCGGCTCGCCACAATGGCAAACAAACGGGACTCTGTGAGCTGACCCAGCCAGGCCTGTCTGCAAAGCCGACGGTGGCATGAATAATGCAGCAAGAGAAGGCCTTGCCTCGCATTTTGCGGGCCAGGAGCCATTTTGTCAGCTCCCTCAGAGGCCTTCTTGCCCCGGCGCAGGTGCCAAGCCCGACTCTCGGCTCTTGCATTATTCACCAGAGAGCCCATTAACATGCAACGGGGGGGGGGGGTGTTTGCGCCTGCTATAAATATTCATGCTGCCTCAGGGCATTCAAATATTCTTTTTTTATTATTATTTAAGAAACAAAAACCTCATTAAGCCGAAATGGAATACAGGGACAGGGACAGCCAACCTGAGTCCCCAGAAGGAAGGTCAAGAAAGCACGGTCATGTTTGTACAGCATTAAGGGATTATAAGCGCAAAAAAAGCCACAGTTTTTCCAGAACAATAAGAAGGACCAGGTCACCTTTCATTTTGTTCCTCAAATCCCCTGTCAACGGTTACCTTGACCCCAACAATTCCACAGCACCTCCTTGGCGGAGGATGACTGGGCCAGAATTTCAAACGATTTTTTAAAAATTCAAATCGGATATTTTTTTATTTAAATCAGATTTTTAAAATAAAATGCTTTTGGAGGAAAAATCTTTCTAATGATAGTTTTCTATTTTAGTTACATTATAGTCCAAAGGCTATTCATCAGGAAATAAGGATTTGTTTTAAGTTTTTCATGTGTGCTAAAACTCAGTCTACCTTTTTTTTTAATAAAAACAAAATTGTTTAACCACATCAGTTAACAAACATGGATACATATGCTATAATGCTATTGTTTTAGTTGACTAAATTGTTTAAATTGTTACTAATGTTTATTTTTCTCCTTCCAATAGAGTACAGCAGAAAAGCTGTCTAACTATAAACAGGTAACTTATTAAACCACACAATAATTTCATGCTTTTCAACATCTACATGCAGCCGCTGGGAGAGATCATCAGGGGGTTTGGACTGGGTGTCCATCAATATGCAGATGATACCCAGCTCTACCTCTCTTTCAAATCGGAACCAGTGAAGGCGGTGAAGGTCCTGTGTGAGTGCCTGGAGGCGGTTGGAGGATGGACGGCTGCTAACAGATTGAGGCTGCATCCTGACAAGACAGAAGAACTGTTTTGGGGGGACAGGAGGCGGGCAGGTGTGGAGGACTCCCTGGTCCTGAATGGGGTAACTGTGCCCCTGAAGGACCAGGTGCGCAGCCTGGGAGTCATTTTGGACCCACAGCTGTCCATGGAGGCACAGGTCAATTCTGTGTCCAGGGCAGCTATCTACCAGCTCCATCTGGTATGCAGGCTGAGACCCTACCTGCCCGTGGACTGTCTTGCCAGAGTGGTGCATGCTCTAGTTATCTCTCGCTTGGACTACTGCAATGCGCTCTATGTGGGGCTACCTTTGAAGGTGACCCAGAAACTACAAGTAATCCAGAATGCGGCAGCTAGACTGGTGACTAGGAGTGGCCGCCAAGACCACATAACACCGGTCTTGAAAGACCTACATTAGCCCCCAGTACGTTTCTGAGCACAATTCAAAGTGTTGGTGCAGACCTTTAAAGCCCTAAACAGCCTCGGTCCAGTATACCTGAAGGAGCGTCTCCACCCCCATTGTTCAGCCCAGACACGGAGGTCCAGCTCTGAGGGCCTTCTGGCGGTTCCCTCCCTGCAAGAAGCGAAGTTACAGGGAACCAGGCAGAGGGCCTTCTCTGTAGTGACACCTGCCCTGTGGAACGCCCTCCCATCAGATGTCAAGGAAATAAACAACTATGACTTTAAAGTACCATTTCTTTAAGTCTGCCTGGCACAAAAAGCAGGGCCTTTCCAGTCGTGGCACCCATCCAAAGAGATGCAACCAGCCTTACATTTATGAACTTCAAGAAGCTGAGGAAGGCCAATTGATTCCAGCAAGCTTAACGGAAACTGCGAAACTGTGAGTTGTATCAAAGTAAGTTGTTCTGTTGGTACAAAGTCTTATACCTGCACAATAGGATGTAATCTCTCTCACCTCTCCCTATACCCCACAAACTGTTCCAGGGGCTTGTGGAAATCCCCAGAACAGATCTGGGGGGGATGGGGATGTGGGGATATGAGGAAAGGGGACGTTCCATTGTGCTTTATCAGAGCTTTTAACCATTTGTGAAAAGGTTGCCGTTTCTTTGAAAAACGTGGTTTTACTGAAAAAGTTGTATACTTGGCTGTTCAGTGTAAACTTTCCAGAAAGGTTTTAAAGTCACATGCAAAGCACACAAGTGTTGTTGGTTTTTTAAAAACTCACATAAATGAATGTCTACGAAGCCAGATGATAATTCATTAAAGCAGAATTGTTGCTAATTAATTCATTGCTTGTAGTAGCACTTTGGAAGCGCTCGATCACATACACAGCCCGCTGCAAGCTTTGCAAATAATCCTGTAGTGCAGATGATGGGGAGACACTTTAGTGAGCTCAAGCCAGAAGCAACGATTCAGATTACAGTTCTTCCGGATTCTGTAGCAAAGCACTGCACCGCCTCCAAGTTGATGGGAGATTCCCCAACCAGATGTTTGGGGCAGATGGGAATTGTAGCGCAAAAACTGTGGAGAGCACCAGGTTGGGCGAGACTGATCTAGAGCATAAGGGTGGGCCAGCCTTGCATGTCAAGCCTGCGGGATTTCATCCACAAATTTCGGCGTGCAGTAACGCTGGGGTTCTGGCTGGCGGCTGCTCCCTGGGCGACTATCTGAACTTGGGAAGCAAAAGGGACCCGGGATCGGAAGCGCCAGGGTTGCAGAAACTTGCTCTTCGGCTTTGGGGTTTGCTAAGGGCGCACGGCTGCTCCAGCAATGGGTCAGCGATGTCTCCGAGCAGACCCCACATCAACATGTGGGGCCCGGTTTTTAAAAGTGCAGAAAGCTTGCAAACCCTTGCAATCCCATCTGCCCCGAGGGAAAGGGGGCTGGCTGAGCGTCTAGTGGCCGGGTGGCGGGGGGGGGGGGGGGGGGGGACTAAAAAGCAGCCAGGGAGGGGGGAGAAAGCGCTTTTGTCGCCCCGGCGGCGCGCCGGAGTCGCAGGAAACCTAGAGGGAAGGAGAGAGGGGCGAAAACGGCCCGATCGCCTCTATCGTGGGGGTGCTCTGCAAGAAATCCTGGGTGTGTGTGGGGGGGGGTGTTCAGACGGAGGAGAGGGAGGGGCAGCCGCAGAAGTAGGGGAGAAGATGGGGCGCCGGGCGCGCAAAGGCACCTACCTTCGAAGGAGGGTGGCCGGGGCAACATCCACAACAGCAACGAAAGGGAAACGAAAGCGAAAGTCGCGTCCCAGAGACCGCCCACTTTGCGAAAGGAAAGGCCGGAAGGAGAGGAGGGGTGGGCGGGCAGGCGGGCAAGTTGTGTGTGGGGGGGGTGCAATGTCCCCTCACACGCGCACGATTTGCATGCACACCAAAGCGTACCCTGGGTTGCTGGAGCGCACGGAAACGCACCAGCCCATAGGAGGCAAATCCAAGAAGAAGAAGAGTTTGGATTCGATACCCCGCTTTGTTGTTGTTGTTGTTTAGTCGTTTAGTTGTGTCTGACTCTTCGTGACCCCATGGACCAGAGCACGCCAGGCAATCCTGTCTTCCACTGCCTCCCGCAGTTTGGTCAGACTCATGCTGGTAGCTTCGAGAACAATGTCCCACGATCTCGTCCTCTGTGGTCCCCTTCTCCTTGTGCCCTCCATCTTTCCCAACATCAGGGTCTTTTCCAGAGAGTCTTCTCGTCTCATGAGGTGGCCAAAGTCTTGGAGCCTCAGCTTCAGGATCTGTCCTTCCAGTGAGCACTCAGGGCTGATTTCCTTAAGAATGGATCGGTTTGATCTTCTTGCAGTCCATGGGACTCTCAAGAGTCTCCTCCAGCACCATAATTCAAAAGCATCAATTCTTCGGCGATCAGCCTTCTTTATAGTCCAGCTTTCACTTCCATACATCACTACTGGGAAAACCATAGCTTTTACTATACGGACCTTTGTAAGTCTCAAAGCGGCTAAGAATCTCCTTTCCCTTCCTCCCCCACAACAGTCTGTGAGGTGAGTGGGGCTGAGAGACCTCATGCACAGAGGTCACTTACCTCCTAGTTAAGTTATTATGTGTGTGTAGGGGTGTGAGGTCATGCCCTCCTTGGGGAATTCCTGGGGCACCTGTTTGGTCCAATCTTGCAAAGATTTTACACCATGAGTACGCAAACTAAGGCCAAGGGGCCCGGTCCGGCCCAATTGCCTTCTAAATCCAGCCCACGGACAGTCCAGGAATCAGTGTGTTTTTACATGAGTAGAATGTGTGCTTTTATTTAAAAAGCATCTCTGGGTTATTTGTGGGGCATAAGAATTCGTTCATTCCCCCCCAAAAAAATACAGTCTGGCCCCCCACAAGGTCTAAAGAACAGTGGACCGGCTGCCTGCTGGAAAAGGTTTGCTGACGCCTGTTTTACACCCTCAGTGCTAACCGATGCAGCCTGGTTCACAGCCAAAGCTATGGGTAAAGGACCCCTGACAGTTAAGTCCAGTCACAAAAGATTCTGGGGTTGCGGCGCTCGTCTCACTTTATTGGCTGAGGGAGCCGGCATACAGCTTCCAGGTCATGTGGCCAGCATGACTAAGCCGCTTCTGGCAAAACCAGAGCAGCGCACGGAAACGCTGTATACCTTCCCGCCAGACTGGACCTAATGGTCAGGGGTCCCTTTAACTTTACATTGTTTTTTATATAGAATTATTATTTAGACTGCTTCAAAACCCCACTCAGCCACAAAACTTACTTGCCTGACCTACCTCACAGGGGTGTCATGAAGATAAAATTGGGTGAGGGGAAAGAAATAATGTAGACCGCCTTGAGATCCTTGAGGAAAAGCAGGACATAAATGAAATAAATTCTGTGGACTGGTTTGTGAGTAGCTGCAGATGACGTTTGCAGAAAGACAAACACACACAAGCATTTTTCTTCCCTGCAAACCTTAGGGCCCCCTTCCATTAATAATGTGTGTTTGCTAAGCCGCCTTTCAGAATACTTTTAAAGCCTGGAGTGATGCTCCTCAAAATACACTCTCTTAGTAACGACTGCACAAAAGGATTTATTTATTTGCAAACAGCAGGAGGGAGAGTCTGCTGTTCTCTTTTATTCTGCTTTTCTGAGAGTCTCTCCTTCACTTTGGGTGAATTGCAAGCGTTTGAGACAGAATTACTGAACAGGGACAAGGCAGCAGGAAAAACCACAAACCAAATAATGCAGATAAAAGTCCGCACGTCAGAGAAAAGGGGTGTCACTGTGTGCCAGGGACTGCCTCTTTTTTAAACCCAAACAGCAAGAACTCCATCCTCTGGTTCTTCTCAATACAAGATTATGCTGGCAAGGATATCCGTTCCATTTTTCTACCTGAGTGAGATTTATCGGAGATTCTCCACATCCTTGCAGCGATTCATAATTCGGACTATCAAAACTTCCCCCCTCCCCCAGATGTTCAGAGCTTTGCATCCTTCTTGGCGGGATCTTTCCTTGATGGGAGTTGAGCAGCAACTTGCGCTGAAATCAATTTAAGAAAGCTTTCTGTGCCTCTGGAAGGCAGGGTCACTCTCAGTCTTCCTCCTCCTCCTCCGCTTCAAAGACAGCTACCGCACACTGTCCAGTCGGGACGTAAGCGACGACATCCACTTCTCCCCCACCCTTGCTGGGCTTCTGGAAATGAATCTCCAGGGCTTCACGCATCAATTCCTCATCCAGGACGTCTGGAATCCCCGACAGCAGGACAGTCCGAGCGCAGACCGAAGGACGGGACTGGAATGGGGAGAAAGAAAAAAGAGGATTTTTTTGTCGGCGTCCATCTGCCTCGGGAGACAAAGAAGGACCGCCTCTGGGGGTGGTCGAACCGCCGCATTAGCATCACTGACGTGACCTCCCTGGGGTGCAAGCCTGGGCAGTGTGGACGGAGGTCCTGGGCTGCCCAGATGACAAGACCTCCCCCCTCTCGGCCTCACTGAAGGAAAGCAGAGCAATACGTCTGGCACCACCTTGGCCGCGGGAGTTGCTGGACGGAGGCGTACAAGACGCCATCCAACTGTCTTAGGGACTCCACTCCTTGGTCTTTTACTTTTCCCCAAGATATCCTGCAAGGCAGTAGAGGTTGAGGACCAGAGCTTTCTCAGAGATGGGCTACCTTCCTAGGTACCGTATTTTTCACTCTATAAGACGCACGAGACCACAAGACGCACCTAGTTTTTGGAGGAGGAGAACAAGAAAAAAAAAATTCTGAATATCAGAAGCCAGAACAGCAAGAGGGATCGCTGCGCAGCGAAAGCAGCAATCCCTCTTGCTGTTCTGGCTTCTGGAATAGCTGCGCAGCCTGCATTTGCTCCGTAAGACGCACACACATTTCCCCTTAGTTTTTAGGAGGGAAAAAGTGAGTCTTATAGAGCAAAAAATACGGTACGTCGTGTCAGGAGTTCAGCCTACACTCGAGTAGGACCCTGGCAGAGACACATGCCCGACTGGCATGTTCTCTCCCTCCTGGTCGTTCGTTCAGGAGCCTCAAAAGCTTTCTTCTGCCCGAACATCACAGCGACCGATGCCAACCGACACCGGCACACTTATGGATCCGCAGAGTTTGCGCATCATGCGCGTGACAGAACACAGCATTTTGGCTAATCTGCTTTATTTACATATCAACACACACAGAGCACTGCAACATGGCTCCCTCTCTCTCTAGCATCAGACAGCAAAGAGAAAAAGATCAAAGGACAATAGTCCCACTTCACGGAACACAAGAACACAGACATCCTGTTTCTGTCACTTCCCACTCTGTGGAGTCAAAACATACACCGTCATGTGAAAGACAAAAATCCCATGACTGCAATCATGGATCAGGAATTCTAACACGTCATGTGCTAAAACCATCTTCTTGATCGTTGGACCCACTATTTAGGGTTAGAAGCGAAATTCAGAATTTTGCTGATGTAGCAGACTGCGCTGGTTAAATCCCAGACGAAATTCCGGACTATTTATATCATCTGCTCAATCTGCCGGAGCCTGTCTTTGCACGCAGGGGAAATCCCTAGCGCACAATGAATGATGATGCCAGAGCTGAAGAGTCCTTGTAGCTTTGGCTAAATGCAAACATTACCACCACCAGCAGCAACGGAAAACATGAAGATCCAGGAACCCAACATGCATCTGATTTTGGACAGCAATGCTGCTGCATGATTTGGTTTCCTGAGGTCTGCACTGCTGTTGTGGTAGAGCCTTGGGGCAGTTGGCCAGGACCCCATTGAGCACGAGGGACCCTTAGGGACTGCCCATCCCATTTCGCCGTCTGAAGAGAAACAGGAAGGTGCCACCCCCACTGCCTGAAGCCTTGTTTAACTGAGGTTGTGTGGTTGTAGAGTCTTGGTTCCGGCAGCAGGGAGAAGTGAGAAGCCGCAGCTGCTTCTCCCGTGGTGTAGGCACTGCCCCTTGGGATCCTGCCGCCTGAAGCGGCCACCTCCCTCCACCTCATGGGAGAGCAGGCCCTGACCCAGCTTACCACATTCTGAAGCAATGCACATAGCCACATAATTATTATTATTATTATTATTATTATTATTATTATTATTATTATTAT
>JAXCMG010000090.1:658574-696082 GCA_034642415.1 Podarcis siculus | reverse complement strand
ATTATTATTATTATTATTATTATTATTATTATTATTATTATTATTATTATTATTATTTTATACCCCGCCCTCCCCGGCCAGGGCAGCTAACACCAACAAAATCACAGTAAAAACATAATAGGGGGGAAAGGGGGGGGGAGAAAGAAAAAACACCCCAATTTAAAATACAGGTTAAAATGCAATTTAAAATGCAGCCTCATTTTAAAATAGCTCACCTGCAGCTCTGCGATTTCTCCGCCGACATAGTGTGACAGCTTGACTGTGTGAATTTCCTGTCCGATGGGCACTTGGTGCTGACCTTTTTGGATAAGCCGCTTGGCCACTGTAGAAGGGGAAGAGGCAAAGAAAAGGACAACACTGTGACTAAAGAAAAGGAAGGTACTTTCTATCATATGTGGTGGACTTGCTCCAAGGTAAAAGACTTCTGGGGGAAAAATTATAATGAATTAAAAAAAATGATGAGATATACTTTTATGAAGAAACCAGAATAATATAATAATAATAATAATAAATTTTATTTATATCCCGCCCTCCCCTGCCGAAGCTGGGCTCAGGGCGGCTAACAACATTCTAAAACATTCATTATAAAATTAATCAAATCAAATTAAAGTCAAATTAATGGCAACCATCAAGCAAAATTCTGTGCAGATTGCCGATTGCCAGAGGAGGGGGGTCAGGCTGCGCCCTGACCAAAGGCCTGGTGGAACAGCTCTGTCTTGCAGGCCCTGCGGAAGGATGTCAGGTCCTGCAGGGCCCTAGTCTCTTGTGACAGAGCGTTCACCAGATTGGAGCCGCGGCCAAGAAGGCCCTGGCTCTAGTTGAGGCCAGCCTAACCTCTCTGTGGCCTGGGATCTTTAGGATGCTTTTATTTGCAGACCGTAGATTTTTCTGTGGGACATACCAGGAGAGGCGGTCCCGTAGGTACGAGGGTCCTAGGCCGTATAGGGCTTTAAAGGTTAAAACCAGCACCTTAAACCTGATCCTGTACTCCACCGGGAGCCAGTGCAGCTGGTATAATACCGGATGGATATGATCTCGTAGCGAAGACCCCGTAAGGAGTCTCGCCGCTGCATTCTGCACCCGCTGGAGTTTCTGGGTCAGTCTCAAGGGCAGCCCCACGTAGAGCGAGTTACAATAATCCAGTCTGGAGGTGACCGTCGCATGGATCACAGTGGCTAGGTCAGGGCGAGAGAGATAAGGAGCCAACTGCCTAGCCTGGCGGAGATGAAAAAATGCCGCCTTTGTTATAGCTGTAATCTGCGCCTCCATAGAGAGGGAGGTATCGAAGATTACACCCAAACTCTTAACGGACGATGTTGGCACTAATTGCACCCCCGCAAGAGATGGGAGCTGCCCCCTCAATCCCAAATCGCTCCGTCCCAGCCAGAGGACCTCTGTCTTCGAAGGATTTAACTTCAACCGGCTCCCACGAAACCATCCAGCCACAGCTTCCAAACATCTGGTCAGTGTATCTGGGGCCGAGTCAGGATGGCCGTCCATCAACAGATAGAGTTGGGTGTCATCGGCATACTGATGGCAACCCAGCCCAAAACTCCGGACAAGCTGGGCGAGGGGGCGCATAAAGATGTTAAAAAGCATCGGGGAGAGAATCGCACCCTGAGGCACTCCACACACCAGGGAGTGACGCGATGACAATTCCCCCCCAAGCGCCACCCTCTGTCCCCGACCAGAGAGAAACGAGCGCAGCCATTGAAGGACTGTGCCCTGGATCCCCACGTCGGCAAGGCGGTGGTCCAGGAGTTCGTAATCGACCATGTCGAAGGCTGCTGACAGGTCTAGAAGAATCAGCAGCCCCGACCCGCCTCGATCCAGCTGCCTGCGGAGATCATCTGTTAGGGCGACCAGAGCCGTCTCGGTCCCATGACCAGCGCGGAAGCCGGACTGGAATGGGTCGAGAGCCGATGTTTCATCCAGAAACCTACCTATTTCTCCTTGGAATAACAGGTTCTGAACTGCCTAAAAAAGATGTTAAAGTATTTTTGTATGCCACAACTGCTGCATGGATTTTACTAGCCAAAAAATGGAAAACACAAGAACTACCAATGGTAGAAGAATGGCAGATGAAGATGATGGGAGTTTATGGAGCTGGCTGATCTCACCGGGAGAATCCGCGACCAGAAAGAAGAGGAACACCAAGAAGATTGGAAGAAATTTAAAGACTATTTGAATAAATATTGTAATATTAAAGATATGTAATCACTTGAAAGAATTAATTAGGCCTAGGATTAAATTTGGATTAAATAAATAAATAAGAAAATGTACGATAAGAAAAGTTAGGAAATATGATTATGACTGTGATATGGTTTTATGAAATAATGATATTGGAAACTGCTATATATAATTACTAAGAAATTCAGATGGAAGAGATTTGAGGAAGTCATATGTTTATGAAAATGGATTTTGATTGATTGATTGATTGATTGATTAAGCTTTAGTTTATGTGGTGATTTGATGTATTTTATGCTTTATGTTTCTTTTTTCTTTTCCCTTTTTCTGTTTCATTTTTTCCTCTTTATTATTGTTGGCTTTTTCTTCTGTTATGTTTATGTATGGAAAATAATAAATATTATTATAAAAAAACAACAACACTGTGATTTTCCATCTCACTGCTTTTAAAAAACGGTGCAGCTCTAACTACCCAAAGCGTAATACAGTGGTACCTTGGTTCTTGAACGTAATCCGTTCTGGAAGTCCATTCGACTTCCGAAACGTTCGAAAACCAAGGCGCGGCTTCCGATTGGTGCAGGTGCCCCAGAAACAATAGCCGACAGCAGCATCGGACTTTTGGCTTCCGAAAAAGGTTCGCAAACCGGAACACTGACATCTGGGTTTGCGGCATTCGGGTTCCGATTTGTTCGTCAACTAAGCCGTTCGAGAACCAAAGTTCCACTGCAGTTGGCATTTGGCAGAAGGGACTCTTTTATTCTGTACAGCACCTAGCACAACATTTCTTCCGAATGAAGATCATCATGTATTGTGGGGTGGGAGAAAACAAGACCATTCACAGGGAAATTAAACGACGTGCTTGCTTACACCTTGGCTGTAAAATGAACGGCAGCTCAAACAAAAATATGGCAGTTTTGGCTTAAAATAAATCTTAAGCATTCATAGATGAGCTGGAGATGGTCCAAGAAAGGAAAATCAGGATGATCACTTCCCTTGCGACAAAAATAATTCACTGATTTTTGAGGTAAGCAAGCCACCTGCCCCTTCCCACTGCCTCTTCATCTATTTCCTCGTACCTCCATCATCCACAAATGTCAGCACCACGTGGCCAGTGTCGCTCAGCCGCTCCACGCTGAACACCTCGCCTCCCATGTTCTGCCGCTTGCAGAAAAACAACTCCACCTTCTCAAGCAGCCGGTCCTCAGGCAGAGAGGAGGCCACGATGCCAGACAGCAGGACCCGTCGCGGACTCTTTTCCAGGGAGATCTGTGCGGGGTGGGGAAGAGATCTTAGGAAACCAGAACGGCCGCATCATGGCACATGAGGAAAGAAGTCCACCGGGGGAAGAAGAAAATGTGGGGTTGGGTGCAGGCCACCTCCCTCCACGCAATCCACCTCAAACAGTAGTGTGGTCACGTTCTGGCTGGGTGCAGAAGAGGCACCAGCCGGGGAACCCCCTAGGCCTAGGGAACCCCCAGGGGAAGAAGGCTCAGAGCAGGGCAAGGATGAGTGGTCAGCAGCAGAAGAGGAAGTGGACCGGAGGGAGGAGGCGTCAGCAGCAGGAGAGGTGACAGGGTTTAGTGAGCTAGAAGAATCTGTGCCAGAGAGCAGTTCTAACTTGGAGGCAGAAGCGGAGGCTGGAGAGGAGGCTGGCCTAGAGGCAGGCGGCTGAAGAATCCAGGGCATCTCCCCCTCCTGCTGCGGCCAGTCCCTCTATCCCCTGGTCTCCTAGAACTCACAGAGAAACAAAACAGCCAGAGCAGAAGGTGGTTGTGTACAGACACAGTCTGACACAGCATATACCACCATTCCTGAAAGACCTACATTGGCTCCCAGTACGTTTCCAAGCACAATTCAAAGGGTTGGCGCTGACCTTTAAAGCCCTAAATGGCTTCGTCCTGTATACCTGAAGGAGCGTCTCCACCCCCATCGTTCGGCCCGGACGCTGAGGTTCAGAGCTGAGGGCCTTCTGGCGGTTCCCTCCCTGCCAGAAGTGAGGTTGCAGGGAACCAGGCAAAGGCCTTCTCAGTAGTGGCACCCGCCCTTTGGAACGCCCTCCTATCAGATGTCAAGGAAATAAACATCTACCTGATTTTTTAGAAGACATCTGAAGGCAGCCCTGTTTAGGGAAGTTTTTAATGTTTGATGTTTGATCGTGTTTTTAATATTCTGTTGGGAGCCACCCAGAGTGGCTGGAGAAACCCACCCAGATGGGGGGGATATAAATAATAAATTTTCTATTCTTCTTCTTCTTCTTCTTCTTATTATTATTATTATTGGAAAGACCCTGGAGAGGAGGAGTCTTAGTGGATACCAGGAAGACGGGGATCTTCCGTCCTCCTAACTGCTTCATCGGGGCAAGGCCTCCTAGAAAGAGTTGCTGAGACCACTAGGTCTGAGCTGTGGTCTGCTTTCTGGAATATTTAAAGCTAAATCTAAAGTTGCCTGATTGACTCAGTGGTGGCTATCTAGTCTTTTATATATCGTATGTGTTTGGATTATTAATGTATTTGGATGACATTGTATGGTTTTATTGTTTACACTTATGCCAATGAAGGCCAATAACAGCTGCACTGGCCTCGGGTGATTTATTGTTTTTGTTGCTGACCCACGCTTGACTCCGGCCCTGACAGAGTGCTATCGCAGTTGGATGGATTGTAGCCTAACGGCATGTACTGCAGAGGTGCAGAAAATGTGCTGAGTGTGGTGCTAAGTGCAGCATTCAACTTCCTGGGAATGTTAGCTTTAATTTTTTTAAATAATACAGTGGTACCTCGGGTTAGGGATGCGGGTGGCGCTGTGGGTTAAACCACAGAGCCTAGGACTTGCCGATCAGAAGGTCAGCGGTTCGAATCCGCGCAATGGGGTGAGCTCCCGTTGCTCGGTCCCTGCTCCTGCCAACCTAGCAGTTCGAAAACACGTCGAAGTGCAAGTAGATAAATAGGTACTGCTCCTGCGGGAAGGTAAACGGCATTTCTGTGCGCTGCTCTGGTTCACCAGAGGCGGCTTAGTCATGCTGGCCACATGACCTGGAAGCTGTACACCGGCTCCCTCGGCCAATAAAGCGAGATGAGCGCTGCAACCCCAGAGTCGGCCACGACTGGACCTAACGGTCAGGGGGTCCCTTTACCTTTACTACCTCGGGTTAAGAACTTAATTTGTTCTGGAGGTCTGTTCTTAATCTGAAACCGTTCTTAACCTGAGGTTCCACTTTAGCTAATGGGGCCTCCTGCTGCCACCGCCGCTGCACCACCACTGCGCGACTTCTGTTCTCATCTTGAGGTAAAGTTCTTAACCCGAGGTACTATTTCTGGGTTAGCGGAGTCTGTAAGCTGAAGCGTCTGTAACCTGAAGTGTCTGTAACCCAAGGTACCACCGTACTAATAAAACCAAGAACAGGTTTCTAGTTACAGCGTTAAGATTCGATAAAGAATCCGAACTTTCCTGTTCCAGCCCATTTTTTGTTTCAAATGTTCCCAATTACAATTACCCCCAATCACCCCAAAGTTTGGATGAGCCAGATCTGTATTGCGAGTCCAGTTTTACAGATGCAGAACCCACCTCCAAGGATGAGGGCAAGAGTAACACCATCGGCTCAGCCTTCACGTGCACATAGCTGAATTCATCCAGTTGAACCTGGTGCTGCTCCATTTCAATGATCCTGGAGGCAACTGACAGGGAGAGATGGAAAAAGAGGTCAATTCAGTCCCAACTATCTCCTTCCATCCATATGCTTTCCTGTCTGTCAGTTCGTAAAGGTAAAGGTAAAGGGACCCCTGACCATTAGGTCCAGTCGTGGCCGACTCTGGGGTTGTGGCGCTCATCTTGCTTTATTGGCCGAGGGAGCCGGCGTACAGCTTCAGGGTCATGTGGCCAGCATGACTAAGCCGCTTCTGGCGAACCAGAGCAGTGCACGGAAACACTGTTTACCTTCCCGCTGGAGCAGTACCTATTTACAGTGGTGCCTCGCAAGACGAAATTAATTCATTCTGCGAGTCTCTTCATCTTGCGGATTTATCGTCTTGCGAAGCACGGCTATTAACAGTACTTAGCGGCTTTAAGGAAAAGGAAACAAACTCGCAAGACGTTTTCGTCTTGCAAAGCAAGCCCATAGGGAACTTCATCTTGCGAAGCGACTCAAAAAACGGAAAACTCTTTCGTCTTACGAGTTTTTCGTCTTGCGAGGCATTCGTCTTGCGAGATACCACTGTATCTACTTGCACTTTGACGTGCTTTCGAACTGCTAGGTTGGCAGGAGCAGGGACTGAGCAACGGGAGCTCACCCCATCGCGGGGATTCGAACCGCCAACCTTCTGATCAGTTTAACCCACAGCGCCACCTGCGTCCCCATCTGTCAGTTCAGCAACCGAGAATTAGTTGAGGGGTGTGTGGAATGTTAGGTGAGAGACAAGGCGCATCATGCTCCTTCTGGGGTAGCTTGGTCCCTACTCTGCACCCCAGGAATGGCTTTGACTAGCTGGTTAAATGAGTCAAGGACAGTCAATGGGTCTCAAACCCTCGGTGACTTAGGGACTTCCCCTGTATTCAAAGACAGGCTCTGGCAGATCAAGCGGACAAGACCAATGGTGGGTCCAGAGGTGAAGAAAGCATTATTTGCATGTGCTATAGAGGGAAGTGAGGGGCAAGTGGGGCTTGACAGCCTGGGAAGGCAGCCCATCTGGGAGAAGGAAAACTCGGATCCGAAATCTCCGCTGCATTGCAGGATATCTTCAGGAGAAGAAAAGGCTACCAGCCTTTCTCAACCCGTGGGTCCCCAGATGTTGTTGAACTACAACTCCCATCACCCCTAGCTAGCAAGGCCAGAGCTCAGGGATGATGGGAGTTGTAGTCCAACAACATCTGGGGACCCACAGGTTGAGAACCACTGGGCTAAGGAGTAAACTCTACACAGATCCGGAGAGGAATCCCTAAGGTGGTTGGATAGCTCCTTAAAGGCCTCCTTCTGGCAACTCCTGCAGCCAAACTGGTGACAAATGTCTGGCTCTGCTTTCCTTCAGATGTAAAGGTGATAAACAGCTATACAGTGGTACCTCTGGATGCAAACAGGATCTGTTCCAGAGCCCTGTTCACATCCTGAAGCGAACGCAACCTGCTTCTGTGCATGCGTGTGACGTCATTTTGAGCATCTGCACATGTGCGAGCGGCGAAACCCGGAAGTAACGCGCTCAGTTACTTCCAGGTCGCCGGGGAGTGCAACCCGAAAAGGCTTAACCTGAAGCGACTTCAACCTGAGGTATGACTGTACAGTAGTACCTCTGGTTACGAACTTAATTCATTCCAGAGGTCTATTCTTAACCTGAAACTGTTCTTAACCTGTGGTACCACTTAAGCTAATGGGGCCTCCCACTGCTGCCGCCCGATTTCTGTTCTCATCCTGAGGTAAAGTTCTTAACCCGAGGTACTACTTCTGGGTTAGCAGAGTCTGTAACCCGAAGTTTGTAACCTGAGGTGTTTGTAACCCGAGGTACCACTGTACAACTTTTAGAAGACAGCCATGTATCAGGAAGTTTTTAATGTTTTATGCTTTATTGTGTTTTACATACAATGGTACCTCGGTTTTCAAACGTCTCCATTGATGTACATTTTGGTTTTTGAACGCCAGAAGTAAATGCTTCGGTTTTCAAACACGCCTCGGCAGTCGAACGTGAAACGCGGTTTCCTCTGAGTGTAAGATCCTGAGGTCTAGCTGTCGGCTGTTGAGTTTTAAGAACTCAAACGGTCTTCCGGAATGGATTACGTTCGAAAACTGAGGTACCACTGTATTCTGTAAGCTGGCCAGAGTGGCTGGCGAAACCCAGCCAGATGGGTGGGGTATAAGTAATAAAATTATTATTATTATTCCTTTGGACCACACCAGCAAGGCCGAGAGGGGGGTCCTGTTGCCTGGGGAGACCAGGGTTTCCATACACACTGCCCACAAGAGGTCACCTCAGTGCTGTCCACACAGCAGTTTGACTTCATGCCTGGAGGCGCACGCCATTGTCTTTGAGACAGACGGATGCCAACAACGACATTGCTTGAAAGGATTGGGCAAGTACTATGGAGCCTTCATCAATAGAGGACTTGTGAGAGAGGCCGAAGGAACATTTGGATGAATTTGATTGAGAAACCAGGAATTTGCAGCTGGGTGATCTGTTAAGATCCCTTCCCTATAGCGGAGGAGCAAGTCCCATCACTAGAGATAAAAGTGGTTGGGACTTTATACAGGACTCCTACTGCTGGCAAGGGGCTAGTTGAAATTACTCGCAAAGAGCCTTTGGGTTGTATTCAGCTAACTATTACTCGGAGTAGTTCCATTACAATGAATGGGTGTAAGCTAGTCATGGCCATTAATTGCAGCAACCGATTAATGTGCATCCGAAAGACGCACGATTGTGCACATGCACATGGTGCCAAACCCAGAAGTGACCCAGAAATATCCCTGGGCCAAAATGCTCCCAATTGCCAGTCTCTGCCTGCTCTTAGGTTCCCCAACTTAGGGCCACCTCTGTGGCATCTTTTCAGGGTCAGAATTTCAATCCAAACAGCTGCTCCTACCCTCGTGGCTTTCAAAAGTGATGAGAGCCGATCCCCCAGGCACAGGGTATCGAATCTGTGGCTGGGCTGTCAAACGGTTAGGCAATGTCTCCTCCTTGGCTTCTTCCATGTGGCCTTTAAACACCATCGCCCGTTCAGGTAAGTTGGTTGGCACCTGGAGAGGCAGGAGAGAGAAGGTTGATATGAGAATGGGTTTTTTTTCCTGCCAGGTTTCGCACTCTACAACAAACTCTATTTTGAGTCAGAATTTCAACTGGATGTATCTCCCACGCGTACTCTTCTTGTTTTGTATTTCACGTTGCCTCTTCTGATTAAAACTTTTAAATTAATAAGTAACTGTAGAACTCAGCTAGCAGATAGTTTAAGGAAAATGTTAAGGAAAGGACAGAGCACTTCTGTGCATAGGCAGAGATTTTGCCTTGCCACTGAACAAACACCACCAGTCTCAGTTGGTTTGTAGGGCAGAAAAGAGGAATAATAATAGGAATTATCATTATATTTATTTATACATACATACATACACACACACACACACATACAGTGTTCTTCACTCTATAAGACGCACCTTTTCCCTCCTAAAAAGTAAGGGGAAATGTGTGTGTGTCTTATGGAGCGAATGCAGGCTGCGCAGCTATTGCTGAAGCCGGAACAGCAAGAGGGATTGCTCTAAAAACTAGGTGCCTCCTCTAAAAACTAGGTGCATCTTATAGAGCGAAAAATACGGTACATACATACATACCCCGCCCATCAGGCTGGGTTTCCCCAGCCACTCTGGGCGGCTCCCAACAGAATATTACAGAATATTCCCTAAACAGGGCTGCCTTCAGATGTCTTCTAAAAGTCAGATAGTTGTTTATTTCCTTGACATCTGATGCGAGGGTGTTCCACAGGGCGGGCGCCACTACCGAGAAGGCCCTCTGCCTGGTTCCCTGTAACCTCACTTCTCGCAGTGAGGGAACCGCCAGAAGGCCCTCGGCGCTGGATCTCAGTGTCCGGGCAGAACGATGGGGGTGGAGACGCTCCTTCAGGTATGCTGGGCCGAGGCCGTTTAGGGCTTTAAAGGTCAGCACCAACACTTTGAATTGTGCTTTGAAACGTACTGGGAGCCAGTGTAGGTCTTTCAAGACTGGTGTTATATGGTCTCGGTGGCCACTCCCAGTCACCAGTCTAGCTGCCTCATTCTGGATTAGTTGTAGTTTCCAGGTCACCTTCAAAGGTAGCCCCACGTAGAGCGCATTACAGTAGTCCAAGCGGGAGATAACCAGAGCATGCACCACTCTGGTGAGACAGTCCGCGGGCAGGTAGGGTCTCAGCTTGCATACCAGATGGGATCCCAAGAAGAATTCTGTCTGGGATTCAATGGCTCCTTCCGGGAAAGACACAAGCTTGCCTACGTGATTAAACTAGCCTATTTCTCAGGACACATGCTTCCCCACAGCCAGTACCTTGTGGAGCTCTTCTTGGGCCACCTGAAACCTTTCCAGCTGCTCCAGTTCGTTTTCCAGAGCCAGTTTCTCTTGTAGCAATTGGCGTTTTTCCGTCAGCGCCAACTGAATCTCTCTCTGCAGGGAAATATGGTGATCTATTAAACAGGAAACACAAGGGATGTCTGCCAGTGCAGACAACCTGTAAACCCAAGATGTGTTTGGACTCCATCTCCCATCTGTGGGATATTTAAAGTGCAGTCAAACCAAGAGTTTGCTACATAGGCACATTTTTACGGTCGATTATTGGGACGCAGGTGGCGCTGTGGGTTAAACCACAGAGCCTAGGACTTGCTGATCAGAAGGTTGGCAGTTCGAATTCCCGCGACAGGGTGAGCTCCCGTCGCTCGGTCCCAGCTCCTGCCAACCTAGCAGTTCGAAAGCACATCAAAGTGCAAGTAAATAAATAGGTACCGCTCCAGCGGGAAGATAAATGGCATTTCTGTGCACTGCTCTGGTTCGCCAGAAGCAGCTTACGTCATGCTGGTCACGACCTGGAAGCTGTACACCGGCTCCCTCGGCCAATAAAGCAAGATGAGCGGCGCAACCCCAGAGTCAGTCACGACTGGACCTAATGGTCAGGGGTGCCTTTACCTTTACCTATTCCATTTCAATATTTTACCATAAGCTGCCCAGAGAACATAGTTTGGGGGAGGCGTGCAACGACTGCAAACAAATAAATAGGTAAAAAGGTAAAGGACCCCTGGACGGTTAAGTCCAGTCAAAGGCGACTATGGAGCTGCAGCACTCATCTCGCTTTCAGGCCGAGGGAGCCGGCGTTTGTCCACAGCTTTCCAGGTCATGTGGCCAGCAGGACTAAACAGCTTCTGGCACAGCAGGACACCGTGATGGAAACCAGAGCACATGGAAACGCCGTTTACCTTCCCGCCGCAGTGGTACCTATTTATCTACTTGCTCTGGCGTGCTTTTGAACTGCTAGGCTGGCAGGAGCTGGGACAGAGTCACATAGATTCAGACTGCTGACCTTCTGATCGGCAAGCCCAAGAGGTTCAGTGGTTTAGACCACAGCACCACCTGCGCCCCTGACAAACAAGTAACAACAGGCTTATCACATAAGTTAGACAGTTTGCATAACTTATTATTATGTACATGTGTTAATCTGGGGGTAGGTTGCCAGAGTCCAATTTTCTGAGAATCTCGGCTCTCTACCTTTCCTTGAAGCATGCGTTTGGCCTACACGGCTGCAAGAAAAGCCTGAACTGTTAAGTTGTGGGTGAACATATCAGACGACACATCGATTCTTCAAACAGCTCTTGTTTATTCACAGGCCAGGACAGAACTGAACTGAAGGGTTCAGTCAGCCTGCTTATATAGAGCTCCAGTACAATGTAACTGTAACAATTTTCTAAAACTATCCAATCACTGAGCGCCACTTTCGATCCCTTATTTGCATAACTATCTACAGTATCCCCCTACTGGCCCAGGGTGAGAACTTCAGTACATAACATGAACATACATCAGCAACACCTGGGGAAATATCAGAAAGATGGAGGAAAACACGGAGGACGATTTGCTGTGGTTGTATTTCCCCTCCTGACCTTTCACAATGACTTGCAAAATAAAAGGAGGCAAAATAAGAAAATGGGTGCCTATGTTTCACCAGAACGACTGCATAACTGAACATCCCTCAGTGCAGGACTGCGGTGACATTGATGAATAATTTGCTTTTCTTTAAAGCAGGGCAGAGGAATCTGTAGCCCTGCAGTTGTTGCTGGAGAGTCCAACAACAAACATGTTTCCCATTCCCCGCTTTAAAAGAAGAATAGACTCAACCCTGGTCTTAAAAGATCTGTTCTATGATTTTCCCAGTCGTGGTGTATGGAAGTGAGAGCTGGACCATAAAGAAGGCTGATCGCAGAAGAATCGATGCTTTTGAATTCTGGTGATGGAGGAGACTCTGGAGAGTCCCGTGGACTGCAAGAAGATCAAACGTATCCATTCTGAAGGAAATCAGCCCTGAGTGCTCACTGGAAGGACAGATCCTGAAGCTGAGGCTCCAAGACTTTGGCCACCTCATGAGAAGAGAAGACTCCCTGGAAAAGACCCTGATGTTGGGAAAGATGGAGGGCACAAGGAGAAGGGGACGACAGAAGACGAGATGGTTGGACAGTGTTCTCGAAGCTACTAACATGAGTTTGACCAAACTGCGGGAGGCAGTGGAAGACAGGAGTGCCTGGCGTGCTCTGGTCCAGGGGGTCACGAAGAGTCGGACATGACTAAACGACTAAACAACCTGAAAACCTGCTTTCTGGGGCTGAGACTCTTCTTCAAGCTCCTGGAGTCTTTTACGCAGAAGTTCGGTTTCTCTCTCGAGTTTTGATGCTTCTCGTTCGCTCTCTTTTCTGCCAGCCTCCAAGGAAAATCGGTCAACTTCCAATGCATTGCACGTATCCTAAAAGTGACAAGTAGACATGTGACAGTCAGAAAGAATAAAATCAGGAAAGGGGAAATCTGAAGAAAATGTGTGTATTTTTTTTTATCCCGATGAATCCTTGTTAAACTTTCCAGTAGGAAAAATGGGAAATTGAGAATATCCAATCAGGGTGATGGTCTTTAATCCTGTATGAGAAAGTTTTTGACCACATAATATGTTTCCTTTTGCTTACTATGAAGTTTGCGTTATCTATTGTTTCTTTCAGCTCTTCAGGTGGCAAACACAAATATTTAAGAAGCATAAGGTGGAGCTCCCTCTCTAATACTAGGTATATATTTACATTTTTGCTAGCACAAAAGTAATGCACTTATACTTTGGTGATCCCCACTAAACAGAGTGGATTTTGCTTCTGAGTAAACATGCAGAGAATAAATTTAAAACCAGGTGGATTTGATTTAAATCAAATCAAATCGATTTAAATCACGATTTAAATCACAAGTCAGTAAGACTTGATTTAAATCAATTTTTTTACAGAAGTTTTCATTTTTGGAATAATAAATTTTCAGAGTAGTTGTTTACAGTTATATCAAAAATTACCGATTTGGTTATACTATTAGAAATACATAGACAGATAATTATGAAATTATTGTGAGGTTTAATAAGTTAACTGTTTACATTTGGACAACTTTTCTGATGTGGTTAAACAATTTTTTTTTTTTTATAAAGAAAAACTTAGATTGAGTTTTAGCACACATGAAAAACTTAAACCCTTATTTCCTGATGAATAGCCTTTGGAGTAGAATGTAACTTAAATAGAAAACTATCTTTAGAAAGATTTGTCATTCCAAAAGCATTTTATTTTAAAATCCGATTTCAATTTTTAAAAATCCGATTTCAATTTTTTAAAAAATCCGATTTATTTTATTTTTTTAAAAATCATTGGTTTTTACCCTCCTGTTTAAAACTCAATAAAAAGCAATTAAAACTAAAATAAAAATAAAGGAAAGAGCTTTGAGGAAAGCCTCCAAACACCAACACATCTCACTTTCGACATGAGAGACAACTGCTGTTTCCAAAGATGAGTACCTGCCATTTCAAGGTTTGTTCTCCCGCCAGTGTCTCGCTTGCTGAAATTCCTGGACTGGGCAGGCAGATGAAGGAGTCCTGAAGAACAGAACAAAAGGATGTTCGTTCACAGCCCAGGGCCTCCTGCCTCCACGCAGCAGGAGCGTGGAGGTGAGTTCAAAAACTTATGGGACATGCTGGGGACGGGGAGAAGGGGACTAACTACCGTATTTTTCGCTCTATAAGACGCACCAGACCACAAGATGCACCTAGTTTTTGGAGGAGGAAAACAAACAAAAAAATATTCTGAATCCCAGAAGCCAGAACATCAAGAGGGATCGCTGCGCAGCAAAAGCAGCGATCCCTCTTGCTGTTCTGGCTTCTGGGATAGCTGCGCAGCCTGCATTCGCTCCATAAGACGCACACACATTTCCCCTTACTTTTTAGGAGGGAAAAAGTGAGTCTTATAGAGCAAAAAATACGGTGTTTTTAATTATTTTTATTTTTATTAAAGCTTTATTGCAGAACAATTTACACACTACATAAAAAACAACACAAACCAACAAACACCATACCCTCATAACAACTAAACACTAACAAACAACATATCATTTGGCATCTTACATACTTTTGACTTCTGATTCACCTCACTGTACTTTTTACACATTATTGGTCTATTCACACTTCCTTATTTTTAAGTGTTGCATATCAAAAGGAGATTTTTGCTTTTATAATTTCCTCATTATTCAAGATTCAATCCAGACCTGTCAGGAGATTTTCATTTTCATAATACTTTTTTAGATATTCTTTGAATAATGTCCAATCTTTACTCACTTTCTAGTTTGGGTTTCCTCTTAATCTCCCAGTCATTTCCGCAAGTTCTAAATATTCTATCATCTTCGCCTTTTGTGGGGGTTGGGTCACCTTTCCAATTTTTTTTGCTATTAAAATTCTGGCTGCCCTGGTTGCGTACATAAAAACGGTTCTAAAGATTTTTTTGTATTTCGGTGGACATAATGCCTAACAGAAAGGCTTCTGGGGGTTTTTTTGAGGGAGAATTTAAATATCTTTTTAAGTTTGTTATATATTATGCCCCAGAATTCTCGTATCTTCATGCAGTCCCACCACATGTGCAGGAAGGTACCTACCCATTTTTTGCATCTCCAGCAAAAAGATAAAGAAAAAAGATAAATAGGTACCACTCTGGCGGGAAGGTAAACGGCATTTCCGTGCGCTGCTCTAGTTCACCAGAAGTGGCTTAGTCATGCTGGCCACATGACCTGGAAGCTGTACGCCGGCTCCCTCGGCCAATAAAGCGAGATGAGCACGGCAACCCCAGAGTCAGCCACGACTGGACCTAATGGTCAGGGGTCCCTTTACCTTTAAGGCTGACTGGGCACACAGGTGGCGCTGTGGTCTAAACCACTGAGCCTCTTGGGCTTGCCGATCGGAAGGTCGGCGGTTTGAATCCCCACAATGGGGTGAGCTCCCGTTGCTCAGTCCCTGCTCCTGCCCACCTAGCAGTTCGAAAGCACATCAAAGTTCAAGTAGATAAATAGGTCTGCGGCTTAGGTAAGTGGCTTAGTCATGCTGGCCACATGATCCGGAAAAACTGTATGCAGACTTACTCGGCCAGTAAAGCGAGATGAGCGCCGCAACTCCAGAGTTGTCTGTGACTGGACTTAACTGTCAGGTGTCCTTTAACTTTACCTTTTTAACGTTAACTGGGAGGCTCTCAGCTGCCAGTCCATGGGGTTTGGAAGGACTGGATAGCTGCTGCTAGCCCCGGACGGGCAAGTTAAATATGGATGCGACTTTTGCACCCAAGCAAGGGAACCAGTGGCACTAATTAACATAAGACGCAGCCTTGCAAGGAATCCAAGGAAATCAGTGGTCAGTAAGCAGAGGGTGGGTAGTATTTTCTTCTTCACGCAACATAAAATTAATTCATGTCCATGTGCCACCACCAAAGGTGGGAATGGCACTGGTTTAGGGGGCTTGAGAAAGGGCTGGTGAAGTCTATCCACATGAAAACCCAGTCCTGATTACATTTAGCGTTCATAATTTCAGCAGGATCATTTAAGGGGGTCATTTTGTTGCTGCTGTTCTTAAAGCAACTGCATCAGAAATAGTTGATGTTTTACTGCGAATAGCTCAGAGGTTTCCCAGCAGATCCTGGGTTCATTGCAGTACATTTAAAGTAGCAAGCTGATCTAGAGGCTAAGGAATGCTGGTGTAAGTTTTAATCTGTTTTACTATTTTAATTTTTTATTGTATTTTTTTCCTTGATTCCCTTGTTTTTATCTTTTTCAAAACCACTTTGAGATTTATTTATTTTTACAATCAAATGGCCTATATATTTTACCAAATAAATAAAAAACCCACTTTAAACCTTCATGGCTTCCCCCAAAGAATCCTGGGAACTGTAGTTTCTTCAGGGTGCTGAGAGCCGTTAGTAGACCCCTCTGTTACAAAGCTTCAATACATAGAATTCCCTTGGAAGAGGGATTGATTGTTAAATCATTCTGGGAACTGTACTTCTGTGAGAGGAATAAGGGGTGCCAAACAACTCCCAGCAGCCCCCTTAGCAAACTACAGTTCCCAAGATTCTTTGGGGGAAGCCAAGATTATTTAAAGTGGTGTGATATTGCTTTAAATATGTACTGCTTAGTCCTCATCCATCCTCTGGGTGCCACACAGAGGCAGATTCTTAGTTGCTGGTCAGTTACCTACTCACCTCATCTGAATCCATCCTGTTGACACACCTGTAAGAAAACAGAAGGGCTGAGTTTGCAGTGCACTTTAATGCAAAACAGAGCTAACCCAAATACCACCCAGGGCAGCAGGAGGAAAGAATCTAATTCTGTTTTATTATGCAAATATGCATCTGCTTTGCATAATTTATTCTGCTTCACATACCCTAGAGCAGCACAAAGAGCTTAGATCCCTAAAACTCCCGTCTTTATCCAGAGATTCCTTGTTTCCTCGCCTCCGTTTCCCTGCACGCTGCCATGCCTCTCTTCCTCGGTCATACGGACTAGAAACTTGACACCGGAAAAGTCGAGACCCGCCATGGGAGCAGCCAGGATTTTTGTTGTGGGGCAGAACCTCGGTTTGCCATGTATTGATTATTGATTTTGGAGGGCAGCTGCCACTCCCTGCCTCCCTCCTCTTGGCTACTCCCATGAAACCCGCCCTGCTTGCTGCACTCACAGTGCCCGGTCCCGAACCCCAGGCTTCAAGTGCAATGGTTGCTGATCCGCCCCAACCCGCCGCCCTACGGGGGACTCATCCTGACTTCGCCCTACAGTCCGGCGTCGGGAGGCAGGCGGCGCGCAGAGGGCGCGCACGGACACCTCCATCCAAGCGCAAAGCGAATCGTTTGGGTGCTGCGGTTTGGGGACAGATGCGGATCAGGCCCACAAGACCCCCCCCCAAAACTAGCGATCTTACCTTCCGCAGCAGCTGCTGGCCTCCTCGCGTCGCTTCCACTTTCGATTTCCAGCTGTTAAAAGCCTCCTCCCCCAAACCAAGTCCCGCCCTGAAGCGTGAAGTCTGCTTCCCAGGCAGGATGGGTGCGCCCTTGTGGCGTTGGAAGAAGGGACCCCGGGTCATCTAGTCCAACCCCGCCCCTTTGCCATGCACGAATCTCAGCATAGAATTGTGGGGTAAAAAGGGTTCTATTTGGTCCCCGAGTTTGTGTACTTTATCTGGGATTTCCGAGGAGCAACCTTCCAGTTTCCAATATCTCAATGGAGAGATTGTTTTGGAATAAGGGATAACCTTGTCTTTAAACTTTTCCCGTTATCCCTGCTACATAGATTGCATGTCTAATATCAGAGTTCAGCATAGAAGTGTTTAAATTGCAATGAACATGTGCAAAGTGTCCCTACCACAAAATAAATCAGCACTCACAGCTAAGCAATTATGTATTTACTAGCGGGTTGTGTGTGCATCTTATTATTTTCATGGGCTATTGACAAGCTTTCTTCACTCCAGAGTAGAGCTGTACTCTGCTCATGCTCAGAGGTGCACTGTCAGCATTTCAGAGGAGCAGCTCGACAAGAGAAAAGCACTGGAGAACAGTGTTAGCAACGGATTTGCTCAAGTGCTTCCATCTGTTCTGCACTTCCATGCCAACCATGTCTGGAGGCAGTTGGAAGATGGATGGCGGCTAACAGATTGAGGTTGAATCCTGACAAGACAGAAGTACTGTTTTGGGGGGACAAGCGGGGGGCAGGTGTGGAGGACTCCCTGGTCCTGAATGGGGTAACTGTGCCCCTGAAGGACCAGATGCGCAGCCTGGGAGTCATTTTGGACTCACAGCTGTCCATGGAGGCACAGGTCAATGCTGTGTCCAGGGCAGCTGCCTACCAGCTCCATCTGGTACGCAGGCTGAGACCCTACCTGCCCGGAGACTGTCTCGCCAGTGGTGCATGCTCTGGTTATCTCTCGCTTGGACTACTGCAATGCGCTCTATGTGGGGCTACCTTTGAAGGTGACCCGGAAACTACAACTAATCCAGAATGCGGCAGTTAGACTGGTGACTGGGAGCGGCAGCCGAGACCATATAACACCGGTCTTGAAAGACCTACACTGGCTCCCAGTACGTTTCCGAGCACAATTCAAAGTGTTGGTGCTGACCTTTAAAGCCCTAAATGTCCTCGGTCCAGTATACCTGAAGGAGCGTCTCCACCACCATCGTTCTGCCCGGACACTGAGGTCCAGCGCCAAGGGCCTTCTGCCGGTTCCCTCGCTACGAGAAGCCAAGTTAAAGGGAACCAGGCAGAGGGCCTTCTCGGTAGTGGCACCTGCCCTGTGGAACACCCTCCCACCAGATGTCAAAGAGAAAAATAACTACCAAACTTTTAGAAGACATCTGAAGGCAACCCTGTTTAGGGAAGCTTTTAATGTTATTGTATTTTAGTGTTCTGTTGGAAGCCGCCCAGAGTGGCTGGGGAAACCCAGCCAGATGGGTGGGGTATAGATAATAAATTATTATTATTATTGGCATTCATCTGTCTTGAGAGACAATGGAGTGCTCTTCCGGGAATCGCTGGAGAATCACAGTACCTACTATGACTGCAGAGACCCATAACTGGTAACTGCTGCCAACCACGTTGTTTTGGCTGCACTAGCTGCACTGAAGTGACCTCCCTGGGGCACTAGCCTGGGCAGTGTGTCTGGAGGTCCTGGGTTGCCCAGACAAGACCACTGATGTGGTCCAAAGAAAAGCAGAGCAGTACGTTTGGCACCAACTAGGCGGGGATGCGGGTGGCGCTGTGGGTTAAACCACAGTCTGTCATGACTGGACCTAATGGTCAGGAGTCCATTTATCTTTACCTTTAAGGTTAACTTGGGATGCAGGTGGTGCTGTGGTCTAAACCACAGAGCCTAGGACTAGCCGATCAGGTGGTCAGCGGTTCGAATCCCCGTGACGGGGTGAGCTCCCGTTGCTCGGTCCCTGCTCCTGCCAACGTAGCAGTTTGAAAGCACGTCAAAGTGCAAGTAGATAAATAGGTACCACTCCGGTGGGAAGGTAAACGGCGTTTCCGTGTGCTGCTCTGGTTCGCCAGAAGCGGCTTAGTCATGCTGGCCACATGACCCAGAAGGTGTACGTCAGCTTCCTTGGCCAATAAAGCGAGATGAGCGCCGCAACCCCAGAGTCGGTCACGACTGGACCGAATGGTCAGGGGTCCCTTTACCCAGGCTGCAGTTACCGGAAGGAGGCCAATGGTCTTAGGGACTCCACTCCTTAAGCCTTTTCTTCCCCCAAGGATATCCCATAAGGCAGCAGAGGTTTAGGATCAGTTTTCCTTCCTACTTTCCGAGGTTTGCAAGCCCCACCTGCTCTCACTTCCCTCTGTAGCATGGGCAGAAACCACCTTAGCCCAATCCTCCAGAGCATGTTTGCACATGCAGGGGAAATCCCTAACACACCCAGGGTTTGAGACCCATCAACTACCCTGTCCTGGTTTAGTCTGCCAGTTGAAGCAGTTCCTAGGATGTGACTGCTATCGCAAGCTGACAGCTTCTTGAAGCCACAGGTGAGAGGAGTGCAGGGTGGGGACCAAAGGTGGATAAACTGCCCCAGGATGAGCACGATGTGTCCCCCACCAGAGGGAGTAAGGCAAAGGTAAAGGGATCCCTGACCATTAGGCCCAGTCGTGACCGACTCTGGGGCTGCGGCGCTCATCTCATTTTATTGGCCGAGGGAGCCGGCATACAACTTCCGGGTCAATGGGCCAGCAGGACTAAGCTGCTTCTGGCGAACTGGAGCAGTGCACGGAAACGCCGTTTACCTTCCCACCAGAGAGGTACCTATTTATCTACTTGCATTTGACATGCTTTCAAACTGCTAGGTTGGCAGGAGCAGGGAGCGAACGATGAGACACAAGGAAGCCCCCTTCTTTTTCCGTCATGCCAGCTACAATGCATCCACCGCAGTGAGCTCTCCATCCCACTCTGGGTGGGAAGACAGAACCCAAACACTTCAAAATCCAGAGATTTACAAGGCTCTCACACTTCCTTACACCTAGATAGGCAGAGACCCTGGTTCAAGCTTGTTGCAAAGGAAAAGCAATGCAAAGTACACAAAACCTGTTTTGTGGGTTATGTATGGAGATCAACACCTACATTTGTTGTATACTTTTTCCACATTGTGGGACCCTGAAAACCATTCCTACAATTAAACCATCACTCTAAGTTAAAAGTTCCTATGTGGGGAGTAATAATATCTTATTATTTCATGCAGCTGCCTAAAAAAGCCTTCTCCTGAGCAGTGACGTCCACGTAACTGCTATTGTACTAATGTCCTGCTTATGGGCTTATCACAGAACTATAGTGTTGTAAGGGTCCCCAGGGATCATCTAGCCCAACCCCTGTGATGCAGGAATCTCAGCTAAAGCATCCATGGCCATCCAACCTCTGCTTAAAAACCTCCCAAGAAGGAGGCTTCACACACGCATCTGGTTGGGAATGCTGGACAAGATGGGCCTGCAGTCTCATCCTGCGGCTCTTCTTACGATGCCACAAGATTTTCACAGGCCCATAGTGTTTTACTTCTCTTCCCTCCATTCCCCCAATTAATCCACAAGAGAGGGTGTTTACAATAAAGAATGAGTGAAAATGGGCTTTTCAAAAATATTTATTGGTGCAAATGCATGCCACTCAGAATCTGAGCTTCTGGAAAAACCACTTGTTCTTGCCCGTCTTGTATCTGAAAGAGAATGAAGAAAGAACTCCTGTTAGTATCATTATGTGAACAGCAGCCCAGCATCAAACGAGATACAAACTGCCCAGCGTACAAGGATGTCATAACCTAAACCACAAGGCCCCTGCCAGTTGATGTGTGCAATGGACTAGGTTTCAAACTTTCTTCCACAAGGGCCCACTTGTGAAGACTAAAAATTACTGAGCCCCTCCAGTCACAAAACAAGAGCATTTTTGCAGGATCAACTGGCAATGACTGACATCTCTTTCCACCTCTGGAAATTGCTAAATGCCAGTGTTTTCCTTGTGGCAAGGAGTTCCACAGTTCAGTTTCCCTTCAGCTAAGGCAACTCAGCTCCATTTTAGGCAGCTTTCCATCAACATGAGTATCCAGAGAGGAGGCTCAAAAGGAAGCAGTGGCTGATGATACCCATTGAGATTGGAAAGGGAAGCTCCACACTGCCAGAGCCAACTTTTGTGCCCACCCTCCTTCCTGTTGAATTCTGCAATGGGCAACACCAGGACTATGGAGGAGGAAGCGGATGGGGGGTGCCACCCCCTGCAAAGGAGGCAGGCAGGGGCTAGCTGAGGTTGGTGGGGCAGTGCTTCTGTTGCCCTAATGCACCAGCCTCCACTGTCTCACTTTCTAATGTTGTTAAATACCTCCTCTGGCTCGCTCCTATCAGAGGAGGGAGACCTACCTACCTACCTACCACCCACCCACTCTTTGTCTTCTAGACACCTTTGCTCAGCATGCAAGGTGTGGCTGATGCTAGCATTGGTTCAGCAAAACGGCAATGACATGCCTAGAAGGGAGAGCAGACAAGTGAGCCTAGAGCAGTTCAGGGCCTGGTGGCAGGTCCCAGCCCACTGTCTGAAGAACACTGGACTAGGTGACAAGGCTTAGGATGCGGGAAACCCAGGGATGAAGGCCCAGAGTCTGCTGCTCTTTACAGGTAAAGCACACATCTCTACGCTCACCTGGATACACAAGTAATAAAAAGTATTTGGCCACAACTCACAATACCCCCAAAGTGGACGTGTTTTCCTGAAGACTCACCTCTCCTCAAATTTCACTTTGGCCTCCCGCCGGGCTTTACGTTTCAGCGCAGGGTCCCTAAAGACATCCTTGTTGACAACGGTCTTGTCAAGGGGAATATCAACGGAGTACCTAGGCAAAAGACACAATGGGGGTAAGGCGGGTTATAGGTCTGAAGGCAGTTCTGCCCTGTCACCTGGCCTCCCCTAAATGCCCAAAGGCAGGGACCCAGAAAGGCCAATGCTGACTGTACCGGAAGGACAGAGGAAAGTCTCCCACTTTCCTTTCCTCTTGTATATCTTTATCAAGCTCCTCACTCACCTGGTAGGCATCAAGTGGTTGTAATTGTAGACCTTCACAAAGGACTTGATCTTGGAACGCTTGGCAATCTTCTTCTTGCCCATGCTTGCTGTCACTTTGCGTGGGTAGCGATCGATGCCAGCCACCAGAGCGTGGCTGTAGGGGCGGTCAGAGGTGCCATCATCAATATTCTGCATGAAAGAGGTTTGTTAGAAGGATCAGGAACAGTAGAGTTAGCATGCAACTAACTACCTTCAACAAAGATTCAGGGGCAGATTAACAGGCAAAAGCAACTTCATTGCTGTAAGTGGGACCGGCAACTAAATGTTATGATGCCATTTTTGCACTGCCTTCTGTTGTTTTGTGGCTTATGACCTTACTTTATTAGTTGATAGCAGCCTCTTTTGTGCAATTTTGTAAGCCACTGCAAGAGCTCTAGCTGTGTGGCTAAAAAGGTAACGCCAAATATTCTCCACTGTTTTGGACCCAAGGATACAGAGCAATTTAGTGTCATACCTCGGGTTGAATACGCTTTGAGTTGAGCACGTTCGACAGAAGTAACGGAGCGCGTTACTGCCGGGTTTTGCTGCTTGCGCATGTGCAGACACTCAAAATGACGTCATGCGCAGAAGTGGCGAAAAGCGACACGTGCGTGCGCAGACGTGCCGTCACTAGTTACGTTTACCTCTAGATGCGAACGGGGCTCCGGAACGGATCCCGTTCATATCTAGAGGTACCACTGTACTACCACATCAGCAACCACAGCGGCCTAGAGAGATTAGACCTTATTCCTCCATCTGCCAGAAGTTTCTGCCTTCCTGCTCCTAAAAATACGTTTTCCTCAACATCCAACTTTCTCACCTTAACAATAACAGCTTTGCGTCCGGAGTAACGCCCAGCGAGGACAAGAACGACTTTCCCTGGTTTCATAAACTTGCCCATCTCTGAAAAGGAGGTGAAGAACAATGTAAACAAACACACTCATGGCGTAAACCTGCACATCACTATTTGAAAATCTAACATTCCCCCAAAACTCATACACAGGTACAGTATGTATGCACAGAATAGTATATTCCTCATAAAGAAGCTGTGCCTGGAGGAAGAACTGTGAGGGGAGAGACTTCGTCCGCCAAGGCCTCCTTCCACCTGCCTTGCTCCACCCTCTAGTCTGCTTCTCAATTTGTATTGTATTATTTTATGTACTGTGGCTTGCCATTGTTTTATTGATTATAGTTCAGAAGTTATTTAACAGTTGAGTGGATTTCTGTTTAACTTTTATATGTTATTATTATTATTTAGTACTATTCTGATTGTTGAATGTTTTTTTTTGATGTAGGTTGCCTATTTTAAAGTTGTTTTATTACCACATTTTTGTATTGCATTCGATTGTTATAAGATGTACATTTTTTGTTTCTTCAGCTTGTAAACTGCCTTGACTATTGCAAGATAGAAAGACGGTATAAAAATTAAAAAATGAATGAATGAATATGTAGGACTTCCTCTGGGGTGGCAGCAGCCAAGGACTTAAAAGGGCTAACCAATCTTTTTCTAACCTACCGTGCTTTCAGCAGTGGTGACAAGGTTTCCTCTCCTATTCTGTATAGTCCTATATACATGTGTGTGCATAGGCCCTATGGTCTTGTTAATTATATTTATATAATACTTTTAGCCCCCCTTTCCCCCAAGGAGCTCAATCTGGCACACGTGATTCTCCTCCTCCTCCCTCATTTTATCCTCACACCCCTGCCAGATGGATCAAGCTAAAACACAACGACTGGGCCCAAAGCCACCCAGTGAAATTCATGGCTATGGGAGGGGGGTGGATCTGAACCCAGATCTCCAAGGTAGTAAGTCCAACACACCCTTAACCACCACATTAAAATGGTGTCTTAAAATACCCCAATCCCAGTCAACGAAATCGGAGTAAGGAGAGAAAGCTACGCAGGACCTTCTGTGTGTGTTTAGATTTAATATTTACCCCTTTAAATGTGTTAATTGGAAGAAGCTTTATTTTGGGGGGGGTTGTTCTTTTTTATTATGGCATTTTGTGTTTTTATGTTCTGAACCGCCCAGAGATCTAGGCTGAAGGGCGGTATACAAATTCAATAAATAACATTTATACGAAATGCACACGGAACAGCAGTAGTATGGGGGATTTATTTGAAAAGAGACCTGCGTTTTATTTCTTTCATAAAACCTTATATGCCGCTTGATTGTATGGGAAAAAATCCCGCAAACTGCCCCCGCTACAAGATACAGTATAGCTTTAAAAAAAGGGGTGAGAGGGAGAAGCAAAGGCCTTCCATCCCCAGAGACCCGCATTAAAGTATATTCTTCCCATCCGAGAAAGACGAGCACCGACAAGACTCAGCCCTGCGCGACCCCCCGAGCCACCCCAGAGCCCATCCCGGTCGGGCAGAGTCACCCCAGCCCCCCGACCACCTCGGCACTGCGGCTTCCCAACCGGCCCGAGAGGATGGCGACGGATTGCGCCGAAGACCCCGCTTCCCCTCAACTTACTGGAGCTGCGGCAGCGATGGCACCCACACCGGAAGAGGAAAGAGAGCTCGCTTCCGCCAGCCTTTCACGCTGCCCCGGCGGCTTGGACTGCGCATGCGCACTGCTGGAACGTAGAGCTTTGAAAAAATATAGAGCTACGCGATGTAGCGACAAGCACACGCCGAGTTCTTAAATTGGGATTTTTTCCCTCCTTATCTCCGGCAGCTCGGGAGTGAGAGCTGCCAGCAGAAAACAATGAAGAAATCTGTGGTTTCGGAGATGCTTTATGATTGTGGGGTACCGATAGCACCAACAAACGCATTGCTTCCAATTCTTCTATTATTATTATTATTATTAATAATAATAATCATTAATTATTATTACTTATCATTAATTGTTATTATCATTATCATTATTATTATTATTATTATTTACATTACATTTATATTCCGCCTTTTATCCTAGGATCACAGGGCGTTTTTTTAACATTTCAAAGCACCCCACAGTTAATGGACGGATCATAAGGCTTCTGCGTGTAGCTGGGACTGAGACGGGAAAACTTCAGTCAAATTGCATTTGATGTAACCAGAGCCGGATTTAGGTTTGATGAGGCCCTTAGCTACTGAAGGTAATGGGGCCCTTTATATGTCCAGCTGTCCTTTGTCAACAACAATTTGTTGCAGTTTTTTCTGTTGAATGCAACCAGTCCATGCAGAATATAGGCACCCTATACAGTGGTACCTCGAGTTACATACGCTTCAGGTTACAGACTCCGCTAACCCAGAAATAGTACCTCAGGTTAAGAACTTTGCTTCAGGATGAGAACAGAAATCATGCGGCGGCGGCATGGCAGCAGCAGGAGGCCCCATTAGCTAAAGTGGTGCTTCAGGTTAAGAACAGACCTCTGGAACAAATTAAGTTCTTAACCCGAGTTGCCACTATATACAGAAATGAGCAAACCAGTGATATTTTAGGGAGCAGGCTAGCAGGCGGGGCCCATTACTTACATCATAGGAGTCTACACAACCCAAAACACGGTTGCTGTATGTAGGTTTTATTTTATTTGTTTTTTATCTTATATTTTGGAAATGCACATCCAGTTGTTTTCCCCTTTAAACTTTTTTTGGGCCCCCAAGAGAGTGGGGCCCTAAGCTATAGCTTGTTTAGCTTATACAGTGGTACCTCAGGTTAAGTACTTAATTCGTTCCGGAGGTCCGTGCTTAATTTGTAGTTCATATCTAGATTTAGATAAATATATGATGGGGCTGGCAGCCAAGCTGCAGAGACTACTTTATTATTTTGCAAAAGGATTGTTTCAGTCTTATTGGGTGGATGTCTTCCACAATTTCCCCAACAGATGGAAATAAAAACACAAAGGGTCTGTAAACAAGGCTTCCACAGCTAGTTTATCCACAAGATGCCAGCAGAGAGACTTCCACTGCTGCTTGTAAAAGGCTGAGAAGACTGCCTTTCCTTTTTGTACCACAGTGGAACCTCTGTTGTCGAATGTAATCTGTTTGTTCAACTTCTGAAACATTCGACAACCGAGGTGCAATTGCTGGTTGGCAAAATCCATTGAAAAAATGGAGAATGTGCCTTGGAAGCCATTCGACTTCCAAAGCACGTTCGAAAAAAGAAGCATTCACTTCCGGCTTGCCGGCGTTCAAAAACCTGAAACGCTCGACTTCTGAAATGTTCAGCAGCTGAGGTACCACTGTAATTCCAATTTGTTGACAACGCAGTGATAGAGAAGTGGTTTGTCCTCGAAAAAGATGCAAGTGTATCTAGGGTCCACTGTGTGATTTTTGTCACGGGAAGACAGACTGCAAGTTACAAGTGTCCCAAAATATCACAGAGGTTTTTCAACCTATTTGAGTCCACGGCTCCCTTGACCAACTACATTCTTTCTGCTGCTCACCGGTCGGGCTCAGGAGCCTAGTTATGTCACCCCTTGCCAGCAGAGCTGGGATCCTCTCACCCTTTTTCAAACACCCTCCCTTGTGGAGTGTTTCCTCAGCCTCCTCTCCTTGGGGAGTCCTCTGGGCAGCTGCTGCTGCCACCCCTGGTTTTTGAGCTGCCCCACACCCACCCCAAAGAGAGGTGCCTCCTCACACTGCCCCACAGGGGCCTGGGAAGAGGATGTCCCCAGCCTTAGTGGCCCAACGGAGACTGGTCAAAGGTGAACATGAAGTGAGCACCACACCATGGGAGGCAGCAGTGGCAGTAGGATGCACTGCGAGGGAGCTGGCGTTTGTCCACAGACAGGTTTCCGGGTCATGGTCAGCATGACTAAACCGCTTCTGGCGCAACGGAACACCGTGATGGAAGCCAGAGTGCACGGAAATGCCATTTACCTTCCTGCTGCAGTGGTACCTATTTATCTATTTGCACTGGCATGCTTTCGAATTGCTAGGCTGGCAGAAGCTGGGACAGTGTCACGTGGATTCAAACTGCCGACCTTCCAATCGGCAAGCCCAAGAGGCTCAGTGGTTTAGACCACAGACAGCGTCACCCTAGGAGAGAAAGTAAACTGAGAGGAAGACCGTACAATCAGTCAGTCTCTCCTGAACTCTTCACGCTGCAAAACTGGAAGTGATCCTCATCTCATCAATATATACAGGGCTGCATACATTATTTGTATAATAATAAGAATAATATTATTTATACCCCGCCCATCTGGCTGGGTTACTCCAGCCACTCTGGGCAGCTAACAACATTTTAAGGATTGGTGTATTATGTTTTTAGATAAAGACATCAATCCTTAAAAACTTCCCTAAACAGGGCTGCCTTCAGATGTCTTATGAAAGTCAAATAGTTGTTTATTTCCTTGACATCTGAAGGGAAGGCACCACTACGAGAAGGCCCTCTGCCTGGTTCCCTGTAACTTCGCTTCTCGAGGTGAAGGAACCAGCAGAAGACCCTCAGAGGAGGACCTCAGTGTCTGGGCTGGATGATGGGGGTGGAGACGCTCCTTCAGATATACTGGGTCAAGTATGAAGCTTTCTCATGATAACTATAGGTATGCCCCCAAATAACTATCCTCCACACAGGACTGTAACATTTTTGCTTACTAAATATTTGAGAAACTAAGATGTGCCATAAGTTAATTTCATTCTGTCCTAAAGAGAAATTTCACAGAGAGCCAAGTTGCTTCTGCACATATTGGAAACACATGCGGTACAAGAAGGAAGACCCCACAACTGTCAAAAACAGCAGGGAAAATAAAAAAATACAGAAAACAAAAATAAGAAAGATGACAGACTGAATTTATTAACAACAGATACAATTCTGCATAAATACATTCTTCCTTTTGCACTGAAATGTAGTCAAAACAAAAACACACAGCATTAAATAGATATACCCGGGAACCAAGGACAGAATTTTCTTAAGTGCATCAACACATAAATCAACAAGTAAAAATAGAAGAGCTCCTACATTAAACGGAGGAGTTTCAGCAGGACAATTTAGCATACACACGTCACAAGCCAACTTACTTGCCAAAAATACACAGACTTCACCTAACACAAAAGAGTGCTGTTTGCCACTGATCCTCCTTTGCACACTCTGAGGATGTTGTCAGATTTAGCTTTGAAGACAGTGCAGTTTGCCTTAATCTTCTTCAGATCTCACAAATGCAGGATGTCTGCAAGACGCCAGGTAAGATTTACAGATGTTGCAAACCTGGGTCTAGGAATTGTTCACAAACCACGCGCACCCAGCTTTTCTGAAGACGTCAGGACAGTGCCCCAAGTCCACAGGTGTGAGCCACAAGTTGAAGAGTTACTCCTGGTCTCAATATCTCCAGATGCATCTTCCACCACCATTCTGCTCCGCTGAAGAACAGCACATGAGGATTCTACCTAGCCTTACTACGGCCACAGATCAGACATGGGAACCCAAAGGTTCAAGGTCATGCAGTTCTAATTCGCAAAAGAACAGCTGAGGGTTGGCCATCCAAAAACAAATTAGAGGTGACTTTGTGTGCCAGTAAAAAACACATAACTGATGGCTTGCTCCTTCAAGGTGGGAGTTGCGGCAACTGCTATTTGAACAGGTAAGCTCAACACCTTCCCTACTAGAGATAAAAATAGGTACATCCACCCACTCTCCAAGGTGCTTGATCCCAGACCAAACCCTCTCTCCGTGATCAAGGCATTGTCTTTCTTCCCTTCTCTTCCCCGACTTCCCTTGAAATCACCTCTCATGCCACCTGAATACTTAGTTGGGAAAAGTTGTAAAGAGTTCACCTGTCTATCACAATACCTTGCCAGTGAGCCAGTTGTAAATACTGGGTGCATGTTGTGGCCATTTGCTGACAAATAAGCACACAAGGGATCCATTTCCAACACACAATAATCTGGGAGGAAAAACTCCCTGCAAGTGACTGGTCCCTTGCAGCATGAGGGTCAAATAGCTTAAGGCCATCAAACACAGGGAAGGACCCTGCTCAGATTTGGTAATTCAGCCAGTGCATTTTATATATATGATAATATGAAACTATAGGTCTGGAATGGTGTGCCTGGCACATACACCTCCTTGGGAAAGAAAGGAGTCTTCTGTGATGTAGCCAAAATATTGTCTATACTGTTGTGGATTAGCCCTGACTCCATGGGACTCAGGATATAAATAGCTTCCTATTGGCCCTATAGAAATTCCCTCTGGTAGGAGAGATGCCCTCCTGCCAAGCCTACCAACTGGTTCCACTACAGCCTATCCTTAATAGCTAAGAACTGTGCACACTGACATTTTCTGCACAGCACCAAGGAGGCTACCGCAATAAAGACCCTGCAAATTAACAGGAGCTCCATGCGGTCTGGTGCATGCAATGGAGGCAGCCAGTAGCAACTCAGCAACACAAGACCATCACCAACTAGCAGCAATTTCCCCCCTTGTGAACACACAGAAGTGGCCAGCTGGACTGTGCCAGAAGTGTTTCCTCAAGGTGGCTGAGGCTGGACTCCAGACTCCTCAGCCACTCAAAAGGCATCCTTGATGTTCTTCAGCTGCCGCACAGCCAGGTCCACAGGGAGGCTGAATCGAAGGTTACTAAGGCGGCTAAGGAGATTGAGGGCCCCCTCAAAGCCTGTCTGGGCCATGTAACTCCAGGGCTGGTAGTGGGCTTGGATCAGGGCCCCTGACTTGCAGATTAGGTTGAGCCAGGAAACCAGGCGCTGCTCGTTGAGGGCCAGGCACACCAGCGCCTTCAGCTCCGAGTCTGCACTACGCTTGAATGGGTCATGCTCCGACAGCACAGTGTGGATGGCCGACAGCAGGCTCTGCTTCGGGGTGGCAGGCATTCCACCCATCACCGGGAGGGCAAAAGACTCGGAAAGTTTGCGTGCTGGCGATTCCACAAAGGCACGGCCGTTCTTAGAGTTGTAATACTTCACAAAGAGCTCCCATGGGTGCATGGCCTGAGGAGAGGAGCTCAGTACTGGCAGCAAGCAGGCAATGGGGGCTAGAACCAGGCTCATGCCTGGCGATGGGGTGTAGAGACCGTGCGCCAGCAAGTCCCGCACAGCTATTGTCAGCTCCTTACGCACAGCCAGCGTCAGCTCATCCCGCCCGCCCAAGGAGGCATCCTGGAAGCCCGAGCAGCTGATGACGTGTTCTGGCTCTGTCAGCTGGTACTTCTGGGCCAGCTGCCTCACATGGGCCACAGCCACCTCTAACTTCTTCACCAAGGGTGAATAGTCCCTGTCAGACTGGTCCTTCTGCCATAGATGGTGTGGTATTTGTCCAGTCGTGCAGCCAAACTGGCTCACTGCGAAGATCTGCAGCACTGCAAGCATTCGGCGCATGAGATGTAACCCCGTCTCTCGCATCCTCTGTGCATCTTCAGGATTCACTACAAAATCAGAGAGAGGAAAGGAAACATTCCTTAGAGGAGCAGACGGACTGGAGTGGTTTCTACTCTGTTAAAGCAAACACCTGTTGTGGTTTTGACTGGCAGTCACACAAAGCTCACTCCACCTGCCCATCTCCTGCTATGGGTAGCACGGCTGCAGGTGTGGGCCCCACACTCCATTAAACCCTGCCAAGCTATGTGGGAGGGGGCAGAGTTTGTACTGCAGGTCTAAGTATCCTTGGGTCATCTTATGGGAGACTGGTTTCACTCAGATTATCTGGGACAGGGACAGAGAAGTGGCAACAAAAAGTGAGTGTTGCAATGATGGAGTAGGCCCCACTTTGGCTTCATCTTAGGTTGGTAATTGGTGAGAAGAGTAAGAGAATGGCTGGCATTGGTACAGGGGATGGTCTATATTAGTGAAGGAACCTATTGCTTAGTCAATATTAGTGAAGGAAGCTACTCTATGGGGTTGGCAGGGAGAAAAGAATTAAAAGGTGGCAGAGACCCAATTCACTACTCAAAATATCTTTGCAACACACACAGATCTCCCCATAGTTTTAGAGGTGCCAAGCAATAAACATTTCATGCTGCGGTGCTTCTGTAAGCTTTAATCTGTATTTTATAGTGTTAATGAGGATGTAGTTTTTCTAATATTGTGAACTGCTCTGGAATAAATTATTGACAAATGATGGCATATAACTTAAATAAAACAACGAAACAAAATGAAATTAAAAAGCCATCTGTTGACCATGCGCAGTGAAAGCTCTCCAGGTACCCACCTCGGTGTCTTCCATGAGGCTGCCGGGTGTTGGGTTTGCAGTTGCCACTTCCAGCTTTTCCACCTGAACAGTCACAATGTCCCTTCTCTGCATTACCTGGGCTGCTGACTTCTTCTGTAAAGCCAGGAAAGTATATTTTACTAAGTATTGTAAAACCTAGAACAACCTTGATTCATATCCATGTACAATATGCTCTAAACTCCAGCTCTATCCTAGCAATGACTCTTCCTCCTCAGCTTCATTTTCATTTGAAGATAAATATTTCCAAGGTACAGACGTACTTTGTTTCTGTGCTACCCTCTCACACCAAACCAAATCCTGATTCAGAGAAGCCATTCTTTAGACAACAGGCACCCTGAAAAGAGGTACTATAATAATGGTTATATGAACAACTAGTCCAGGAGTGCCCTTGTTAAAGAAAAGACTGGGGGGAACAAAAATGTGGCAATTTTATGATTCACAAATTCACTATGACATACGCTCTTACAGATCATCAGGGATGATGATCTTCATCAGGGATGTGCAAGTGTTTTTAGAGATGCATGAAGCATTATCTTCACTTAGCAAGTATATATACATATGGGATGTAGAGAAAAAGTGCAAGCAATGAAACCAGAGAAAATAAAAGAAATGCAGACTGAGGATTGTGTTAAATCTTAAATATACAAAAAATAATTAGTAACTATTCACTATGGATAATGCCACCAAGATCCTAGCACTGAAAAGCTAACTGACACCTCTAGTGGAATAAAACCCATTATTGTGATGGATTATCACAGGTTATATAATTTAACATTTGAATGGTTGCAATTCAAGCCCAATGACTTGATGCTGTGGTTTACACTGTCAGGTCCTGTAACACCTCACAGCTAAAATCACTCCAGTATATCAGGATTGATCTAAAGCCAATTCTTATGTAATAGGCCAGTCTTTGTTTACAAACGGCCGCCTAACCTAAAACATCTAGGTACTTGCCAGAGACAAGCTGCATAAAAAGACACAAACACAGGGATCGGACCCTGCAACCAACTCAGATGTTAATCTTTTCAAATAACACTATTACAGGATCTGTCAACTTGGGATGACGCTTAATGTATTCAGTGAAGGTGATCTAGGAAGGCTTAAGCCATAATAAATGCATTAAAAGGTGCTGCTAGACTCATTTTTGTGGCACTTAGAGCAACAAGACTATTCCTCTAGAACTTGTTAGTGAATATCCTCCTATTGCTTACTCCTTCCTTTTACTCAAAACCCAATTACAAGACATAAGATGTCTTAACTTGTCAAAGTGAATTAACGCTAATGTGAATCTAGCACCATGGTCTGCCACAAACTACCCCATGCCTCTACTCTCAAGTTATCTGCACACATTTTGCATGTACCGTGGACCCCTGAATACCCAAGGTCAAGTGCCCCCATGTAGTGCCCAAATTATGCAAGATATGTGCCTACTGACCTTGAATGAAATTGATAAACATCTCGAGGTCTCGGATCTGGGTTTTCAGCTGCTCTACCAGCTGCTCCTTCACACGTGCCGGATTGACAATTTGTGCCACAGCAGCATCCACCTGCTGACGCAGCTCCTCTGGGGACAGTGAGGCAATGTCCTCACTCAAGTTCATGTCCAGCTTCTTGATCAGCTCCTCAATAATCACCTGTAAAACCACACAGGAAGGAAGTTGAGAGGTGTTTCCCCCTCCCTCTCTGAAGATCACTCCAAAGGGCTAAACACCAGCTGGTTCAGCTAAAAGAGTCCCTCCACTGGGAAGCTAGGCCTCACCCGTTGTCTCTCCACAACCATGGACTGTGGAAGTGCATCATAGCTTCCCTCCTGGTAGGCAAAAGTTTCCAAGTCATCCAGTTGGGCCTTGAGTTGCAGTATGAGTTCCCGCTGCTTCTCCTTCCGTGCCTCGAGCTGTTCCTGCTTCTCGTGCTCACTCTGAAACAAGGAGATAATATCTTACCTCGCACCCCTTTGGAAAAGAGAGCAAGGCCTCAAAGAGAAATGTCATTTTCACCCCACAGACAGCAAGTATCCAGTTGCTGCAGAAAAAAACCATGTGGAACAGTTTTGTGTGAGTTTTTGTCATGGTTTAAGCTGTTTTATAAACATATACAGTGGTGCCTCGCAAGACGAAATTAATTCGTTCTGCGAGTTTTTTCGTCTTGCGAAGAACGGTTTCCCATAGGAATGCGGTTTTAAGAAAAAGGAAACAAACTTGCAAGACGTTTTCGTCTTGCGAAGCAAGCCCATAGGGAAATTCGTCTTGCGAAGCAACTCAAAAAAAACCCCGAAAAACTCTTTCGTCTTGCGAGTTTTTCGTCTTGCGAGGCATTCGTCTTGCGAGGTACCACTGTATTCTTTTACTGTAAGCTACCCTGGGACCTTATAAAGGACAGGAAAGAAATCAAATAAATGAACCTTACATATACTCACTCACTCACACACAAATTTTGAAACATTCCTCTGAACCACGTGTCTCAAAGCAGCCACATCGTAGCCTGCTTATCAGTTTAAAAATACAAACCTCTCTTGTACAGCAGGCTCTAATCGCTGAAGTAAGGGTGTGCAAAGGTATGCATGACAGATATGGAGGTATTGCTCAGGTGCGCAAACTCACTCAGGTTGCGTATGCTTTGTAACCCAAAGGGATAAAAGGAAAGCCACAGTGGTAGGGTTTGAATGGCAGATTAAACTATGGTTAAAAATAAAACTACTGCTTAATGTGAGCAAGCACCATACTAGCGCATAATGCAAAAAAACCCAAACCCAAATTTTCTC
Source organism: Podarcis siculus (assembly GCA_034642415.1). Taxonomy (NCBI): domain Eukaryota; kingdom Metazoa; phylum Chordata; class Lepidosauria; order Squamata; family Lacertidae; genus Podarcis; species Podarcis siculus. Next base: position 661,931 of record JAXCMG010000090.1, on the reverse strand, counting down.
ATCCTCCATGCCTGCTGTTACCACACTGGGAAGGAAACAAACCAAAGGCTTGCTTTGCATTAAGTGCAGCACTCAGAGTTTCTCTGAAAACAAACCACAAGTGGAAGCCACTCAGATCATTTAAGATACCATACCTCAAAATGCAGGGTAAGTCCGGCTGATATTACTTTGACATTCTGGGGTATGTTTACATCTCACATGGCCTAATTCAACTCATGTGGACCCCAGAAATCTCACTTGCCAAAATGTTTACTCCTGGATAAGTGTGCATGGGATAACAATCTACAACCAACCAATTGGGTGTATTAAAATATTGTTTACATGCAATCAAGGTCGATCGCAACATTTTGAACATGGAGCGGGACATGGGTGCTATTTAACACTGGGCAAAAACAGTGTGCCCTGGTAATTCACAGGAACACCATCTACTCAAAGCACTTAAAAAGACTGATTACATGCCACAATATCACCCTTATCAATGGCATCCAGGGGTACAAAGGTACTCACTGGGTGCACCCACACATCTGAGACCCCACCATCTTCTCCCTTTCTAATTCTCATACATGATTCTAAAAAGATCTGCTCCGTTTAAAAGATTGAGTCCTTTATTAATTTTTAATTAATTAATTAATTATGCAGGTATAAAGCCATCCAAAAATTGTGTATTTCAAAATAGCTTCTCTGGATTTACTTCATCCCCAGTCCTCTCACCTGGCCTTCACTACTCTGCTTGACAGTTTCAAAAGTTAGGAGCATTTTGTGTAGCAGTTTTAAGTGGTCAAATCTGCTTCACATGCATTATTATTATTATATACTTATTTATACCCCATATTTTTCATTTACAGGAAGTCTTCCAGGGGGGGAAAATGATCACCAAAAGCACTGGGGTGAAACAATCATTTTTTTAAAAAAACCAATTAAGCATACACACCTATTTTTAGGCGTCAAGCAAAAACGTTTTTAAAATGGGGGGGTGGAGAGAGAGATTGTGTTTGTTTTGCTTCTGTACGTGTGTATTTTGCATTTTGTATTTTTATGTTGTGAACAGCCCTGTGATCTTTGGATAGGAACCTGCTCTTAGGAGCCGAAGGGCCCGACAAAGTATTTGAGGGGGTAGGGCCCCCTCAAAAAAGTTGATCAGCATTGCCATTCAAATAGTGTGTGTGTGTGTGTGTCATGTGATTAATTATGCAGAGTGGGACTTGCCTGCATGCCCCCCCCATATTTTATTCAAGTTGGCACCCCTGCGGATGAAGGGCCACATACAAATTCAGTACATAAATAATGTAATGTAATATGGCTTAGGACCGCAATACCTCAAGGATTGCCTCTTTCCAAATGAACCTACCCGGACCCTGAGATCATCTTCTGAGGCCCTTCTTTGTGGGCCTCCTTCTGGAGAGGTCTGGAGGGCAGCAGCATGAGAACAGGGCCTTCTCTGCAGTGGCTTCCCGTTTGTGGAATGCTCTCCACAAAGGGAAGTTTGCCTAGCACATTCATTATACATCTTTAGGCACCAGGCAAAAATGTTCCTTTTTAACCAGGCCTTTGGTTGATCTGTTTGACATCCTATGCCCTTTTAAAATGTGGCACTTTTGGAAGGGGTTGTTACAGTGGTACCTTGGTTCTCAAACTTAATCCATTCTGGAAGTCCATTCCAAAACCAAGGTGCGCTTTCCCATAGAAAGTAATGCAAAATGGATTAATCCGTTCCAGACTTTTAAATAAAACAACCGCTAAAGCAGTAATTTAACATGAATTTTGCTATCTAATGAGACCGTTGATCCATAAAATGAAAGTAATAAACAATGTACTGCAGTCACACAATCAGTCGATCAGCATAGCTGTCAATGTTTCCCTTTTTTTAAGGGAAATTCCCTTATTCTGAATAGGATTCCTCAAGAAAAGGGAAAAGTTGACAGCTATGTCAATCAGTAGCTGAACTGGGTTCCACAGTGTCACAAAAAAATAAAAGAGCAGCAAAAACAGACAGACCTCAGCTTAACACTCAGAACGGAAGTGTGGCACTCAAAACTGAGCAAGTTCGGCTTCCGATAAAAGTTTGTACTTACTTCTGGGTTTGCAGTGTTTTGGCTCCAAGTTGTTTGAGAACCAAGGTACCACTGTATATATATATTGGTTTTTATGTTGATCTTTTCTATGAAACGCCCCGAGGCCTCCTGGTATAGGGCGGTATATAAATTCAATAAATAATACTAATAGTAATATACAAGACCTATCTGCAAACAAGCCAACGATTGCGATAATAAAATAAATAATAATAATTATAGCTACGGTGCTTGAGAACAGGTCTGGCGTTGTCCCCCGCGCCTCGCACTGGGGACGAAGGAGAAGGGGCTTCGGGGTCGCCCGCCTCACGGGTCCGCAGCTCAGCCCGGCCAACGGCACCTGAGCCACGTAGGCGCAAGCGAGAACGAAGGAAGCGGCTCCTGCTCACCTTGGCGTCGCCGCCGACCCCGTCCGCCGCCGCGAAGCCGAAGCCCGGGCAGCCTCGGAAGGCGAACTCCTCCAGCTCGCGGAGGAGGCGCTGCTGCTGGCCCGGGCCGGCGCGGGCCACCTGCCGGAGCCGGAACTGGACCTGGGCGAAGTGCGAGGCCAGCGCCAGGAGCGCCGAGTGGAGGCGCCGCCGCTCCGCCCTCAGCGACCGCGGAGACCCCGGCTCGGCCTCCGCCGCCGCGTCCTCTTCCCCCTCCGCGGGCTCCTCCTCCCCGGGCTGGGCCTCGGCCACCGCTCCCACCGGCGCCCAGCGCTCGCCGGGCCCCGCCGCCGTCGCCTCCATCCCGCCGCCGCCAACGGTCAAAAACGGGGACAAAGCCACACCGGAAGCTCCTGTCAGGAGCGGCCGTGCCGGCAAGGGTCGCGCGTCACTTCCGTCACGGAGCCGGTGCGACGTCGTGTATGCTAATTTAAGCAGGCTCCTCCCCTCCAGACAGCCAATAGTTGCAGAGCTATGGAACGTTCTACTCCTGCGGCTCCGCCTCCAGCCTGGAACATTAGGTAGCAGGCGCTTTCTCGAATTGCTCCGCTCGCAGTTATGCTGGACGCCGGGAAATTTCCTAAATTGGTTGCACATGGGAATCAAATTCGTGTATTGCACGGGGTTGGACTAGATGACCCTCAAGGTCCCTTCCTAGCATAGCTGTCAACTTTTCCCTTTTCTTGCGAGGAATCCTATTCGGAATAAGGGAATTTCCGTTAAAAAAAGGGAAACGTTGACAGCTATTCCGCCTAGTCTACCCTTCTGCAATGCTATGATTTACTGCGAGTGAGAAGGAATCGGCGCTGGGTAATAATAATAATAATAATAATAATAATAATAATAATAATAATAATAAT
>JAXCMG010000090.1:608208-658564 GCA_034642415.1 Podarcis siculus | reverse complement strand
ATAATAATAATAATAATAATAATAATAATAATAATAATAATAATAATTTATTTATACCCCGCCCATCTGGCCCGCAGCAAGCCGTGAACGAAAATCTCAAAAGAAAACCCGAAAGCTGTGGTGTTATGCATAACCTTTTTAATAAATCCATGGGGTGGGTGTGGAAGGGGAAGGGGCGTTGCTATGCCACTAGAAAATGTAATTTGAGATTTTGACAATGCAGAAAAGCAAAGCATCGAATGGCAGCATTTAATGCGTTTGCTCCAAAGAACCCGACATCCCTCTAACGCGCGGCAGAATAGGGAAGGGGTGGGGGGGGGGAGATATGTGCCCTTATTGCAACACACTTGAACAAATCACTTGTTAAGATCCAAGCGTCCGGTGAGTCGTCTGAACACAACCGTGCGGACCTTAAAGTTGTCCCTTGCTAGACAGTACCGCTTCACAATTATCATCCCTTATCCAAATCCCTAGGACGTCGATCTAGAAGAAAAACACATGGTAAGATCAATATAGGAGAATCTGAAAAGCAACAGCCAGATCGACGGTAAATTAACAGGCAAGAAATACCGTGTAACTTAAAAGAGAAGTTGGAGTTAAAGCAGGTTTACTCGGAAGTAAAGCCTTAACCCCCTGGCGAGTGTGTGTTTAGGACAACAGTTTGTATTTAGCTAATTGAGGTCCAATAATCAATTAGATCAATCTTCCCACAAAGCAAGCAGACTTTTTAAAACCCGCAGGAGGCCTAATAAAATCTCATTTTGCAAATGTGGTAGTAACGTTCAAAGTGGCTAACCTGCGAAATCGGGATTGTTCCAGTGTCTTATTACCTTTTGCGGAGACTTTCCTGAGAATGTGCGCTGGGAAAGTTCTGGTTTCCAGTCCCATGGGGGAAGAGGTGAACAGTGATGGACAGCGGCAGCTGGGCAGGGGGAGGCTCGGGGTTTGGCTCCGCCTGGCCGGAGGGGCACTCAAAATAAGGCTGCCCGGCTGGAGGCTGCGGGGATTGAGACGCAGTCAGGAAGAGAGCCATGGCAAGGTGGGTGTCCCTCTACAACTGCTAACGATCGTTTGATTCCTGGGATTCCCTGGAAATAGAACAAAAATGTCCCTTCCTGGCCAGAGGTCCTCACCGCCCCCGCCCCCCTTAGAAAGAAGCCATTATCTGTGTCAGGCTCAGAGCTCAACAACTCATCGGTTTTAATGTTGTGTGACTGCATATGAACAGCCACAAATATCTCTCCTAAAATTGGGATTAGGGGCAGTCTCTCCCTGCCCCCCCCCATTTGAAGGATGGTGGCTTCCAGATTGGTCTAGAAATACAGCAACATATCCCCCCCCCTTTTCAGGAAAGAAGCACAGTCCTTAAAGGTAAAGGGACCCCTGAGCATTAGGTCCAGTCGTGGCCGACTCTGGGGTTGCGGCGCTCATCTTGCTTTATTGGCCGAGGGAGCCGGCGTACAGCTTCCGGGTCATGTGGCCAGCATGACTAAGCCGCTTCTGGCGAACCAGAGCAGCGCACGGAAACGCCGTTTACCTTCCCGCCGGAGCGGTCCCTATTTATCTACTTGCACTTTGACGTGCTTTTGAACTGCTAGGTTGGCAGGAGCAGGGACCGAGCAACGGAAGCTCACCCCGTGGTGGGGATTCGAACCGCCGACCTTCTGATCGGCAAGCCCTAGGCTCTGTGGTTTAACCCACAGCGCCACCCGCGTGTAGTTTCTGTACAATATTCAGGGATTTATGATATGTAAAATGAACCATGGAAAGAGAAGAAGGGAAGTCATTGATATCTTGAGGATTTAAAATGAGTATTTTAAATTGTAAAACAGAAAACTTTATAAAAATTATATACCAAAAATTGAAGTTTGGAAACCTGTCTTCTTTTGCATCTGGCTACCCAAAATGTTGCTCTGTCTCCAAAACCACGTATGTGAGATCACACTGCTTTAAAGTGGGTTCACTAATAATCACAGAGTTATGGTTTGCCATGCCAAGGTCCTAAGTGCAGACAAGCAAGCCCTCCACACATAAACTTGCACTGAAGGAGAGGGAAGATGGATGCATGCCGCTCTAATTATGGGTAAGAAGCCACAACCATTTGAAGTGTCAACCCTGTTTAAAATGTGTAGCGCTGCTGCTAATGGGTCCTCACTGTAGGCTGAGATCACTCCTGCCCCCTTCATTCCACTGGCAATGACACTTGCATCTTCACCATCCTAATATCTTCTGCATGTTTCCTAAGGCAACCAGCCAAAACTCTGTGGTACGACCGCCCACGATGGATATTCCTGGAGTTCTGTGTGGAGGACAGCACAGACGTGAAAGTAGATCTTGACGATTACAAAGTTGTGTTCAGGTAAGGGGTTGTCTTGCTAGCACGGCTGCTCTGTCCTGCTGTTTTGTTACTTTGCCGCTGGTTGTTGTTATTTTAATTTTATATAACTCACCCTGGACCATTTGGTGAAGAGTGGGGGAATCGAGGAACCTGTGGCCTTCCAGATGCTGTTGGATTTTAATCCCATTCATTCCTACCTGCAAAGCCATTGTTCAGAGATGATGGGAGTTTTGGTCCTGCAACATCTGGAAAGCCACAAGGTTCCCATCCCTGCCCTAAACAATATGAAGATCCAACAGACGGGCCAATTATTTTGAAATCTCTTGGTCAGCCGCTGTGGCGAGGAGAGCATTTTAGGTAAAATGTGTTTCATAATTTCATAAGTCTAGCTGTGATCAAATTTTGTGCAATCAATTGCTCTGAAGATCGCAAGCAAGGCCTGGCCTTTGACTTCTTTTTGGGGCAACTGCAGTGCTGATTAATCATGGTTGCAGCTTCATCGCTGATAAAACCACACAGGACATTATTCAGAAGTTGTTTTTCGTAGCTCCTCAGGAACCCCACTGTAATCTTTTTGTCTTTCCACAGTTGCAAGAACGCCGATGGTGTGGAGTTGTACAACGAGATTACCTTTTATGCCCGGGTTAATTCTAAGGTGAGCAGCAAAACAAGGGTGTGCCATTTTGGAAGGAGTGTGCTGCATCTGCCAGGGGCAAAACTGCCTTCAACCTTTACTCCTTGACACGGAACTCTTCACTAGCAGAACAAACAACAATGCAGAGTTTTGTCTCGTCCAGCTGGTAGATATGTGGAGCCGTTGGCTGGCTGCCGTTGGCACTTCTGCCACCAGTTAAAAGTGGCTGCTTCTGCACAGAGACTAAATGGTGCATGCTTTTGAAAAATGACCAAGGGCTGAGTTGTTCGGGGAGCATTTTCTGCTGCCACTGCTTTAGCTCTATCAAGGGCAAGGTCCAAAAAGCTGTGCAGGACCTTCTCCTCACTCCATCTTCCAAATTTTAGAGGCCGCCAGCAAGTGGAGGCAACAGAGAGGTTGGCACATGGCTTGTTCCTTACATTTTACAGAACGTGTGTACCTATCAACTCCGTTCATTCTGTGACTGCCTATTTGTAGCGTGTTTGCGGTGGCAACAAATTGGGATGCTTCCGCACTGGGCAGTTATTGTGGAATAGCCACACTTTGTATCCCCAAGGGTTATTAATTTTTCAAAAAAAATTATTTAACTTTATTGAATTGCAGTAACAAAAACGAAACAATATCAAAAGAAAAAAAAACAAATTACGCAAAAGAAAAAAATAAAAAGAACACACCAAAAAATACATAAAAACATAGACTTCCCTCCACCCATGTTTGACCTCCTTCCCTTAAACTTCTTTTATTCGTTGTGTTATTAATACTACATTTTGTTCCACTTTGATCCGTTTCCTCAATATTTCTACCCTGTGAACTTTATTCATTGCATATCGATATATTTGTCCCAGAACAATGTTTTTTCATGTACTCCTTTACACAATCCCATTCTTCAGTTAATTTTTGATCTGTTTGTCCAATTATTAATAATTCTTTATGGGTGTCCATGATTAAGTCAGTGGTGGCAGGGTGGCTGCTGGGAAAATCTGCATGTTGCAAATGACCACAACCACAGAGAACTGAACATGTTACTGAGTAGCCCCACCCTAGGTTCTGAGTGGTAGTTATTCTGGCTTAGAGGGATCTGGCTTGTATGAAGATAATTGATTAAGGCAATCAGTTCTAATTACCTGCTTATTTTGGTTGCTGGTTGACCTGGAATTGCATGAAAAAAATGGAATAAGTGTTTCCAAAACCTATAATCTATTCATTGCTGCAGACCAGTGCACCTGGGCTCAGCCCTCATTGATTCATAAAACGTACAGAACTTTCTCCCAAGCTTGGTTTTGGTTCAGATTAGCCTCTTTGGCTGCCTGATATTTCTCTCCCAACATGATCACTTTCAGGATTCCCAGAACAAGCGGTCGGGCAGGTCCATCACCCTCTTTGCACGCAAGTGGAAGGAAAAAGTCGCTTGGCCACGTCTCACCAAGGAGGACTTTAAGGTAGGGCCCGTGGCTTGTTCTCTTTTTCATACAAAGCTGAGGTCATAGATCATAACATTGTAGAGTTGGAAGGGGCCAAAAGGATCATCTAGTCCAACCCCTTGCAAAGCACTCACTTGGGGCGTCTTTTTTTGAGTGAAATCTTTGGTGCAGTGCTATCTATTCTCTGAGCTCAAGAAGGGAACTCAGTAAGGCTGAGTTGTATTTGCCACATGCTGAAAAGGGTTTGTGGAAACACACACACACACACGAGTGAGCTTTTGGTTAATAGGGATTCCCATAACAGCCACCCCCAATCAGTTGTTAGATACAGTGGTGCTCCACAAGACGAACGCCTCGCAAGACGGAAAACCCGCTAGACGAAAGGGTTTTCCGTTTTGGAGGCGCTTCGCAAAACGAATTTCCCTATGGGGTTACATCGCAAGACGAAAAAATCTTGCGTCCCCCCGCAGGTTTTTTTCGCTTTTTTTGCCCTTTTCCTAAGCCGCTAAGCCGCTTATCAGCTGTTCCGCTGATAAGCCGCTTAACAGCTGATCGCTGAAAGCCACTTGACAGCTGTAGCGTTAATCCGCTAAGCTGTCAATGGGCTTGCTTCGCAAGACGAAAAAACCGCTAGACGAAGAGAATCGCGGAACGGATTCTTTTCGTCTAGCAAGGCACCACTGTATTGAGTTGCTGGAAAGTGGTCAGAAAAACCAGAATTTTCAGCTGTGGCTGCTATCTGGCCCTATTATGCTATCGAAACATTAGAAAAAGAAATAAAGGTAAAGGTAAAGGGACCCCTGACCATTAGGTCCAGTCGTGGCCGACTCTGGGGTTGTAGCACTCATCTCGCTTTATTGGCCGAGGGAGCCGGCGTACAGCTTCCAGGTCATGTGGCCAGCATGACTAAACCGCTTCTGGCGAACCAGAGCAGTGCACGGAAACGCTGTTTACCTTCCTGCCGGAGTGGTACCTATTTATCTACTTGCACTTGATGTGCTTTCGAACTGCTAGGTGGGCAGGAGCAGGGACCGAGCAACGGGAGCTCACCCCATCACAGGGATTCGAACCGCCGACCTTCTGATCGGCAAGCCCTAGGCTCTGTGGTTTAACCACCACATCCCTACCCTATATATAGAAATGAGAAAACCAGTGATATTTTAGGGAGCAGGCTAGCAGGTGGGGCCCATTACTTACATCGTAGGAGCCTACACAACACAAAACACTCTTGCTGTATGTAGGTTTTATTTTATTTGTTTTTTATCTTTTATTTTGGAAATGTACATCCAAAATCGGCAAGCCTTCTGATCGGCAAGCCCTAGGCTCTGTGGTTTAACCCACAGCGCCACCCACGTCCCTGGAAAAAGAAATAGCTGGGGACAAAATAGACTCTGGCAAAGGCCAATTCTGTCTTATTGTTGAAAAGGGATAAAATCCAGAAGTCAGATTGGCTCAGTGACCAGCTGTTCCCCCAAAGCTTCTCCTCCAGCCAGGTGAAGAAGCAGAAGCAGGGAGTCTGGGTTAATCTGTGAATCTTCATCTTACCTGCAGCCAGCATGGCTCTCAGTGGACTTTGATAACTGGCGCGACTGGGAAGGAGATGAGGAAGTGGAGGCGGCCATGGTTGAGCACTATGCGGAGGTGAGCCTGTCCAGCTATGGGACCAAAAAGCAGAGTCTTGACCTCTCTTCAAGTCAGATCAGCAGTGCTGCGTCTTATAGGATTATTATGTCCTATGATTTTAGGGCTTTCCCACTTTTGTCACGTGCCTAGAAAGCACAAGTCTGAGCAGTTTTGTCCTTGCCCCACTGCTTTCCCCAGGAAAACTTGATCTTTTGTGATAAAATTAGATTCATAGAACTGTAGAGTTGGAAGGGACCCCAGGGTCATCTAATCCAACCCACTGCAATGCAGGGCAAATGTCAATCCGGAGAAAACCTGGTTTGTCCAATTTAGGGGTAAAGATTGGGTTTCCCTGGGGGGCAAGCGACAGGGCAATAGCAAGTCTGGATTCCTTGACCAGCAACGACAGCAGGAACAGCAAGACTCTTTCACCCAGGCAGCCTGTGATGTGGACTGCAAAGCGCAGTTAATGTGGCTGGTGTTATGTACTGAAGTTCTCACCCTGGGCCAGCAGGGGGATACTGTAGATAGTTATGCAAATAAGGGATCGAAAGTGACGTTCAGTGATTGGATAGTTTTAGAAAATTGTTACAGTTACGTTGTACTGGAGCTCTATATAAGCAGGCTGACTGAACCCTTCAATTCAGTTCTGTTCTGGCCTGTGAATAAACAAGAGCTGTTTGAAGAATCGATGTGTCGTCTGATATGTTCACCCACAACTTAACAGCTGGCAATTTTACAGCCAATGCACCTCCTGCCATTACAATTATGCTACAATTACGTAGGCTTTTAGAAGACATCCGAAGGCAGCCCTGTTTAGGGAAGCTTTTAATGTTTAAAAGACTATTGTATTTCAATATTTTGTTGGAAGCCGCCCAGAGTGGCTGGGGAAACCCAGCCAGATGAGCGGGGTATAAATAATAAATTATTATTATTATTATTATTAGGCATCACATATAGCCATTCCTTCTCAGGGAATGACATGTTTCGCAATGCTTATTTGTCCTCACATTAATTGCTCGGAGGCAGGCTGAGGGAGGGGCACAAAGGCTGGATAAGCTGCATTAAAAAAATTCCATGGCACAAAAGGTTTTCTATCACCTGGCTTATCCTGTACATACAGTTTGACAGTCTGCAGACATTATCTGTTACAGAAAGAGGAGCTATAAAAGGCATTGAACTATGCTTGTGGGCTTCCCACAGGCACCTGGTTGGCCATTGTAAGATGCCGAATTAGATGGACCTTTGGCAAGGTTTTTCTTATGCCCTTAAGCTCCACTTTCAAACCAGCAGAAACCATACCAACCAACTCTTGGTTTCCAAGATGTAATCAGCCATTGGGCAAGTACTTTCAAGCTTTCATTTTGCCTCTTCATTAAAACATACTGATGATGATGATGATGATAATACAACATGCCAACAGAGGGGTGAATAAGCCCAGAGCACAAAGCCAAGCCATTCCCCATTGCTCAACAGCTCTACTGAAGAGGCTCCTCATGAGGCCGGAGGAACATTGCCCAGCTGTGAGGCGTGGAGGCCGCTCTCTGCAAGGCCCTTTCTACCTGGCCTAGGGAACTGGGCCCACACTCACCCAGCCCTACAAAAGAGGCTCCTCCTGAGGCTGGAGTAACATTGCCCGGCTATTGTTTTATTGATTTATTGACTGAATATGCTGTAAACCGCTTTGAGATTGTTATTGAAAATATAAAGCGGTATAGAAATTTAAAAATAAATAATAAAATAACACTTTTATTTGTATCCCGCCCTCCCCGGCCGAGACCGGGCTCAGGGCAGCTGAGGTGCATCAGAGGTGCGTCACTGTGGAGGAAGGAGAAGAAGATGCAAATCTTCTTGTTCTCAGAAATCGGTGCTGAAGTCCTCAACTTTCCTTTTCTCTCTCCGTCCAGCTCATGCAGAAGGTCACCAAGAAAGGCCCTCCTCCTGCCATGGATGACCTTGATGTAAGTATTTTGGGGAGAATGACAGGCAAGTGAGAGCCATGCGGTTCGGATCTCATCTCCATAACCCCTTTCAGCTCTGTCAGGTCCACGCCAGACTGGCCGTCCTTGCCAGACTGTGCCACCTCTACAAGCTTGGGATGGGATATGCTTTGGGCTCCAAAGATACTGATCTTTCCCTGTCTGTCCTGATCTTTCCTAGGATGACATCTGAAAAGCGCAAGACTCAAAGGTAATCATCAAGGCATCCCTCTCCATGTCTGAAGGGGTGGGCAGACAAGCACCTGGCGGGACCTAAAAAGGGGAGAGGGGGGTGTTGCCTAAGGGGTTGGGCATGGAAGCAAACAAGCAAACTAGCCTTGGCAACTCTGAAATAGCTATCACAAAAGAATGTCATACTGCTGCAGTTTTCTTTCAGCTTCCAGGCCAATCTTAAACTGTCAGGGCAGCGTCTCAGTGGCAGGCCCCGTCTGCACTATAATTTAAAGCAGTATCATACAGCTTCCCCCAAAGAATCCTTGGAATTGTAGTTTTGTAACTATAATTACAATTACACAGGTGGCGCTGTGGTCTAAACCACTGAGCCTAGGGTGGAAGGTCGGCGGTTTGAATCCCCGCAACGCACTCCCGTTGCTTGGTCCCAGCTCCTGTCAACCTAGCAGTTCGAAAGCACGTCAATGTGCAAGTAGATAAATAGGTACCACTCCGGTGGGAAGGTAAACGGCATTTGCATGCACTGCTCTGGTTTCGCCAGAGCATGTCATGCTGGCCACATGACCCTGAAAAACTGTCTGTGGACAAACATCAGCTCCCTTGGCCAGTAAAGTGAGATGAGCGCCGCAACCCCACAGTCGTTCGCGACTGGACTTAACTGTCAGGGGTCCTTTACCTTTTTATCTTTGAAGGGTGTTGGGAGTCGCTAGGAGACCTTGATTCTCACAGGGTTGCAATTCTCAAGAGTGGTTACAACCCTCTTCCCAGGGAACTCTGGGAATTGTCGCTCTGTGAGGTGAACAGGGGTCTCCTAACAACTCTCAGCTGCCCTAACCAACTACACTTCCCATGATTCTTTGGTGGAAGCCGTGACTGTTAAAAGCGGTATGATACTGCTTTAAATGTGTACTAGATTCAAAATCTCAAGCCAGAATCCTAACAAAGAATCCTTTGCTCTGCTGTGGGAATCCCCACGATGGAGTGAGCTCTGGTTGCTCTGTCCCAGATCCTGCTAACCTAGCAGTTCGAAAGCACGCCAGTGCAAGTAGATAAATAGGTACCACTGCGGTGGGAAGGTAAACGGTTTTCCGTGCACTCTGGTTTCCGTCACGGTGTTCCGTTGCGCCAGAAGTGGTTTAGTCCTGCTGGCCACATGACCCGGAAAGCTGTCTGTGGACAAACGCCGGCTCCCTCAACCTGAAAGCGAGATGAGCACCGCAACCCCATAGTCGCCTTTGACTGGACTTAACTGTCCAGGGGTCCTTTACCTTTACCATTTTACAGTCAAAAGAATCTCCACCCAGCTCTGACAGTGTCTGATCCCAAGTTTTATGGAGCCCTTGACCTAAAGACCTTTGGTGGGCCCTCCACCCTCAGTGGACCTCCTCCTACCTGTCACTGTCCTCACTCCACAGCCCAGAAGGAGAGAACAAGACAAGTATAGCCTCCTGCTCTTTTCCCAAGCTATGCCTTGGGGGAGGGCAAGGGAGCACGCCGACAGGTCAGGGAGGAAGAGGAACACAGCTGCAGGCTGGCAGTGGGCCTGGGCAGGTGCCCAGGAATGTGCCAGCCCTTGACAGACACACTGGCCTTGAGCCCTGAACATCTGGAAGTGGAGGTGGCTCTGAAGAGCCTGCTGTTTGCTGTGATGCACAATTCCTCATCCCTTCTTTGCCTTCATCCCATTTGTGAGACGTTGTGAATTCTGTGATTATTCTCCCCACCACCACCAGATACAAAAGCAGTGCTGGGATTGAAGAAGAAGTAGGCGAGAGACAAAGTTGTGGAGCAAGTTGAATTGATGGACTCTGATTCCCCCGGGATTTTCATTCTTTTCACTTCTGCTCCAAGAGATTGCATGACGGCTGCGAACCGTAGACTGGGACTCTCTACTCCAAGAATCTCATTAATAGATGGGCAATACCACACCTCCTTGTTTCTGCTTTTCTCTCCAGCCTCTCTGACCTACAGCTCCCTCCATCCCTTTTTCATGTCCCCAGCTTCTCTCTGTAGAGTTTATTGTTCCTTAAACATGTTGTGTATATAGGTTCAAAGCTATTCAAATCTCTGCCAATAAACACTGGTAACAGTTTTGAGCTTTTTGTTGGCCGTCACCCATTGCTGCAGCGGAGGGAATGGTTTTTATTTAGTCTTGAGTGTTGCCGGGCTGCGAAGGAGAGATCCAACATGCTTGACTAGGTACACTAGCAAAGAAGCTCAAAAGATGCCAATTGCTGCACTGACACCCTCAGATAGGAAAGGCTACTTTTCATTTGTTCTTCCTCCCTGTAAATCTAGGTTACTGTGGCTGCAGAATTCCTGACTGCAGATAAGGATTAAAAATATAAGTTGGATGGAATGTGGGGAACCTTTGGCCAGCCAGATGTTGCTGAACTACAACTCCCATCAACCCCAGCAAATGTGGCCAGTGGACAGGGGTGATGGGTTTTGGAGTCCAAGGATGCCTGGAGGGCCAAAGTCTCCCAACACTTGAGCCTTTGTTGTTGTTTAGTCATTTAGTCGTGTCCGAATCTTCGTGACCCCATGGACCAGAGCACGCCAGGCCCTCCTGTCTTCCACTGCCTCCCGCAGTTCGGTCAGGCTCATGTTGGTAGCTTTGAGAACACTGTCCAACCATCTTGTCCTCTGCCGTCCCCTTCTCCTTGTGCCCTCCATCTTTCCCAACATCAGGGTCTTCTCCAGGGAGTCTTCTCTTCTCATGAGGTGGCCAAAGTATTGGAGCCTCAGCTTCAGGATCTGTCCTTCCAGTGAGCACTCAGGGCTGATTTCCTTCAGAATGGAGAGGTTTGATCTTCTTGCAGTCCATGGGACTCTCAAGAGTCTCCTCCAGCACCAGAATTCAAAAGCATCAATTCTTCGGCAATCACCCTTCTTGATGGTCCAGCTCTCACTTCCATACATCACTACTGCGAAAACCATGGCTTTAACTACACTTGAGCCTAGACCCTTCCAACTACAATCTCAGCCACCAGAAACAAGCATAAACCAAGCACTGCTAAACTCACAGTAGGTCAACCAAGCTGACAGTCTGCAGTGAAAGGCCAAGAGAGGGAGGTAAAGAAAGAATTCCCGTCATGCTTTCAAATTTCCAAGGCTTATTTCATGTTGTCAATTTGGTAAATGTGGGCAAAATGGGGTAGGCATACATACAAAAAGCTTGGAACCTACAACACAAGCCTAACCATGTCTACTCAGAAGTAAGTCCAATTGAATTCAATTAGGGCTTGAATGGGGTTAGGATTGCAAATTCACTATGGAAGAATTGGGTTTCAGGTCAGATTGTCTGCCCATGCTCTTGCCCCTCCCCACCAGGTTACTTCTTATGCACCATACGAAAGATGGAAGTATGCTGTTCCATAAGTACCGAGAAGCAAAGCGTGATCCACTATGAAAAACAATATTAAAATAGACTGTACAGTCTAAAAAGGAGGGATCAGGTGCCTATTCAGGTAGAATGACACCGACTAGCTCAAAAGTACCTGTTTATTAAATGCAAGGACTGCAATATTTGAAAGTTAATGAGGTATGCAGTTAGCATGACACGCCCAAAGTTTGCAAGAGTTCACTAAACATGGCCTTGGGGAAATGAAGCAGCTAATAACTTAACAAGCTGTGTGTGTATATATGCCCACTGACCTGGAGGTAAGTCCCATTCGAACTATAATGGGGCTTAATTGTAAGTACAGTGGTACCTCAAGTTAAGAACTTAATTCGTTCCAGAGGTTCATTCTTAACCTGAAACTGTTCTTAAGCTGAGGTACCACTTTAGCTAATGGGGCCTCCCGCTACCACCACACTGCCACTGCACAATTTCTGTTCTCATCCTGAAGCAAAGTTCTTAACCTGAGGTACTATTTCTGGGTTAGCAGAGTCTGTAACCTGAAGCGTCTGTAACCCGAGGTACCACTGTAGTTCTATGCAGGATTGTACTGGCAATCTGCTTCAAAAGACCACCATGAGCCAAATTGCACACAGAATGTCAACAATCAGGGTGGGCTTTTTGCTTCATATGTTGGTATCTGCTTCAGTAAGAGTCATAACCACCCTGAATCTGGCAAAAATGGAACACCTCTTCTGAGATTGCAAGAACCAGGCCAATGGCCCATCTCATTCAGCATCCTGTTCTCACAGTGGCCAACCACAACCAGGTGCCTTTGGGAAACCTGTCAGCACGACTTGAGCTCAACAGCAGTCTCCCCTCACGCAGTTTCCAGCAACTGGCATTCAGAAGCATGACTGCCTCTGACCATGAAGGCAGAATATAGCTTCCACCATTGGTAGAAGCCATGGACGAACTTCTTATCCTCTTTTAAAGTTGCTCAAGTTGGTGGCTGTTATGTACTGAAGTTCTCACCCTGGACCAGCAGGGGGATACTGTAGATAGTTATGCAAATGAAGGATCGAAAGTGACGTTCAGTGATTGGATAGTTTTAGAAAGTTGTTACAGTAACGTGGTACTGGAGCTCTATATAGGCAGGCTGACTGAGCCCTTCAGTTCAGTTCTTCCTGGCCTGTGAATAAACGAGCTGTTTGAAGAATTGCTGTGTCATCTGATATGTTCACCCACAACTTAACAGTGGCCATCATTGTCTCCTGCAGAAACGAGTTCCATATTTTTAACTACGAGATTGATCAAAGAAGTACTTTATATTCTGTCCAGAATTTCATAGGAGGCCCATTGTGTGGTTAACCCTTTAGAAACCTGATGCCACTGTAGCTACCAGCACTAGGGATCCTTCCTGCTAGCTGGTAATATTTATTCCTTGAGGGAACCATGAGCCACCCACAGTGCAGAGCCTCCAAGCAACAGTTTAGTCACTGAACTGAATAGTTGATCATCATCTTAAGGTGAGTCTTTTGATTCAAAAGGGGTTTCTAAATGTGATCACGCAGATCAAGAATAAAGAGAGAGAGAGATCTTGCCAGGTGGGCTATACCTCAACAGATCGGCAGTATGCTGTCCTGGGTTGGGTTTGGAAAAATCAAGTCTATCCTACCCTGCTGCCTTCCCTTTAATTTAAACAATAGCTACACATTAGGAAAATCATGTTTTTCATCAAGAACAGAAATATTATTGTTAAGGCATCTTCCATATTACCAAATCTCCAAAATCTGTATCTTGATTAGGCTCACCAAAATATTACAAAATAGTGCACAGAGCTTTTGAGTTCTCTTCATCAGGCTAGAAAATAAAAGCAAGGGGGAGGGACAGAAAAATATGGCAATATTTGGCTAGTGCTAAAGTCAAGGCTTATCAGGAAAAAGGAACATGCAACGCCTAGCAATGAATGTACAAAAACCAGCTGTTACAAATGCATTATGTTTCTTCTTCCCAATCAGCTTCTAACTCCCCGGTAAGCCCTGGTGCAACCTGAAACCTGCAGAGCCTTCTTTCAACATCTGCTAACTTCCCCTCCAAACCAGCTTCAGACTCCTGCCAGATGTAGACCTAAATGGCTTTACCATCAGCCAAATACACACACACACACACACACATTCTTCCAACTCACTTCCGTTCCCTTGCTTTGTTTACCATTGCAGCCTGATGGCTTCCATGCTTGCACGCTAATTTGGTTGGCCTGATAAAAGTACTGCCCAAATATGGGGGGGGGGGGGTTTCCTACGGTCCAACACTGCTGCTTTTAGTTTTCACATTACAAAACGCTTTGCAGTCCTGCTTGTGCCAAATCCCTCCACTCATTCGCAGCAGCAGCAGCAGCTGAACAATTTCAGATCACACTGCTTTGTACAGCAATTACCCCCTTTTTTCCAGACCTGCTTCCTTCCAAAAGAACAGCAATTTTAGTCACACTGTTAATTGTTGTTGTAGTTGTTGTCCAGTCGTTTAGTCGTGTCCGACTCTTCGTGACCCCATGGACCAGAGCACACCAGACACTCCTGTCTTCCACTGCCTCCTGCAGTTTGGTCAAACTCATGCTGGTAGCTTCAAGAACACTGTCCAGCCATCTCATCCTCTGTTGTCCCCTTCTCCTTGTGCCCTCCATCTTTCCCAACATCAGGGTCTTTTCCAGGGAGTCTTCTCATGAGGTGGCCAAAGTATTGGAGCCTCAGCAGATCTGTCCTTCCAGTGAGCACTCAGGGCTGATTTCCTTCAGAATGGATAGGTTTAATCTTCTTGCAGTCCATGGGACTCTCAAGAGTCTCCTCCAGCACCTCAATTCAAAAGCATCAATTCTTCGGCGATCAGCCTTCTTTATGGTCCAGCTCTCACTTCCATACATCACTACTGGGAAAACCATAGCTTGAACTATATGGACTTTTGTTGGCAAGGTGATGTCTCTGCTTTTTAAGATGCTGTCTAGGTTTGGCATTGCTTTTCTCCCAAGAAGCAGGCGTCTTTTAATTTCGTGACTGCTGTCACCATCTGCAGTGATCATGGAGCCCAAGAAAGTAAAATCTCTCACTGCCTCCATTTCTTCCCCTTCTGTTTGCCAGGAGGTGATGGGACCAGTGGCCATAATCTTCATTTTTTTGATGTTGAGCTTCAGACCATATTTTGCGCTCTCCTCTTTCACCCTCATTAAAAGGTTCTTTAATTCCGCCACATTGTTAATTAGCATGCGCAAATTAGCACTGGCGCTCCCCCTCCCCACTGCAAGGAGCAGCGGCAACTGTAATAATCCCCCCCTCCCCAGTCGATCAAAGGTTTGCCCAAGGGATGTTTATGTGTGCGTATTGTGTGGTGATGGTGAGAGAGCAGGGCCGGCCCAAGATATTTTGGCACCTGAGGCGAACAACAACAAAATGGCGCCCCCTCCTCCCAGCCAGGGAAATAGGGGCGAATGAAGATCTACATCAGGAACAAGGGGGAAGGGGAATAAAGATCCTACATTGGGATCTGCTGCCTCTGTGGATCCTGTTGCCTGAGGCAATCACATCATCTTCCCTCATGGGTGGGCCGGCTCTGTGAAAAAAGGTTTGAACATCTTGAATAGCATCAGCTGAGGAAAATCCCTTTTCACAAACATGTAAGGGCCTTCCCTGCTCTGTACCTCCATATGGAACATTTTAACAACTACCAAACACTCTCCTACATTGGCTTGGAAAATACACATTTTCTGTTATTCTACAGCTGCCAAAAAAACGACAGTTGCTGTTTTGCTAATAATTTTTATAGATCATAAAACATTGTTTGGACAAGCAGCCTGCCCAAATGCTTAGAAAGCTGAGGTCATTTTATCCCACTTTTTGGGGGTTTAAAACTTTTGCATGTTTTGTAGAGTAGGGTTTGTGAATTTTTCTCGGTTCTATATTTTTGTAAACCACTTTGAGGGTTCTTTTCTTTTTTTAGGAAGCAAATGCATAGCTGTCAACTTTTCCCTTTTCTTGCGAGGAATCCTATTCGGAATAAGGGAATTTCCCTTTAAAAAAGGGGAAAGTTGACAGCTATGAGCAAGTGGTGTCTAAATTTTGAGAAATAAACAAAGAATGGCTTTTGCTTGTAACTTGGTTATGCTCTTGTTACGTCTATTGTTTATTTTATTGTCCAGTAAGGCGCTTCGGGATTCATTTGACACAGAAATATAAGCCCATTTGAACCAATGTAGGGGGGGGGCTTCGTTTTTGTTTGTTTGTTTTTGTTTTTCCGGGGGACGAAGAAAAAAACACGAAGGTCATGGCCACTGGTCCCATCACTTCCTGGCAAATAGAAGGGGAAGAAATGGAGGCAGTGAGAGATTTTACTTTCTTGGGCTCCATGATCACTGCAGATGGTGACAGCAGTCACGAAATTAAAAGACGCCTGCTCCTTAGGAGAAAAGCAAGCATCTTAAAAAGCAGAGACAGCACTTTGCCAACAAAGGTCCGTATAGTTAAAGCCATGCTTTTCCCGGTAGTGATGTATGGAAGTGAGAGCTGGACCATAAAGAAGGCTGATCGCCAAAGAATTGATGCTTTTGAATTATGGTGCTGGAGGAGACTCTTGAGAGTCCCATGGACTGCAAGAAGATCAAACCTCTCCATTCTGAAGGAAATCAGCCCTGAGTGCTCACTGGAAGGACAGATCCTGAAGCTGAGGCTCCAATACTTTGGCCACCTCATGAGAAGGGAAGACTCTCTGGAAAAGACCCTGATGTTGGGAAAGATGGAGAGCACAAGGAGAAGGGGACGACAGAGGACGAGATGGTTGGACAGTGTTCTCGAAGCTACCAGCATGAGTTTGACCAAACTGCGGGAGGCAGTGGAAGACAGGAGTGCCTGGCGTGCTCTGGTCCAGGGGGTCACAAAGAATCGGCCACGACTAAACAACAACAAGGGGGGGGCTTCTTTTTCTGCTGCACCTGCAAAGGCCCCGCCCCGAGCTCCGCTTTCCCTCACAGAAGAGCGCAAACGGCAGGCAGAGGAGACCGAGGCCCCGCCCCTTTCCCTTCGTCAGCTAAGCGCAAGGGAAACTCGGGCCTAGTTATGTCCTTCGCCGCTCGCCTTAGGCCGGGCGGAAGTGATCCGTCGCACTGCTGTTTCGCTGCGCCTGAAGCCTAAAGGTGCCGACCAACGTGTTCCGGGGTCGCTGGGGTCCGGCGCTGCTGGTGGCTCCATGGCGTTCAAGTGCCAGCGGGACAGCTGGGTCCGGCAGGTGTGAAAGGAACCGAGGGAATTTGGGATTTGGGGTGGCGCTCGTTTCCGTTAACTGCATATGTACCGTTACAGTTCGTGCCAATTTGCATCATTGCGGATGAGAGCAAATTCGCATTGTTGGCTCCTCTAAGGTTGCCCATGAAGACGTGCAGACATTGGTTGAAAAAATGGTTCCTTACTCCTTTGGCAGCAGAGAAAACCACCAACAAGCTTTTAATGGGAGATCAATCATTATTTTTATTTTGTGTTTTTTATATTGTATGTTTATGTTGTGAATCGCCCCGAGATCTATAATACTACAGTGGTACCTCGGGTTACATACACTTCAGGTTACATACGCTTCAGGTTACAAACTCTGCTAACCCAGAAATAGTACCCCGGGTTAAGAGCTTTGCTTCAGAATGAGAACAGAAATCGTGGTGCAGCAGCAGCGGGAGGCCCCATTAGCTAATGTGGTGCTTCAGGTTAAGAACAGTTTCAGGTTAAGAACGGATCTCCAGAACGAATTAAGTATGTAACCAGAGGTACCACTGTACTAGGTAAATGAACCCCTGACCATTAGGTCCAGTAGTGGCCGACTCTGGGGTTGCGGCACTCATCTCGCTTTATTGGCCAAGGGAGCCTGTGTACAGCTTCCGGGTCATGTGGCCAGCATGACTAAGCCGCTTCTGGCGAATCAGAGCGGTGCATGGAAACACCGTTTACCTTCTCACCAGAGTAGTACCTATTTATCTACTTGCACTTTGACGTGCTTTCAAACTGCTAGGTTGGCAGGAACAGGGACCGAGCAACGGGAGCTCACCCCGTTGCGGGGATTCGAACTGCCAACCTTCTGATCGGCAAGTCCTAGGCTCTGTGGTTTAACCCACAGCGCCACCCGCGTCCCTTGAGAAAGGCTTACAAAGCAGCAAAAATATCTAAGAGGCGCGCCACTGCAAGTAGCCCTCACGCTGTTGCTAGAAATCATTGGCTTTAGACATACTGAAGCATCTGGTCAGCATCTTCAGATTCCATCTCTTAAGTTTAGTGCATACGTTTCATTACCTCTGAACCTAAAGACCTCCAGATCTTTAGTGAAGCTATAGTCACGCATATTCCCCCTTTCTTTTTCCTCCCCAGTTCACTACACAGGTGGTCTCCTGCTGCCCTGCAAAACTGTCCACAGAAAATGGTGGAAAGAAGGAGACACTTCAAGGATTCCATGTCATCTTGGAAGACACTATTCTTTTCCCAGAGGGTGGAGGGCAGGTACCAACAATGGTGGTTCTTGGTCAGAAAGTGGAACCTGTTTTGGGGGTTCTAACATATTGTATACATCTTAATATGCCACTAGGGATTTACTGTTGGCCTATTTCTTGAAACTAAGACTTGAATTGTTCCACGGAATTACTAGAAATGTGTGATCTCCTGTTCGCTCTTAAATCCAGATCTTGTCTGTGCTTCTTTTATATGTTTAAGACAGCAATCCTAAACACACTGGGGAATAAACGCCAGTTTACTTCCAAATAAAATCTTATTACCAGGGCTTTTATTTCAGTCAAAGTTCAGAGGAGTTGAAATCAGTGGACTTGGGTAACTGAACTGCATTGATTGCAATGGGTTTATTCAGTCTATGATCATTACCTTATATCTATAATCTCGATAATAACAATCAATGTATCAATGAGTATCAGGAAAGAGAATATATATGAATATAATGAGTAACAAGAATGAAATAAAATGTGTGATAGGTTAAATAGCCAACAGTGTGACGCGGCAGCTAAAAAAGCCAATGCAATTCTGGGCTGCATCAATAGGAGTATAGCATCTAGATCAAGGGAAGTAATAGTGCCACTGTATTCTGCTCTGGTCAGACCTCACCTGGAGTACTGTGTCCAGTTCTGGGCGCCACAGTTCAAGAAGGACACTGACAAACTGGAACGTGTCCAGAGGAGGGCAACCAAAATGGTCAAAGGCCTGGAAACGATGCCTTATGAGGAACGGCTAAGGGAGCTGGGCATGTTTAGCCTGGAGAAGAGGAGGTTAAGGGGTGATATGATAGCCATGTTCAAATATATAAAAGGATGTCACATAGAGGAGGGAGAAAGGTTGTTTTCTGCTGCTCCAGAGAAGCGGACACGGAGCAATGGATCCAAACTGCAGGAAAGAAGATTCCACCTAAACATTAGGAAGAACTTCCTGACAGTAAGAGCTGTTCGACAGTGGAATTTGCTGCCAAGGAGTGTGGTGGAGTCTTCTTCTTTGGAGGTCTTTAAGCAGAGGCTTGACAACCATATGTCAGGAGTGCTCTGATGGTGTTTCCTGCTTGGCAGGGGGTTGGACTCGATGGCCCTTGTGGTCTCTTCCAACTCTATGATTCTATGATTCTATGAAATAATGTTTAGAAGCATGAGGGGTTGACGGGAAGTCATCGGACCTTTGAGAAGAATGTGATACAATGTAATAAGTATATATTTTTTATTCTTTATTATGTATAATTTTGTTACATGTTGCTTTCTTATTTTCTTGTTTTTTTGTATACGATTTCAATAAAGCAATTTAAAATGCAAAAAAAAATCTATAATAACAATCAAAACTTTTACTTGGACTAATTAATATTGTGAAGATAATTCGGAGAACCTCTGCACAGCAATTGCTTCATTAATCAAATTTGTGTTTTTTTTAAAGAGAATGGTATAGCATTTGCTCAGCTTCACAACCCACAACCATTGCCATTTTACATATGCTTTCGTCTGCTACAGCAGGAGAATATTCCCCCAAAGTTGAGCTGGTGACTTTAACTTCTTTTTTCCAGCCCGATGACCGGGGGCTCATTAATGACATCCCAGTATTAAGGGTCACCCGACAAGGTCCAGATGCTCTACACTTTGTCCAGACACCCCTTGAGCCAGGGAGCGAGGTGCAGCTGGTGCTGGATTGGGACCGGCGCTTTGACCACATGCAGCAGCATTCAGGTAAGGAACCGATGGAACGAGATACCCACACATTCAGACTGATAATCAAAAAAGACACATTTTATAGATAGATAGATAGATAGATAGATAGATAGATAGATAGATAGATTTAAATCTCCTAGTGAGAAGGAGAAACAGTTGCTTTATAATTGTCTCTTTTAGGGCAGCATCTCATCACAGCTATTGCGGATCTGATGTTTGGATTCAAGACGACATCATGGTGAGCAAGGGACACCTCTGCCTAATTGCTTTTCTCCCTGCTTGTGTGTGTTCTGAGCATTTGTGTGAGTCTGAGAGAGGGGGGCGGCAAAACCTCGAGGGAAATTGGAGCACCCAGAGTGGCAAGAATCTGCATAGATCACCATTGTAGTATTTACCATACTTTTCCATGCATAAGACTAGTTTTTTTTACTTTAAAATTACAGTGGTACTTCGGGTTACATACGCTTCAGGTTACATGCGCTTCAGGTTACAGACTCCGCTAACCCAGAAATAGTGCTTCAGGTTAAGAACTTTGCTTCAGGATGAGAACAGAAATCATGCTCTGGCGGCGCGGCGGCAGCAGGAGGCCCCATTAGCTAAAGTGGTGCTTCAGGTTAAGAACGGACAGTTTCAGTTTCAGGTTAAGAACGGACCTCCGGAACAAATTAAGTACTTAACCCGAGGTACCACTGTATGTGGAAAACTGTGGGTCATCTTATACACTGTTTAAAAATAGGGGGCGTCTTATACACGGGGGCGTCTTATAGACAGAAAAATACGGTAGTAATAACTTCATGAGCTGCTTGGAAGGAGGACAGATTTGTAAACAACCTTGGACCAGAGTTCTTTCCGTATTTGCTAATACTTAATGCGAGAATTAACTGGGTGAGTTAGGGATTCCCCCTGCATGTGAAGACAGGCTGTGGTGGACTGACAAGGCCAGTAGTGAGTCCAACGGTCAAGAAGGCGGTTTCTGTACATGCAGCAGAGGGAAGTGAGGGGCAGGTGGGGCTTGTCAACCTGGCCATCTAGGAGAAGGAAAGCTGATCCTTAACTTCCACTGCCTTGTGGGATGGAAAGGGCTAAGGAGTAAACCCTACTCCAATCTAGAGTGAAGTTCCTAAGACAGTTGGAAGGCGCCATGTATGCCGCCTCCTGGCAACTCCAGCAACCGAACTGGTGCCAAATGTCTTGCTCTGCTTTCCTTTGGACCACGTCAGCGAGGCCGAGAGGGGGGTCTTGTCGTTTGGGCAGCCCAGGACCTGCCTACACACTGCCCAGGGTAGTCACTTGGGTGCTGCTAACGTAGCAGTTTGACTTCACCCCCCATAGACGCACTCCATTATCTCTCGAGACAGGCGGATGCCTACAACAATATCTAGGTCACGGGTGTCAAACACAAGGCCCGCGGGCCGAATCCGGCCCGCCAGACCTCGTCATGTGGCCCGTGTAGCTGCCGCCGGCCGCCAGCCTTCACCTTTTATTCTCGCTTTTTTTTTTTTTTACACAAGAAAGCCGCCTCTTCAGCGCATGCGCGGCAGCCTACAAGCCAGAGAACGTCTGCCCTCTAGCAGCGCCGGCCGTTCTACACAGGAAACCTCCACTTTACACGCATTCAGGAAACCTCCACTTGTTTTTATATTGAGCGCATGCCATCCTGTGCCATTATTCTAACTATGTTTCTGCTTTCAGAGCTAGTTATTACTTACATTATTACAAAAAACAGTAATAACTGAATGCAGTGACAATAATTTATGTGATAATAAAGAGTGGACACATAGTCCTACAGATACAACCGGCCCTTTGAGGGTGACCAAACTGCTGATGCGGCCCCCGGTGAATTTGAGTTTGACACCCTGATCTAGGTTATTAATCGGTAATGATTAATACAGATGAATCGCCAGTCCTCCACACAGCAATAGCAGTAGCCACTGGAATATGAATAGGCACCAAGCATGTTTCTGTAGCTTAACATTTCCTGGGTAGAGTTTGTAGGTTACAAGGAGAGAGAAGAAGAAGAGTTTAGATTTGATATCCCTCTTTATCACTACCCTAAGGAGTCTCAAAGTGGCTAACATTCTCCTTTCCCTTCCTCCCCCACAACAAACACTCTGTGAGGTGAGTGGGGCTGAGAGACTTCAGAGAAGTGTGACTGGCCCAAGGTCACCCAGCAGCTGCATGTGGAGGAGCAGAGACACAAACCCGGTTCACCAGATTACGAGTCTACCATTCTTAACCACTACACCACACTGGTGTTCCTTTCCCCACAGAGTCCTATTGAGAAGTCACTTCCACAATTTCCTACACCTGCAAATCTCCTACAGACTTAATATTGTTAACTGACAAGGAATATGTTGTTGTCACTTTAACCCAGAAGCAAAGGTTAAAATTAAATCATTGTGTAGTGATGAAGATGTGTAGTCTGGGGAGATACAGTGGTACCTTGGGTTAAGAACTTAATTCGTTCTGGAGGTCTGTTCTTAACCTGAAACTGTTCTTAACCTGAAGCACCACTTTAGCTAATTGGGCCTCCTGCTACCACTGCGCCACCACTGCACAATTTCTGTTCTCATCCTGAAGCAAAGTTCTTAACCCGAGGTACTATTTCTGGGTTAGCGGAGTCTGTAACCTGAAGCGTATGTAACCCGAGGTACCACTGTGTCTTGAATAGGGCTTTGTTCCCAGGAAAAACGCACAGAGGATGGCAGGCTTAGCCTAGTTTCTGTGCAGTAACCCTTCCTCAAAGGCTGATGCTGGAGGGCTGGGGACAGAGGGAGCTCTCTTGTGCACCCAGAGCTATCTCCCGTGTGACTTGGGGAACACGCCGTTTCCTCTCTCCCACCCTCGACAGGGAGCTGGGTCGCCAACGAAGCACTATAGAGCTGGACACCCCCTCGATGACAGCAGATCAGGTGGCAGCCCTTGAGCAGAGCGTGAATGACAGAATCCGAGCCAGGATCCCAGTGGTGGTGCGAGAGCTGGCAGTGGGCGACCCTGAAGTTGAGCTGGTAAACAAAAGCGTGCGGGTCAAGGCAAGAGGAGGGAGAGAGGTCTGCTACGTGTGGTTCTCTTAACCTTGCACTGCATTGCAGGTGAGGAGCCGTGGCTTGCCGGACGACCACACAGGGCCCGTGCGGATTATAAGCATTGAGGGTGTTGATGCCAATATGTGTTGTGGCACGCACGTCTCCAACCTCGGTGACCTGCAGGTGAGAGTCATGGGGGCGGGGTGTGGCTTGCAGCACCAGGATGAAGGTCTTTGCCAGGTTGGACCCCCTCACAAATGAGCACAGGATTGCCTTGCCACTCACATCTGTTGTGAGAACACATGCTGCCCCTTCGTGACGCATGAGAAGCTGCCATTGGTGTAACTCTGAGCTTCAGTAAAGCAAATAATTTAATTAGACAGCGCCTTATATGATATTGGGGACGCGGGTGGCGCTGTGGGTTAAACCACAGAGCCTAAGACTTGCCGATCAGAAGGTCGGCGGTTCGAATCCGCATGATGAGGTGAGCTCCCGTTGCTCGGTCCCTGCTCCAGCCAACCTAGCAGTTCAAAAGCACGTCAAAGTGCAAGTAGATAAATAGGTACCGCTCCGGCGGGAAGGTAAACGGCGTTTCCGTGTGCTGCTCTGGTTCACCAGAAGTGGTTTAGTCCTGCTGGCCACATGACCCGGCAGCTGTACGCTGGCTCCCTCGGCCAATAAAGCGAGATGAGCGCCACAACCCCAGAGTCGGTCACGACTGGACCTAATGGTCAGGGGTCCCTTTACCTTTACTATATGATATTGAGCAACAGGATAGTCTAGCCACAGTAAGGAAATTTTGTCCATGGTATAATTATTTTCCACCTTGTCGTTTTGACACTTTGGCACCCTATTTGCAAAAATTAGCAATTCCAAAATGCAGACGCACCTTCACTTTCGCAAGATTGAATATACTGCCTTTGGCTGTACTTGAGGGTTGATTTCAAAACATTCCACTGGAAAAATGGTTATGTCCCTGTGGAGATGACAGTATTGAGTCAGCGGCTCATGTGCTTCTGGCTTGCACTCTTTATAAAGATTTGAGGAGTGAGGTTATTACCCCTCCAATAATGTCCACGCCGGGTTGCTCAAGCATGGCTACAGAGTCCTTTTAGTAGATCAAGATGATCAGGTGACAGCAAAAACTGCAATGTTTTTAGCGGGGGCAATTAGAATAAGATCTTTTATTTGATTATTGACGTAAACCCCCCAAATGTATTTTGTATAGTTATGTTTTTACCTCTATCTTCAGTACATTTTATTTTATTGCTATGGCTAGTGGCTGATGCAAATAAAGATTCTCTCTATCTATGTGATCTATACCATTGGTCTAGCTAGCTCAGTGTCCAGGATTTCAGGCAGGGATCTCTCTCCCGGCCCTACCCAGAGATACCAGGGATTGTAAATCAATTTGGACGACTTTTTTTTCTGACAAGGCTTCTCTGCTGCTTGTCAGTGGTCAGCCAGAAATTTTACAAGTGATTCCTTCCTTCAGATAGTGAAGTAATTGGGGAATCATCCTTATTTTAAATTACCTGCCTATACTTTTCTAACGAATGCCTGGACGCGTAGAGCTATAGGAAGTTTCCTTCACTAAATCAGGCCAATGTGTAAACAGTGGATTATTTCCACTGCCGAGCACAGGCTCTGCAAGGTTTCTGGCAGAAATCTTCACTTGGAGATAGATACCAGGGTATGGATCTGGGACCCTGCAAGGCAGATAATAATAATAATAATAATAATAATAATAATAATAATAATAATAATAATAATAACAACTTATTATTTATACCCCACCCATCTGGCTGGGCTTCCCCAGCCACTCTGGGCGGCTTCCAAAAAAATATTAAAAATACTGTAATACATCAAACATTAAAAGATGTTCTACCACTGAGCTTGGAACTTTTCCCACTTTCAATATAAGGGACAGGATAAACGCATGCAGATGTAGTATTTTACCACTCAAGACGAATGTGTTTGTCTTCTGAAGATGGTTAAGCTCTTGGGCACCGAAAAAGGGAAGAAGAACAAGACCAACTTAGTTTTCCTTGCTGGGAACCGAGTGCTGAAAACTTTGGAGCGAAGCCACGCAACCGAGAAGTCCTTCACATCACTGCTTAAGCAAGTATTGTATCCCCCTGTCCCAGGGAATGAAACAAAAGTCTCAGAGGGGTGACTGGAAAACCAGCGGCCTTCAAATTTCCTTTGAACTCTCAAAAGGAAAAGCACACAAAGGTTGGGATTTTCCCTCAAGGCAAGAAATAGTGAGTTGTATAGGCAAATTGGTTGTTTATAGAAGTTGGGCCAGTTATTTCTGGTCTGATCTTAGGGCTCGGGATGAGTAGCGGAAGGGTTTCAACAGCCATACCATAAATGGATTTAAAGATAACTGTTCCCAAACAATGGTTTTAAAAGGGGATGGGACAAGTTCATGGAAGATAAGTTTTTCAGTGGCTACAAGCCACAACTGCTGTGCTCTGCCTGCACATTCTGAAGCCAGCACTGTGTCTGAATACCAGTTGCTGGAAACCACAAGAGGAGAAAATGTTCTTATGCTTGGGCCATAATAATAATAATAATAATATATTTATATGCTACCCACCTGACGGGGTTTCCCCAGCCACTCTGGGTGGCTTCCATTAGAACACATTAAACATTAAAACATTAAATGTTTTAAAACATTTAAATCTCTAACAGCTAACAGGACCAGTGTGTTAGAATTCCTGTTTCGTGATTGCAGTTGTAGGATTGTTGTCTATCACATGACGGTCTATGTTTTGACTCCACAGAGTGGGAAGTGATAGAGACAGGATGCTTGTGTTAACTGTGTTCCGTGAAGTGGGACTATTGTCCTTTGTTCTTTCTCTTTGCTGTGTGATGCTAGAGAGAGAGGGAGCCATGTTGCAGTGCTCCATGTGTGTTTATATGTAAATAAAGTAGATTAGCCAAAATGCTGAGTTGCTGAGGAGGTCTGTCACGCAAACTGCGAACACTCTGCGGATCCCTAAGTGTGCCGATGTCTGTCGGCATCGGTCGCTGCGATGTTCGGGCTGAAGAAAGCTTTTTGAAGCTCCCAAACGATTGACGAGGAGGGAGAGACACATGCCAGTCGGGCATGGGTCCTACTTGAGTGTAGGACGAGTTCCTGACACAGTGGTCAGGGATGGTGGGAACTGTAGTCCCAAAACATCTGGAGGGCCGAGTTTGGGAATGCCTATTCTAAACAATTATAGGGATGCGGGTGGTGCTGTGAGTTAAAACACAGAGACTAGGACTTGCCGATCAGAAGGTCCGCAGTTCGAATCCCCGCAATGGGGTGAGCTCCCGTTGCTCGGTCCCTGCTCCTGCCAACCTAGCAGTTCGAAAGCACGTCAAAGTGCAAGTAGATAAATAGGTACCACTCTGGTGGGAAGGTAAACGGCGTTTCCATGCGCTGCTCTGGTTTGCCAGAAGCGGCTTAGTCATGCTGGCCACATGACCCGGAAGCTGTACGCCGGCTCCCTCGGCCAGTAAAGCAAGATGAGTGCAGCAACCCCAGAGTCGTCCGCAACTGGACCTAATGGTCAGGGGCCCCTTTACCTATTCTAAACAATACAGCTGTTGGTATTGGCCCTCAGTTCAGTTGTGCATCTCCACTGAGCACGAGCTGTTTCACTTCCCCCCACCTTTTCCTCCCTCATCACCAAGCTTGTACTCTTATTAGATGATGTACAAACCCTCCCTGAAGGCCTCTTGTTACCCTTGCCATTCTAGGACTGGCCCCGAAGAGCACGTGGAAGCTGTAAAGAGGCTACAGAACTCTCTGAAGTTGCTTCAGAAGGTACAGTTGAGCACTGGCCATTTTCCTCCTTGAATGTTTCTGGAGCCATGGCGGGGAATCCCAGGTCCCCAAAGGTCAAAGGCGGTGTCAGGGAACTACCATCAGCTCAGAGGCGAGAGGTGAAAGGGCAGCTGGGCTACAGGGAGCCTCCAAAGATCGTGGGAAGCAGCACTTCCTCAGCGGAGGAGGGAAGCCCCGCTTCTAGTGGGGAAGAGATGCAGGGCTCGGAGGATGCAATAAAGAGCCAAGATACCGTGCATGAGCAAGGGGGGGGGGGGGGGGAGGCAGGTCCCCCTTTACCCACACCTTCCCTGCGCAGTAGGTTTACGCACAGAGAGAAGAGGCGTCGGATGGGGGTCAAGAGACTACTCTGCTGGGGAAAGTTTAAGGACCGCCCACTCTCAGATTCTGCTAGTGACTGATCTAGACATGGAATAGAGGCGTTCTGCACTGTAAATGTTTTTGCACCAATAATAAAGCTGGCCACATGACCCGAGGGAGCTGTACGCCAGCTCCCTTGGCCAATAAAGCGAGATGAGCGCCGCAACCCCAGAGTTGGCCACGACTGGACCTAATGGTCAGGGTTACCTTTACCTTATTCCACTGGGAGCAGAGAGAGCCGCCAACAAGCTTTTAATGAGAGATTGCTCAGTATTTTTATTATGTGTTTTCTGTTTTTTATACTGTGTTTTTATTTTTAAAAAATAAATTTATTTATTTGGCTTTTCACATTAAAATTTTACAGTCACATGTCCAACATACAACATAATAACAAGATTCCAAGGAATCTCATGGACTTCCCTCCTCCCCTTTGTGGGTTCCTATTGTTAATCATTTCCTCCGGCATCTTTTGCAATAATCCAAATCTTTTATCTTTCCATTGTATCCAAAATTCACCATTAAACTACAAGCGACATTCCAACCCTACTAACGATTTGAACTGTTGACAATGGTCTTTAAGACAAGTTATAAATTTTCCCCATTCCTTAGTAAAATTTTGGCATTCCTGATTTCTGATTCTTCCGGTCATTTTAGCCATTTCGACATCGTCCGTCAACTTGATCTGCCATTCTTCTCTGGCAGGGACTTTATCTTCATTCGATCTCTGGTGTTTTTATGTTGGGAACTGCCCTGATATCTACGGATGAAGAGCAGTATACTACTACTACTACTACTATTGCTACTACTACTACTACTACTAATAATAATACAGTGGTACCTCCAATTGCATGGGACGCGGGTGGCGCTGTGTGTTAAACCACAGAGCCTAGGACTTGCCGATCAGAAGGTTGGCGGTTCGAATCCCCGCGGCGGGGTGAGCTCCCGTCGTTCGGTCCCTGCTCCTGCCAACCTAGCAGTTCAAAAGCACGTCAAAGTGCAAGTAGATAAATAGGTACCACTCCGGCGGGAAGGTAAACGGCATTTCCGTGCGCTGCTCTGGTTCACCAGAAGCGCCTTAGTCATGCTGGCCACATGACCCGGAAGCTGTATGCCGGCTCCCTCGGCCAATAAAGCGAGATGAGCGCCGCAACCCCAGAGTCGGCCACGACTGGACCTAATGGTCAGGGGTCCCCTTTACCCTTGCCTCCAGTTGCACACGGGATCTGTTCCAGAGCTTCTGTCGGATCCTGAGGAATTTGCAACCGGAAGTGCTTGTTCTGCGCATGGGCATGGGGTGGTAAGAGCGCTTCTGCGCATGCGTGTGGGGCGAAACCTGGAAAAATACCTCCGGGTTTGCTGCGTGCGTAACCCAAAGGATACACAACCAGAGGTGTGCGTATCCAGAGGTATCACTGTAATGTGCCCCAGTCACATTTTTCCGGGGGACACCCCACCTCCCCAAGTCAGCCCTGTCCTGCTTTGTAAGGCTGGGATCTGATCAGATCCCACCTCGCAAAGTGGCTCAGGCCTGGTGTCGCTCCGGTTTTGCCAGTGGCGAGGGCCGGGCCAGCATGCGACAGGCTCTGTTCACCCCCGCCCTCCAGCACCATGAAAACAAGCTCCCACTGCTATGTCCGCTTTCCGACGTCTACTTCTCTTTCAGAGCAACTTGAACCTACTGAGGGATTTAGCCGTCCTCACAGCTCAGAGCTTAAAAAACAACCTGGATCAGGAACCTGTTCTTGTGTTGCACAGGTGAGGGGAAAGGTCGTGTTGGGTTTGCATGGGGTCACTGTTTTAAATACCTAGAAAAAAGAGGAAAATTCTGGATGCTTTCTACTTTGCCACTTGAAAGGTACTGCTGATTTTTTAACCCCCATTTAGAAACTGCTGTTCCCACTCACCTTACCTGTATAGTGGTACCTCGGGTTAAGTACTTAATTCGTTCCAGAGGTCCATTCTTAACCAGAAACTGTTCTTAACCTGAAGCACCAGTGCTGCTGGAGCACGATTTCTGCTCTCATCCTGAAGCAAAGTTCTTAACCCGAGGTACTATTTCTGGGTTAGCGGAGTCTGTAACCTGAAGCGTCTGTAACCTGAAGCATATGTAACCCGAGGTACCACTGTAGTTCGAGAACTAAGCTGTTCGAAAACTGAGGTACCACTGTATTTATTTTTTCCTATTTGAACTGTATTTATCCCCCCCCCCCCCGCTGCCCTGTGGTGATTTTCTTGAGTCAATATGAGAGTAATCCTAAACATTTTTTTAGGAAAAAACACACCATAAAATTATATATTAATGGAAAGATAATTTAATGAAGAATGTAATGCAATAACTTTTATGAAGGATTATTTGTTACAACAGCAGTCATAAAGAGGAAACATGAAACGCACAGAAAAAAATGAAATACAGAGGTACCTCGGGTTAAGTACTTAATTCGTTCTGGAGGTCTGTACTTAACCTGAAACTGTTCTTAACCTGAAGTGCCACTTTAGCTAATGGGGCCTCCTGCTGCTGCCGGGCCGCCGGAGCATGATTTCTGTTCTCATCCTGAAGCAAAGTTCTTAACCTGAGGTACTGTTTCTGGGTTAGCAGAGTCTGTAACTTGAAGCGTCTGTAACCTGAAGCATATGTAACCCGAGGTACCACTGTACAGGTTTTTGAGGCCCGTCAAAGCAAAATTGTGTGTTATATATTTTTTAATTAAAAAAACACACACGCACTGTGGATCAATGCAACCCAAATGAATTATTAATCCTTTTTTTTTTTTTTTTCTTAAGCCAGTCTAGTCGTTTCTGGTTTCTTCCTCGTGGGGCTGGTGGACCTATTGTAGGGAAAGGTGTGGCAGAGGTAGCATTTTGCATCCTGCTTTCTCAGGTCTTGGGATGGGGAAGTCCGCTCCACCGTGGGGAGGAGTTGCGGTGGACCGCGTGGCCACCCACTCTCCTCCGGGGGTGGGGGATGAAGTCCCGTGTTGCCCAGGGGATCCTGGCCGTGTCAGCGACCAGCCAGCCAATCAGCTGGCTGGTGGGGGCGTGGCCGGGACCCATTTAAACAAAGGCGCCAGCCGGAGGGCTTCCTCTTGGCTCGCTTCCTCAGTCTGCATTGTTTGCATTTTCCCTCTCTTGCAGGAAAGACGGTGATTCTGAGTTCATGAACATCATTGCGAATGAGATTGGCGCTGGGGTGAGTCTCTCTCTCTTGTTTCTCTGAGCTTTGGCACCAGATATAGTGGGGTTTTGAGAGGTGCTGAAGGCTCCCTACTTTGAGCTGGAAAGGTTCCCACCTCCAGCGTATCAACACAAATCAGATCCAATCAGGCCTTTAAAAACTTAATTGTTGTTTCAGACCATGCAGCTGACACATCAAAAGTGAAATTAAAATTAAGACAGCTGGTTAGAGACGTAGCAGCTCACAGCGTGCAGAGTAGCTATAAAATCTAATGTGATATAAAGGAGGAGGAGATAGAATTGATTCAATGAGCACCTGTTATTAGAAAATAGGTACAATTTTGTTCTAACTTCTGTGGTTAAAATACTGCTATTTAATGTGACGCTACCAAATACCAATTAAGAATAAAGAGATCATAGCAAAATTTATAAAATATTACTGAATTTAAAGTCACATCCACACCATACATTTAGAGCTGATGTCACAAAGAATCCTGAGAACAAATAGTGTACCCTCCACACACTGACAGTTCCCAGGATTCAGACTGCCCCAGATAAGCTAACTTTGGTTTGGTTCTTGCATCCATGACTACTGCTTATACCCTGAAAGATTAAAAGGTTTATTCATTAGCTTGGTGACATTTCCATTTATGGCATGGTCTGTTTACTTGTGGACCTCCATATGTTATGTTTTATTATGACTCTCTGCACCAGATTATTATAAAGTGTGTGTGTTCTTCGTTGAATATTTTGTTGTTGTAAACAACCTTTTTTCAGCAGGAAAGCCTCCTTTTCCTATCTGTGGGAGATGAAAAAGCAGCTGGGCTTTTTCTGCTTGCGGGACCCCCAGAAGCTGTGGAGAAATTGGGCCCCAGGTGAGTCATTCAAGCCAGCTGGATAAATTCAGGCCTGGATTGGTGTGTGTGTGTTGAGGAGGGAGCATGGATGTTCATTTTGGTCGGCCAGGAAGAAAAGAATCACAGGTTTCTGGGGGTCTTTGAAAGAGAGAGAGAGAGAGACAAGCAAATTCATGTAGCAGTTGCGGGACTGAAACAATTCAGCCAGGCTAGGACGTGACTAGGCAGGGCGATATATCAGTATACAGTGGTACTTCGGGTTACATACACTTCAGGTTACAGACTCCGCTAATCCAGAAATAGTGCTTCAGGTTAAGAACTTTGCTTCAGGATAAGAACAGAAATCGTGCTCCGGCGGCGCGGCGGCAGCAGGAGGCCCCATTAGCTAAAGTGGTGCTTCAG
The DNA here is from genome assembly GCA_034642415.1 of Podarcis siculus. Lineage (NCBI taxonomy): Eukaryota > Metazoa > Chordata > Lepidosauria > Squamata > Lacertidae > Podarcis > Podarcis siculus. The sequence goes on along the minus strand of JAXCMG010000090.1, from coordinate 627,147 downwards.
GTTAAGAACAGTTTCAGGTTAAGAGCGGACCTCCGGAACAAATTAAGTTCTTAACCTGAGGTACCACTGTATCGTCCAAACCGATTTGAAGTCCATATCACGATATTGGCTTCATCATTGTTGACGTGGCAATATATCATGAATGTGTGTGTGTGCGTGTGTGTGTGTGTGTGTGTGAAAAACCATGAAGCCAGCCAATGCCTCCACATCAGGCATAGGCAAACACGGCCCTCCAGATGTTTTTGAGACTACAGTTCCCATCATCCCTGACCACTGGTCCTGTTAGCTAGGGATGATGGGAGTTGTAGTCACAAAACATCTGGAGGGCCGAGTTTGCCTATGCCTGCTCTACATAGACGCGCCTGAAGGAGCGTCTCCACCCCCATCGTTCTGCCCGGACGCTGAGGTCCGGCGCCGAGGGCCTTCTGGCGGTTCCCTCATTGAGAGAAGCAAAGCTACAGGGAACCAGGCAGAGGACCTTCTCGGTGGTGGCACCCGCCTTGTGGAACGCCCTCTCATCAGATGTCAAAGCGATAAACAACTACCTGACATTCAGAAGACATCTTAAGGCAGCCCTGTTCAGGGAAGTTTTTAATGTGTGATATTTTAGTGTATTTTTGGAAGCCGCCCAGAGTGGCTGGGGAAACCCAGCCAGATGGGCGGGGTACTAATTATAAATTATTATAGTTCCATCCCTATTTCAAACATTGCGTTCTTTTGTGATATAGCGCAATGTTGAAAACCAGAGATCGCCCAGTCCTAGGCGTGGCTCTTGGAATATATTCCACAAGTTAGTTTGACTTTCAAAAACGTTCGAAAACCAAGGTGCGGCTTCCAATTGGCTGCAGGAGCTTCCTGCACTCCATCGGAAGCCGTGTCGGATGTTCGGATTCCAAAAAATGTTCACAAACCGGAACACTCACTTCCGGGTTTGCGGTGTTCGGGAGCCAAAACGCACGAGTACCAAGGCGTTTGGCAGCCAAGGTACGACTGTACAGTGGTACCTCTGTGTCAGGGAACTGCCATCGGAAGGACAGGAGGTGCAGAGGCTCAATGAGGTTGAAAGAGATGTTGCAGCTGAAGAGGGAACCAGTAGGGGGCGAGCAGTAACTCCTAGGGAAAGTGAGTCGGAGGGATGGCTCAGAGACGGTTCCAGCGAAAACAGTGGAGAGGTCTCAGGACCTCCTATAGGGACACCCACTCCTCGCCGGAAACTGTCACGCAGGGAGGCCAGGAGACGTGTTTCCGTAAAGGAGCTTTTATGTTGGAAGCGTTTCCGAAAGCAACCACTTTCGGATTCTGCCAGCGATTGACGCAGCCATGCAGGAGGGGCTCCGTCACAGGCAGAGGTTTGAAAACCTGGTCAAACTCTGAGGGATCTGGATTTTACGCACAAGCAGCTTATCATCCCATTACACTCTGGTTAAGAACTTAATTTGTTGTGGAGGTCCGTTCTTAACCTGAAATTGTTCTTAACCTGAAGCACCACTTTAGCTAATGGGGCCTCCTGCTGCCACTGCGCTGCCCTTGCACAATTTCTGCTCTCATCCTGAAGCAAAGTTCTTAACCCGAGGTACTATTTCTGGGTTAGCGGAGTCTGTAACCTGAAGCATCTGTAACCTGAAGTGTCTGTAACCCGAGGTACCAGTGTACTCTTTGAAAGCCCATTGACCAACAAGGCAAATGTGGGGCAAGGAGAAGCTAGTCTGACCTTGTTGCTGTTCTTCCCCCAAGGGTGGCTGAACTGCTGGAAGGAAAAGGAGCTGGGAAGCGGGGTCGCTACCAGGGCAAAGCCACGCAGATGAGCCGGCGGCCAGAGGTGGAAGCGCTCCTCCGGACATTTGTCAGCGAACGGAGCACAGAGCAGTGATGGGATGGACAACGGGAGTAAATGGCGCACTGTGGATATAGCAACTGAGCCACCATTCTTAAGGACTGTAAAGTAATAAACTTAAGGATTTCTCCCCCTTTGTGTTCTTGCTTTCAGTGTGGCAGTGTCAACAAAAGAGACCGGTGGTCTGATTTGGAAACAGCAGTGAACTGAGAGATTTCAAGGGGGCGGGGGTAAAAGTGAGGGATGGATAGGGAAAGCATTCCTGGAAGCCAATGCTGTCTTTCCTAGAAGGAACTTCCCCCCTTTTAATGCTGGAGAAAGACACAGAGAGCCCCTCTGAGCCCTTGCACTGATTTTTGCACGTCCCCAAATCGGTCTCGATCCCAAATCAAGCCCCGCAGGTGTTTGCTACTTCTTTTCTCTCTCTTTTTGACCACTTCAGCTGGGCCTCTGGAGGCTCCCTGCACACTACACTTGAGGTGCCCCAAAGGCAGATATTGCTAAATGTTTGTATCTTAAAATGTGCTTATGGAGGAGTAAGCCTCACCAAGGACTGCCCCACTGTCAGGAGGGAGTCAGATATGTTTGGGCATTAAGCACAGCTCGGTCCCTGCTCCTGCCAACCTAGCAATTTGAAAGCACGTCAAAGTGCAAGTAGATAAATAGGTACCACTCCGGTGGGAAGGTAAACGGCGTTTCCGTGTGCTGCTCTGGTTTGCCAGAAGCGGCTTAGTCATGCTGGCCACATGACCCAGAAGCTGTATGCTGGCTCCTTCGGCCAATAAAGCGAGATGAGCGCCGCAAGCCCAGAGTCGGTCACGACTGGACCTAATGGTCAGGGGTCCCTTTACCTTTACATTTACCTTTACTACTGTCCGCCAGAGTTTTCTTGCTAACCTAGAAGTTGTTGAATTTCTGTTTTCGTCCTGAAGCAAAGTTCTTAACCTGAAGCACTATTTCTGGGTTAGCAGAGTCTGTAACCTGAAGCGTATGTAACCTGAAGCGTATGTAACCTGAGGTACCACTGTAGAGACAAATAAGGAGAAGCGTGTATACATTCAAAGCGAGAGACAGGAAGAAACCAGGAGAAGGCACCAGAACATAGAGCAGAAAGAACAATTGGTTGCAGCGAAAACTACTATTGAATGCCCAAGATACCCCCAGCTCGCTTTAAAGCGGAAAGGCACTTCATCTATCTTTCTGTTCAAGTTTGGACTCGGAAGTTTTTTTTTCACAACACACATTTACACCTGTCACCGTAGGACTGGGAGAGAACCTTGCCTGTAATCCTGGCGATCCACTGCCAGTCTAGACGGACCAACGGTATGGTTTGATGTAAGGCAGCTTTCTATGTACAGTGGTACCTCGGGTTAAGTACTTAATTCGTTCCGGAGGTCCGTTCTTAACTGTTCTTAACCTGAAGCACCACTTTAGCTAATGGGGCTTCCACTTCTGCCATGCCGCCGGAGCACGATTTCTGTTCTCATCCTGAAGCAAAGTTCTTAGCCCAAGGTATTATTTCTGGGTTAGTGGAGTCTGTAACCTGAAGCGTATGTAACCTGAAGCGTATGTAACCCAAGGTACCACTGTATCTGTCCTTGCCGCTGTTCCTGCTTGGATGTCAGAATGCTATTGATGCTAACCTGGGGGAAGCTTGTATTCATCGATGTGCAGAGGAGCTCAGTTCCATCTCCTGCAAAAGAGTTGGCAACGTTCCTAGGTTTTGTAAAGCTTTAGCCCTGAGTCCCGAGGGCCCTTGCAAGAGCTGGAACAGGAGAACCACATCCAAGGTAGCTGTGTTCCAAACTTTCTGCCCCCTATGCGTCTTTCTTTGTCTGCCGGAAGAGCCAGGAGATGCAGTAGGGGATCAGTGCTACAGCACAGATGTGAGCACAGGTGTTCCTGCAGAAGGAGAGGATGTAGAACAGGATCTCCCTGTCGGTGGGCAGCTCGAAGGAATCAAACAGGTGCAGGACAGAGAGGGAGCAAACGATGCAGCTGAGGCGGAAGGCCAGCCGCTGCCTTTGCTTCCCTTTGCAGCTCTGCGCGTACATTGGAGAGTTGAGGCCCAGCCCCAGCCCCAGCAGGATGCCCAGGTTGCGAAGCAGGCTGGCAAAGGGCGTCGTGTCGATATGGACCCACTCTGGCCGCTCGCACCACTTGTGGGCCTTCTCCAGCGTCCACAGGAGGTCCACCCCCAGCATCTTGAGCAGCAGGTAGAAGCCCAGGGCAAAGCTGAAGAGGAAGAAGGTGGTGCCCACGTATCTCCTCAGGCTGGCGTTGTAGATGGAGTGGACGTGCTCAAAGAACACTGCCACCAGCATCCCTGAGGAGTGGGGAAATGGTTCTGTTTAGCCGGAATATCCACAATCACATCCACGCAACGCCTCTCCCTTCAGTGTTGTTGACACAGGGCTGAGTGAGAGGGTTTGGGAGTTGAACTTTAGAGAATAAGCAGTTGGCCATTTAGTGCATCAAAGCACTGGTTATCAAATGCAATGCACGGCCCATCTGTGTCTCCTTGAACCTGGACATGGGGTGCACACAAGGTCCTAAAAAGGTAAAGGGACCCCTGACCATTAGGTCCAGTCGTGGCCGACTCTGGGGTTGCGGTGCTCATCTCGCTTTATTGGCCAAGGGAGAGGCGTACAGCTTCCGGGTCATGTGGCCAACAGGACTAAGCCGCTTCTGGTGAACCAGAGCAGCGCACGGAAACGACGTTTACCTTCCCGCCCACTGGAGTGGTACCTATTTATCTACTTGCACTTTGACGTGCTTCCAAACTGCTACGTTGGCAGGAGCACGGACTGAGCAACGGGAGCGCACCCTGTCGCAGGGATTCAAACCACCGACCTTCTGATCGGCAAGTTCTAGGCTCTATGGTTTAACCCACAGCGCCACCCGCGACCCACATGAGGTGCCCACAAGGGTCCTATCTCTCCTCTATAAATCAAAAAGCAGAACTTCACTTCCTCTCGTTTTACTTTTTCTCTCCTGTACATATTCACACACACACACACACACACACACCAGGGCAGCCGTACCAGTGTTCGCTGGTGCCCACTCGTACTGGTAGGCCTGAGGGCAGGAAGACCAACAGTAGCCACAGCCAAACGGCAGACCGAGCCCTCTAATTCTAGTTTAGCCTCCAACCTCCTCCTCCTGGCTAACATTCATCATAGCTCAGTTGGTAGAGCACAAGACTCTTGATGTCAGGATTGTGGGTTCAAGCCCCACATTGGGCGAAAGATTCTTGCGTTGCAGGGGGTTGGACTAGATGACCCTCAGGTCCCCTTCCAATTCTACAATTCTATGATTTCTACAACCACATCACTGAGACTAAGGAAGCTGCCCCAGCCGACACCAGGATTGGCAGTAAGGAAGGAAGGTGATGGGGTGGCGGTGGCAGCTGACTGGTGCCAGCCTGAGGTGGGTGGGGCAGTGCCCCATTCCCCAAATGGACCAGCCTTCACCAAGTCCCTTTCTTCCCAGCCACTAGCCAGGTTCCGTGACAATGCACTTGAGGCCAGAGCCCACCAAGGCTGCCACATAAGCCATCCTTTTAACCAGAAAATTGCCATACTGGATATTCCTCTTCAGAGACTCATTTTGTTGGGAGAGTTTAACCCTGTCGTAAGGCAGGATAGCCCACCTGGTGCCCCCTTTATATTGGAACATACAACCCAGTTGCGCTAAAAGAGGCAGCGGAATAGGTTAGGCTTGCTTTATCGGCAATTTGCTGCCAAAGTAAAAAAACAACAATAAAGCAATAAAATCACATAAACATTATAAAGAGCTGGTTTATCAGTAAGGTAAAGGTAAAGGTACCCCTGCCCGTATGGGCCAGTCTTGACAGACTCTGGGGTTGGTGCGCCCATCTCACTCTAGAGGCCGGGGGCCAGTGCTGTCCGGAGACACTTCCGGGTCACGTGGCCAGCGTGACATCGCTGCTCTGGCGAGCCAGAGCCGCACACGGAAACGCCGTTTACCTTCCCGCTAGAAAGCGGTCCCTATTTATCTACTTGCACCCGGGGGTGCTTTCGAACTGCTAGGTTGGCAGGCGCTGGGACCGAGCGACGGGAGCGCACCCCGCCGCGGGGATTCGAACCGCCGACCTTTTGATCGGCAAGCCCTAGGAGCTGAGGCTTTTACCCACAGCGCCACCCGCGTCCCTACAGTTTATCAGTACAATATGATAAAATTAAAAGGTAAAGGTACCCCTGACCATTAGGTCCAGTCGCTGGCAACTCTGGGGTTGCGCGCTCATCTCACTCTATAGGCCAAGGGAACTGGCGGTTGTCCACAGACAGCTTCCAGGTCATGTGGCCAGCATAACTAAGCCACTTCGGACGAACCAGAGCAGCGCACGGAAATGCCGTTTACCTTCCTGCCGGAGCAGTACCTATTTATCTACTTGCACTTTTATGTGCTTTCGAACTGCTAGGTTGGCAGGAGCAGGGACCAAGCAACGGGAGCTCACCCCATCACAGGGATTCGAACCACCGACCTTCTGATCAGCAAGTCCTAGGCTCTGTGGTTTAACCCACAGCACCACCCATGCCCCTATGATATAATTGGCACTGCCCAAATTCCCAGGAAAACAAAAATCATTTGCGTGGTGCCAAAGGAATGGCGCCAGGCAGGTGTCCCGGGAGAGAGCATTATACAGCAGTGGTTCCAGATGATTCCTACAAGCAAAGCATGCCACACATATCACAGCAGAGAGCAAGGTTACAAGTCACCAACAACAATATTCAGTTTGGCCTGGGGCAAAATTATTTCCTCCTGACTCCAGTCAAAGATCAACCTGAATCCAAGGTTGCTGGTTCAATCCTCCTCTCCACCCCCATCGTTCTGCCTGGACATTGAGGTCCAGTGCTGAGGGCCTTCTGGCGGTTCCCTCAGACTTTTAGAAGACATCTGAAGGTAGCCCTGCAATGCATTGCTGGGCATTCGACTCCTTTGGGTCTCTCCTAACCCTATGATTTTGTGACCCACAGCTGGCAATCTAGGCTGCCTCCATTCCCTCCCCAAGACAAATGTTAGCAACATGCATATCGTTTGACTCAATAATAATAATAATCACAATAATCACAATAATCATAATAATTTATTTATACCCCGCCCATCTGGGTGGCTTCCAACAGAATGTTAAAATACAATAGTCTATTAAACATTAAAAGCTTCCCTAAACAGGGCTGCCTTCAGATGTCTTCTAAAAGTCTGGTAGTTGTTTTTCTCTTTGACATCTGGTGGGAGGGCGTTTCACAGGGCGGGTGCCACTACCAAGAAGGCCCTCTGCCTGGTTCCCTGTAACTTGGCTTCTCACAGCGAGGGAACCGCCAGAAGGCCCTCGGCACTGGACCTCAATGTCCAGGCTGGACGTTGGGGGTGATGCTCCTTCAGGTATACTGGACCGAGGCCAGTACACACACACCACCTAACTGTCTTCTGTTTCTAGTGAATAAAGGCCTTTTCACTGGTGCACAGAAATTTTGTTGTGCAGCTAAAAGCCTAGGAAAAACTCACCCGAGATCACACCTGAGATCACTTGGTGTGGGAAGTGCGCAGCGAGGAAGACTCTAGATAAGCAGACACAGACCTGCACAGTCCAGAATCCCGCCCAGAGGAGACCACGCAGACACCTGCGAGTGAGGGGGACTTGTTCAGACCAGAGCAAAAGCAGGAATTATCTTACCATGCCACCATCTAAATCAGCGGTTCTCAACCTGTGGGTTCCCAGATGTTGTTGGACTACAGCTCCCATCATCCCTGAGCTCTGGCCTTGCTAGCTAGGGGTGATGGGAGTTGTAGTTCAACAACATCTGGGGATGTTGAGAAGACTGATCTAAATCTTTGAGATCTAGAGCCACGATTCCCCCCCCTCTCCCTCACTGAGGAAAATATTGCCTTGCTTGAGAAAGCCAGTTCTGTAGCCACAGCCCAATGGCAAGAGCCAGCAAATGTCAGGCTTCAGGGAATTCTGTCCCTCCCCCAGTGGCAGCCAAGAAGCAGAGAAATCAGGAGTTCTTACCAAGTAATATATTCAATAGTCACAGAGAGAGACGAAGGAATGCGGTCTCCCCTAGATAATGGCGTTGCTCCAAGTAAAGTCCCACCCCCTACGTCTCTCCTATTCTACGTCACCCCTGCGTTGGCTAATCTGAGCTTTCTGCCTCTGAGCCTTTTTGTTCTACTACCCTCAATGCTCGTCTGGTCCTGGGAGATGGGGGGTCAGGAATGCTTTCCAAAGACACTGAGTCTGTCAGCTGTCTCTCCCCTGGTGCTGCTTCTTCCTGCTGCTCCCCCAATATTCCCCAGCTTCTCCCCTCTGCAGCCTCTGAACTGTGACCTTCTGCAAACCACTGTTCTAAATCTATACTGTCCTCCTGTTCTCGTGGAGGTTCAGGAGAGGGGGGGGGGCTCACCATTCCTCCTCAGCCCAGCCCCTGACAGTGAACTTGTTTCCCACAACCACTGCGGTCAAAGGCTGCATCCCACAATTTGTGTGAATTTACCATGTGATGGTTTCCAGATGATCTACTCCCTTCAAAAAGCAGGTATAGGGGACCTCATTCCTCTCTATGTTGCTGGACTACAGCATCCCTCACCATTGCCCAGGCTGGCTGTGGCTCATGGTACAGCAGGATGTCTCATCCTACTCATAAATATTCCCAGTATTAATTCCAAAACTGGACAGAATTCCAGTAAGCTGAAATTCAAAGACAAGTTGAAGCGAGATTTTGCATAGAAAGGCAATGTAGAGGCTATTAAAAAAAGAAGCACCCCCCCCCTTTTGCTGAGGTAAAGTTTAATTGCAATTATCCTAAATGCTCACTTATCAGGGCTCTGACCAATTCAACCCGTGGCAGACTGACAGCCTTCATATCTTTCAATTTTTTCTGTATTGTATTGCTATTAACATTATTGTTATTGATTAAATTTGTATATCACCCTTAATCCACAGATTTCAGGGCGGTTCACAGCATAAAAATGCAATATAAAACACATAATATAAACAATAACAAACCAACAACCCCCCCCTTTCCCCTCCCCCATCCCATAAACACGTTTAAAAGGCCATAGATTGCTCAATTGGGAATAAAGGGATGTTTTTGCCTGGTTCCTAAAGATATGTCATGAAGGCGCCAGGTGAGCCTCCCAGGGGAGAGCATTCCGTGAATGGGGAGCTACCACTGAAAAGGCCCTGCTCTCGTATTGCTACTCTAGATCTCTCATGGAGGAGGCACACGTACAAGGGCCTAAGATTATGATCTCAGGGTCTGGGTAGGTTCATATGGAGAGAGGCGGTCCTTGAGGTATTGTGGTCCTGAACCATTTAAGGCTTTATAGGTTAAAACCAGCACTTTGAATTGAAACTAATCGGCATTCAGTACAGTCAGGCCAGGATCGGTGTAATATGCTCAAACCGTGAGCAACCTGGCCGCTGAATTCTGCACCAGCTGAAGTTTCCGAGTTGTCTTCAGAGGCAGCCTTACATAGAACGTGTTGCAGTAATCTAACCCTGATGTTACGAGAGCGTAGACCATAGAAGTTACGTTATCCTTGTCCAGGTGGGGCGTAGCTGGGCCACCAGCCGAAGCTGATGGAAGGAACTCTGAGCCATTAAGGCCACCTGAGCCTCAAGTGACAGCAAAGGCTCCAGAGGTGCCCCCAAACTGTGTTCTTCAGAGGGAGCGTAACCCCATCAAGAGCAGGCAACCTCCCATCCATCTGGTCTAGGGAACCACCCATTAACAGCATTTGCACTAGATTGTCATTACACCCCGGGGTCAGCAGACATTGTCTCCTTGGAAGGATGGAGGAGCAAAGTTGTCCTGAGATGCTCTCCTGTTGAGATAGCATCACTTTGTCTTCCTAAAAGTAAGGTCCCAGCTGTTCTGAACCTCTGAGACCTGCATGTATAGGGTGGTATACTAATACTAATACTGATGGTTCTAGTTACAGGTAGGTAGCAGTGTTGGTCTGCCGTAGTTGAAACAAAACAAAACAAAACAAAACAAACAAAACAAAACAAAACAAAACAAAACAAAACAAAACAAATAAAATAAAATAAAATAAAATATAAAATATCAGAAATAGACTGGAAGGAGAAGTTGCTGAATTGCAACTTATTACCAAACTCAAAACCATGGAGAGACCTGGTCTGAATAGAGACATTGGATTCTTAGCTCATTATACATGATAAAGCTATTTTGAGCCATCTCACCCCTTGCTTTTTCCTGTAAGACCAATTGCAGTCAACAGGTTTACCACACCTATCAGCCAATCACCCATTCCCACCACCCTTCTGAGTAATACCCCTCCCCACCCTCTCACTATATATAAGGGTCTGGTGACTTCTGTTTCGGTGTATCTGAAGAAGTGTGCATGCACACGAAAGCTCACACCAATAACAAACTTAGTTGGTCTCTAAGGTGCTACTGGAAGAATTTTTTGTTTGTTAATAGTGATGGTGATGGTGCAGGTTGAGAGCAGGGGCCTCACCTGGCAGCCAAGGTCTCTTTCTGCAGCGGCAAGAGTTGCGACAGCAGGGCTGTCACCATGACATAGTAGACCCCAGAAGACCCCATGGCGTGACCAGAGGGGCTGCCTGGAGGGGAGAGACACAAGTGTAAATGAAAGAGGGAGGTCTTACAGCCACTTAAAGAAAGCACAGGGGGCAGCTTCAACCTCACCTGGACCAGTTTCGCAGGTGATGGGAAACTGCTGGATGGCAGGGGGTGTTGCGGTGCCGTAGTAATCGGTCTCGTGTACCCACCAGTAGGGTCTCTGTCCAAAGAGGATCCTGTAAGGAGGGAAGATTAAGGAGTGGTGGTTGGGCCCCCAGAAACAGGAAGACGTAAGAGAGTATAGGAAGCAAAAAAATAGCCACTGCCTATTCCAGTTGCCTCAGTAAATCCATCTCAGAAGAAAAACAAAAACCTAGCCTTCCATGTTTTCAGAGTAATAACAAACTTGCAGGGAATCCTACTGTTAAAGGCTTCAGGAACTGGAAAAGACTGGTGTGAGTATTTTGTTCTCAAGACTTCTAGTTCCCAGCCCCATTTCCTCTCCCTCTCTCTCCCTCTTATAGACATTCACATTTAATTAGTATTGCTTTCATTTCTAATTCCTTGCTACAGTTTTTAATTCCTGATTTTATTTATTGAGATCTTTAAAATTTAAAAAATACCTTTATTCTGAGTTGCCTGTGCTTCTCTTTATTGTTCTTAGATGGTTTTTAAAATTCGTTGAAAGCCCTTTGAATAGTATTTTAATAGAAAAGTAGCCTATCCATGTTTAAAAACAATCAAACAACCATCAGAAATCTGAATCGCCAATCCATGATGGAGCAATTTTCATTTAATTCTACAAAATAAAACTACATTTTGCAAAAGGAAGAAAAAGGGAGGGAGGAGGGAGAGGGAAAAAGGAGGAAAATCAAATAAAATTATGTACATTTGGCTACTTCTTAAGTTAATCACAATCCATGATTTGCTTTTTTTAGGGGCAAATTCTGGAAATGGCGGATTCATAGAATCACAGTGTTTGAAAGTACCAAAGATAATTCAGTCTCCTTCCTGACAAAAAGGCAAAACTTCTCCCCAGAGCCACTTACAATGTCCAGACCATGCCATGGAAAAGCACCTACAGAACAAATAAATTATTCCATATTACTCAAGCAACTGAACCAAGGAGTGCTTCCTTTGCGTGGCGATACCCACCCCCTCCCACAGATAGAGTAAATAAAGACACCGGACACCAGAATTTAGGTTAATGGGCGAAAATGGCCACAACTTTATTGATTACAGGTAAGAGTGGTATTGGCTTTTAGGCATTGGCCCTAACAGACTATCTGGTCTAACCGGGAAGGGTTAAGCACCAACAGGGGGAGCCCCCGAGATGCACATCCCTAGGCGCTCCCCAAGGGGTTACCGCTCGGGAGCGCGCTTTAGGCCCTAGCAAACTCCCAGTCCAGTTTCTGACGAAGGTTTTAAAACATAAATCGGATCGTTAACTAGGCAAGGCGCAGCTTATAAGGTGCAGCAGGTACATAAGAACTCTAGACCAGGGGTCAGCAACCTTTTTCAGCCGTGGGCCGGTCCACCGTCCCTCAGACCTTGTGGGGGGGCTGGACTATATTTTTTGGGGGGGAAATGAACGAATTCCTATGCCCCACAAATAACCCAGAGATGCATTTTAAATAAAAGCACACCTTCTACTCATGTAAAAACACTAGGCAGGCCCCACAAATAACCCAGAGATGCATTTTAAATAAAAGCACACCTTCTACTCATGTAAAAACATTAGGCAGCCCCCACAAATAACCCAGAGATGCATTTTAAATAAAAGCACACCTTCTACTCATGTAAAAACATGCAGATTCCCGGAACGTCCGCGGGCCGGATTGAGAAGGCGATTGGGCTGCATCCGGCCCCCAGGCCTTAGGCTGCCTACCCCTGCTCTAGATAGACGGCTAAACCCAAGCTAATATGTTGACATGTTGATCCAAAAGCGACATGCCCCCTGCATCTTCCTTTTGAATAGCAGGAAGGGCACAGCAAATGGGCATGGAATGGGTTGAGTTTGCTAGGTCTGTTCATACCCATGCCAGCGTCCTTGGAGATGGAGGTTTTGTCAGAAGCAACTGAGCACCCAATTTATTCTCAGTTTCCTCTCTAGAAGCTCCTTACTAACAGGAGGAGGCAACAGAGGTGTGAGGCTTGGGGTGTCTGATGCCACAAGGGCAGAACACTCCTTTGCCAACCTCCTTGACTCCAGTTCCTCTGCATCTAGCTCTCCACACACTTGACTGCTAGCTTCAGCCTCAGACACTTTTCAGGATCCCAAATCTATCTCCTGCACCCCAGGGTCATCCAGCTCCAGCTCCCCGAGCTCCTCCCAATCCTCTTCAGGCTTCAACTATCTCCTCCATGACTCCTCACATCCCAGGGAATGGCTGTGGGTGGTTCAGCAATGCAGGGAATTCATTCTGCAAGTGCTCAAAGGCATTCTCTGGGAGAGGATTCAGATGAAATGCAAAGCTGTGATTTAGCACTACAAGAATGGGCCTGGAAAGAGACCTGCCTGCTTGCTCCTGCCCCTTCCCTCTCCACACAAGCTCAGCTTAATTAGCTCCTCCTTAGTTTGGGTCAAACCATAGTTTGCCATCACATCTGAACTGGTAAACTATGGTTTGCTCTGTGCCTGAAAAACAGCATCAAAATCTGGACAACGGGGTTCTTTTTATAATATCAAGCCAAGCTTTGACATTATGTTCAGACCAAACCTACATTGCTACTTTGCATAGTCCTGGAAAACAGTGTCCAGGCTCAGGTTAAGAAGTGGGACTACAGGGAATGGGGAGGGGAGCCACTGTGGTCTCTGGGCAATATGACTGAGAGGAGAACTTGTTCCTGACCCCCAAATGGGGTGATCAGGATTCTTAGACTCCGCGCTCACCACTTGAAAACCAGGTTCAACCAATCGCCGATCACAGCCACCCAGATGAGTCGGATTCCCACTGCCTCCTTCAGCTGGAACCAGATGGGGAAGAAGACAAAGAAAGTAGTTTTGAGGTCAGCGACTGTGGAGATGAAGACAAACCAGTCCTGGTAGCCCATGAAGTTCTCCTGGAGGTAGCTGGTGGCCTGGACCCCTGCGCTGTGCAGAAGGTCCATGGTGCAACTTCAGCAGGGATTGTCTTCTCCCACCTTCGCTCTTGCTCGTTTCCCTTGCCACTGAGCCTTTATTGTATCCGAAACCCCTGATCTTTGATCCTTAACGGCCTCCCCTCTCCAAAAAAATATTGACAGAGGCTGCAACATGAAGCAAAGTGTGTGTTTGTTTGCACGAGTCGGTGCTCCTGTTTTAGAGGGCATTGCTGCACCACTCAGAACTACTTAAATGTCATTTCCTCTCTCCTATGGAATCCAAGTTTTATTTAATAGTATTTTCAGCGTACTCACTGAATTACAATTCACAGGACTTTGGGGGGAAAGCCGTGACAGTTAAATATAATAATGTCTCTTTCTGGAGAAATTAGCAAGACAGCGAGAGCTGACAAATCACCTTAACTGCCATAGAGTTTCTGCGCAGTGCATAGGTCTAAGCCAGTGATGGCCAAACTCAGCCCTCCAGCTGTATTTTTGACTACAACTACCATCATCCCTAGGGACGTGGGTGGCGCTGTGGGTTAAACCACAGAGCCTAGGACTTGCCAATCAGAAGGTTGGCAGTTCGAATCCCCGCGACGGGGTGAGCTCCCGTTGCTCGGTCCCAGCTCCTGCCAACCTAGCAGTTTGAAAGCACATCAAAGTGCAAGTAGATAAATAGGTACCGCTCCGGCAGGAAGGTAAATGGCGTTTCTGTGTGCTGCTCTGATTCACCAGAAGCGGCTTAGTCATGCTGGCCACATGGCCCGGAAGCTGTATGCCGGCTCCCTCGGCGAATAAAGCGAGATGAGCGCCGCAACCCCAGAGTTGGCCACGACTGGACCTAATGGTCAGGGGTCCCTTTACCTTTACCATCATCGTTAGCTAACAGGACCAGTGGTCAGAGATGATGGGAACTGTAGTCCCAAAACAGCTGGAGGGCCGAGTTTGGCCATCACTGGTCTAAACCATCAGCTACCTACAGGAGATAATGATAAGAATAATAAATTAAAAACCAGTCTAAGTTTGTAATGTAGGTTGGCCTGAAGGTCTCTGCTCTTTGTTGAGTCCATAAAAGGGCTTCATGGGTGGACATTTTTGGCACAAAGGTGGGCTTTGCAAGGGTTGAAATTTTCCTCGGAAGACACTTGAGAGCTTACTGTTTGTGCCTGTTTAGCTGCTTCTGTGCGATCGTTGTTTTCCAACGGTGGCTTTTCATCACAACATTAATCCCGGCTGCTCACATTGACAATGTTACAAGACCAAGATTTGACACTGGGGCAAAGCTAGTTCAGAGTGAGGAGGAATGAAGTTCATTCAGAGTGAGAGTAAATAAAGATGATTCGGAGTGAGGGCGATGCTTTCTCTGTCATACTTCCCTCATTTTGGATGGGCAATGGATGGAGTGGGGTGGTGCTTGCCCTGAATCTATGTTGAGCACAAGAACAAGGAAGGAGCAAAGAGCTCTATTGCAGCAGCTGCCCAGCATCCAAACAATTAAGTACCGTATTTTTTGCACCATAACACTCACTTTTTTCCTCCTAGAAAGTAAGGGGAAATGTCTGTGCGTGTTATGGAGGGAATGCCTACAGGTGGCATGCCTACGGATTTTCCTCCTCTAAAAACTACGTGCGTGTTATGGTTGGGTGCGTGTTATAGAGCGAAAAATACGGTAACTTCTCCACCTATAGATCCCACCTTCTTCGCCATAGCGGTCACTCATAAGATGGGCAGAATTTTGCTGCTGTTCACAGCTCTCTCCCCTTCCAAACTGCAAAAAAAGTGAGCCCCCTTTTTCAAGCAGGGAGTCCGCTTCATCTGTTTACCCAGGTCTCTTTCTTTACTTATAGATGGAGAAAGAAAGAAATGGGACTACCAGGAGGAAGGGCAGACCTTTCTGCAATGTTACGATGGGATGAAGCAGGAAGCCTTGTCAGGGAAGAGCGATATGAGGCGTGTCCCAATTTTCCTGTAGAAGGCTGGGAGGATACACTGCTTTCATTTTATGAAAAAGTAAGTGTTGAGCCATTAAAGATGTGCACAGGGCCAGCTTGGAAGCATGTGGGGCTACAAGGTGAGATATCGGAAGCCCGTAGTGTGTGGGGGCATTGTTTGCAGTGACCAAGGCTTCAGTCTCCTGCCTAGTGTGCCCTGAACCGCACCATCTCTAGAGGAAGCATAATAAAGGTAAAGGTAAAGGACCCCTGGGACGCGGGTGGCACTGTGGGTTAAACCACAGAGCCTAGGGCTTGCTGATCAGCAGGTCGACAGTTCTAATCCCCACGACGGGGTGAGCTCCTAATCCTCGGTCCCTGCTCCTGCCAACCTAGCAGTTTGAAAGCACGTCAAAGTGCAAGTAGATAAATAGGTTTCTGTGCTGTGCTGTACACCGGCTCCCCCGGCCAATAAAGCGAGTTGAGTGCCACAACGCCAGAGTCTTCTGCAACTGGACCTAATGGTCAGGAGTCCCTTTACCTTTAAAGGACCCCTGGCAGTTAAGTCCAGTCGTGAACGCCTCTGGGGTTGCGGAGCTCATCTCGCTTTAATGGCCAAGGGAGCTGACGTTGCCGCAGACAGTTTTTCTGGGTCATATGGCCAGCATGACTAAGCCGCTTCTGGCAAACCAGAGCAGCGCACGGAAAAGCCATTTACCTTCCCGCTGGAGCGGTACCTATTTATCTACTTGCACTTGACGTGCTTTCGAACTGCTAGGTGGGCAGGAGCTCACCCCGTCACAGGGATTCGAACTGCCAACCTTCCAATCGGCAAGCCCTAAGCTCAGTGAGGAAGCATAATAAAATGTGCCAAATAAGCATGCAAGTCCTCACAAGAACTGAGTTTATATAATTTGTGCAGCATGCTGAATTTAGCTGTGTTTCAGGTGGAAGTTGGGTTTCTTTTTTTAAAGCACAGGGTACATGGGAACAAAAGAAGCTGAATCAGATTACTGGATCCATTGGATCAGAGTTGGATCCATTGGACATCTCTGCACTGACTGTCTTTCCCCCACATCAACTGGCAGCAATATCGCTAAGGCATACCTATATTTTTGTCCCATCTCAGAAACTGAAGAGTAAGGACTGATAAGTAATCTTTCCAGGGCAATTAATTAATTAATCAAGACTCAAAGGGCATGATCTTGCATACATGGAGTGTGAGGAACACATAGCAGAAAGGCACGCAGCTTCCAAGTGAACGAGATCCAAAGTGCAGCCTCCCAAATTATGTGATAAAAGAAAGCAAACAACTGTATTAATGGAGAAAGAAATCAGCTGCAGATTGGGCAAGGCAGCTGGTGGTGGAGGTTTGTTACAGGCAGCCCAAAGTGTCCTGGAAGAAGCAGGGGGTAGGATTTGAGATTGTGGGCATCCCAGAAATCTCACATGGTGGGAAAACAGCTCAGTAGTTGGCAGATAGGCATGCTGGGGTCAAGGTTGGCACTCCTGGGAAAGGTGGAAGGTGGCAGGCAGGAAGAGAAGGCAGATAAATAAGAGGGGTCAGAGTTTGAGCTCACCCCTGCCTGTGCGCTCACCTATGTTCTTCCGGACAGAGAACAGAGTGTTCTGCTTTGCAAAAGGGCTGTGACCTCTAGCGTGGAAGCTTGCGTGAGCAAGATCTCCCTCCTCTGACAGGCCCCTCCACCTGAAGATTAAATAGGAGGACTCCCAGGCAAACCCTCGGTTTGTGGTAGCAGTGGGAATTTTCAACAGAAAAAGGCCTGAGCTGGACCAGGAGTACGAAGCTAGATCAGAGACCCAGCGGCTTCTTTCTTCCCCCAAAAGGGTTAAAAGCATGCTTTTAAAAAGCAGTTATAGTCAGACAGCACCTTGACCATGCTACTAGCATTTGTTTGCTACCAAAAGATGGTCACCAGCCTGTTCATTGAAACATCCTGATTCATCTGTGCACAGTTTTCAAGGTTATATGAGGGTGGTTTGTTGACTATTCCAGACCCTCCAAGAGCCCCTATTTTCCAGGGACAGTCCCAGATTTACAGAAGTTTCTGATCTGATCTCAGAATGTCCCGCTTTTCCTTAGGACGTCCCTATTTCCATCAGAGAAATGTTGGAGGGTATGGAGTTATCCGACCTCTGAGCCTTCTGAAGGCAATCCTGTATAGGAAAGGTTTTTCTTTTTAAAAAAGTTTAATGTTTTATTATGTTTTTATATATGTTGGACGCTGCCTAGTGTGGCTGGGGCAACCCAGAAAGATGTGTGGGGTATAAATAGTAAAAATTATCCTTATGGAATGGGACGTCCCTATTTTCATCGGAGAAACGTTGGAGTGTACGCCCTTTAATTGTCAGACCTGAATTTGCCTGTATGGAACTGAATCATAACCCCCAAAATAATGACAATCTGGAAGTGACCTAGTCACTGCATCACACTGGGATCACTGCAAGGCTGAAACCGTCAAAATTATTGCTGTAGGCAGCCCTTCTGTCCTGAGTTACATAACATGGCCCCTCCTTGCCTGAAACGGGAATAATACACACCACATGGCAGCACCAAGGAGGTAAAAACCGAGTGCTGCATAAATAGATGCAAGTCAGCAATATTTTCATTGTGTAACGATAGGACACATCAGTTAATGGGAGTGGTTGAAGCTGATTCAGTAGCCAGCAAAAAGATAAATGTTGAAGACAATAGAGTTAAGCATTAACCTGCAGTACTCGCCGACCTTTTTCTGTAATGGAGAACCAAGCCGAAATCTAACATGTGTGTGTCCTTAGGACTTTCGTGCGGAATGCAATTAAGGAACATGAAGTCAGAATTCAGCAAACGAGGAGGTTTTGCTTCTAATTTCCTTTGCTCCGCAACGCCAGGAGGGTTGAGGACCTCCACTCATTTCTGGCACCCAAATTCCTAGACTCAGAAGTCTTTAATTCCAATTCCGAGACTCGGAAATCTTTACTTTTGCATTGGGTGTCGAGCTTCCAGTCACACACGAAATATATCTTCGCAACCCTGACATCTGCCCACCTCTGCCCGAGGAGACCTGAGGTGACACCTGTGTCAGCGCTTATGGTATCTGAAGTTTTTACAGCCCTTGGACCTGGAAATTTAATCGATTTCCTAGTAGAGTTTTCTTGCAAAGTGCTGGTAAAGGCCCAGCCCAGTGATTTTCAGTTGCTGAGCGCATCAGTGGCCTTTGGTGTGCAAAAGTAGATGCGCAAATCACAGGTACAGAACCCTAATTTCTTGTGGCCCTCGGCCTCCTTTGGATGCAAGTGAAACATGGCGGAAAGGAGTTTGTACCCCTCAACTGTCCTGCTTTAAGAAGAGGGAGAGGTAAAGGGTTCCTCATCCAATTTGCGCAGGCCCACCCACCTATGGCTGGGCCAGTGGAGTAGCGTGGGTTGTCAGCACCCGGGGCAAGGCAAGTAATTTGCGCCCCCTAACCCGTGGATTTGCGCCCCCTAACCCGTGGATTTGCGCCCCCTAACC
>JAXCMG010000090.1:544001-608198 GCA_034642415.1 Podarcis siculus | reverse complement strand
GTGGATTTGCCCTAACCCCAGATGTTGCGCCCGGTGCAGCTGGCCCCCCTTGCACCCCCCACGCTACGCCACTGGGCTGGGCCAAGGCATTTTGCCGCCTGAAGCAAAGAGCGAGAAGTCGCCGCCTCCTAGTCCCGTTCCAGGTGCAAACAGTTCAACAGACTCATTGAATCTTATTTCCTCATCCTTCACTGCATCCTGAGGGTGCCAGGCAGTTTGCATAGCACACACTGAACCCCACTCTGCTTGTTGCCCTTGAATATTTGCCACCCGAGGCAGCTGCCTCACTCTGCCTCATGGTAGAGCCGGACCCTGCAACTCACCCCTGGCTTCGGCCATACATACCACCAGCATGCATTTTCTGACATATTGCCTGTGAGGGAACGCTGCCTGGTTCAGATTTTGAAATGGGGTGCCAACTTGAATAAAATATGGGGGGGGGCAGGTAGGCCCTGCCCCACATAATCAATCACATGGTGCGAGACACACACACCATTTGAATGGCAATGCTCATCAACTGGGGTGGGGGGGTAGCGCCTTCAATTATTTTATTGGTGGGGAGTTGGCTCCTATATTTCAAATATAGTCCCTGCTCCACTTTCCTGATTTGAAAATGGTCAAGAATACATTGTATATTTGGAAAGTTATGAGGATTGCTGACCTTCGGCTTGATCATTTTATAAGACCTATTATGTTTCTGGCAATCAAGGGGGGGATGTTAGTATATTTATATTGACTGTGCACCAACAGCAACTGCTTTTTAAGGCATTTCCCCGGCTACGGAACGGAGACTTGGCGCAATGCATTTTTCCTCACACACGTCCTCGTCTGGGTCTTGAAAATCCTCTCTGTGACATTGCCTCCCTCCTTCTTGGGAACTCCGTGTCCCTGCTTATTGTGGTATTTTCTCTGCCGCCTCCTACATTTTTCACATCTCCCCTGGGATGGCTGGGATAGCTTGCCACAGGGGAAAAAATGTGGAGAATTCTGGGATTTTAGCTGGATTTCGCAGTGATCTTACAGACATGCACACCACAAAAGGAGTAGCTGCAAAGGCCGGCCTACATACTCTAACTCAAGCCTTACTTTAGACGGGGGATTTGGGGGGGGCAGTGTTTTTTTTTTATGTGCTACATCTCTGCTTAGAAGGCTTCCACATGCAACTCAGACACCGTGTTCAATTCGGGGAGACCTGGGACTTGAGTCTAATGTGGCAGCTTTTAGCAGACGGACGTTTACTGCCAGCTGTTTTATACGGGGAACGTTCTCCCTGAAAAGAAAACAAGTCAGTCTAAACCCACCCACCCCCAATGCAAAGCCATATTTTTCGCTCTATAAGATGCACCAGACCACAAGACGCACCTAGTTTTTGGAGGAGGAAAACAAGAAAAAAAATATTCTGAATCCCAGAAGCCAGGACAGCAAGAGGGATCGCTGCGCAGCGAAAGCAGCAATCCCTCTTGCTGTTCTGGCTTCTGGGATAGCTGCGCAGCCTGCATTCGCTCCATAAGACGCACACACATTTCCCCTTACTTTTCAGGAGGGAAAAAGTGAGTCTTATAGAGCAAAAAATACAGTATTTGCAAAGGATTATTCTATTGCAGGGCTATCCGAGTGGCCCCACCCTCTGCTATTGCAATATAAGAACTGGCAAGGCAATTTCCCCCCATGTTTACAAATTTGAGATAAATCACATTTTCCATATAAAATAAGACCCAAGTTAGAAAGAGGGCGAACTTCTGCTACTGGTCATTCTTTGTTCATTGTGGGTGGATTGCTGCTGCCCAGTCACAGATATTCTAAATTCAGGATTTCTTCTGGTGGTAGGATTTTGTTGATTTGAGTGTGTTAAGCTTACTGTGGTGTCAATGGCTTCCTTTGTACGTTACTCGTTTCTCTACCCCCTGCCTATGGCGGTACCGCTTCTCCCAATGCCCACCATTTTGGGCCCCCCAAATGCACCACCGGGAAATACGTCTAATTTTAGCAGGAGCCAACTTGTTAATACAATTGGTTCATCTGTCCACTGTGACTGTGGCCTGTGTCAGGCAGTAGATCCCACTCCCCTTGGCCCAGGATGGAGGGTCAGTCCCTCAGCCTTGCTATCTGTAATGAGGAATATCAACTTGAAATCTTTTTTTTAAAAAAATGCAAGCCATGTGGTCCTACCACCTACCATACCCTCCAACATTCTTCTGATGAAAATAGGGACGTCCCATTCCATAATGATAATTTTAATATTTATACACCACACATCTTATTGGGTTGCCCCAGCCACTCTGGCAGCCTCCAACATATTAAAAAAAATTAAGCATTTTTAAAAACTTGCCTTCTGATGGCTCGGGATAATTCCATACCCTCCAACATTTCTCCGATGAAAATAGGGACATCCTAAGGAAAACTTGGACATTCTGGGGTCAAATCAGAAACTGGGATGGTTTTTCTAAATCAGGGACGTCCCCGGAAAATAGGGACACCTGGAGGGTCTGCAATAATCACCATTTGTTTTTGGTTTACACAGCCAACAAAAATAAATGGAGATGAACTCTAAGTTACTTCATATACTGGCACTGTGTGGCTCAGTCAATGTGCCCCACCCACTAACCTTTCCTCCAGCTTTTCCCTTGCAATATGTTTAATCCTAAGAATTGGGAGTTAAGAGTTGGCAGCTGATGAACTGTTGACACAGTCTTTTAGCATGACAGGGAAGCAAACAGGGTTTAGCTTGCCCCAAGGATTAGCTCTGGAACAAATCAAGACTCAGTTCTGAAATATGTGAATAAGAAGAGACAGTGCCTCTGACCATGTGCAGAGTGCCTTTCTTTCACCAATGAGTACTATAGCCTGCTTTGATTAGGAGCAAGTGATTTCAGGTCTGAAGTGCCAGTACTCTAAAGCAGGCTAGATCCCCAGCTTCATTTTATAAATTAATCACAGCAAGTATTACTTCCCCTACCTGTCAACAGGTGAAGAAACCACCACCAGAGTCTCAAGATATCATTTTTTGGCACAGAGTAGTCCACCCACTGCGTAAACACAGGGTAATAACTTTCAGCAGTTAAAAGAACTGAAAAAGTGGGCTGGCAGAGACCAGAGAGGAGCTTTAGAGAATCATTGCAGATTATTATTCTTTTCATCTCGAAGTTTAGCGCTCTGGCACAACACTGTAGAAGTACCGTAACCTGCATCACTAAATCAAGGCTAGGAGTTCATTTATAGTTAACTGGCAGAGGGAATTGATACAGGGAGCTTTTAAACAACATTTAATACTTCAGTTTTCAAATATTTTCCCAAAAGAAAGCTGACCATTCATTTGCTAACAAAACATGCTTTATTCATAACAAAAAGATGTAGGTACAAATATAGAACTATGGTGTGCAGACATCTACAAAAGCCATCTCTAGGCTGTGGGTTCGCCATCTTTTCTCCCTCCCCATCCCAAAAGTGACCATCAGTGATGTGAAATCCCCCCGTAACACACACAGGGGTTCATCGCTTGACCTCATAACACCCGCCAGGCTCACTAGGGAGCGTCTCCCTTGAAGTGTGAACAATGCTGGCGGGTGTCATGAAGGGACAGATAGCTTCCCTCTCCTGCCACAAGACAGGCAATGGTGGAAATATATATTCTATTCCTCTTCTGCCCCAACTATGCCAAGTGAATCCCCCTGCTTGCTCCCCGCCTTGCTGATACCAGTTTTTCCCTGACATCTCGGCTGAGCAGGTAACTGTATTTGCTGGTGGCGGACAAAACTGCAGGTAACACTTTTCTGGAGAAATGTCTTGCACTGGAAGACTCACGTAGCAACGTCATCCTGGGCCAAGACTTTAGGGTCTGGAGGGGCCCCAGATGCAGAAGGGCTGGCATATCAGCAACATTTTGAAATAAGAGGAACGGCGCGTGTTACCTTTCAACCATAATGTCCACAATCTAAAAATTACCAAACTGCGCTGCTGGAATTACGACCTATGGACAGCACTGGATGGAGACCCCGGCTGGTATTTTAGGAAGGCAGATGTTGTCAGCCATATCCTGGCTCCAGCGGGAGCCCAGAACACACTTAGTTAAGAGGGCCGCCAAGAACGCTGTCCCTTTTCACCCCTGAGGCCCTGCGTCGTAGCTCTTCACCTGCTCAAGTTCATAGAAAATAAAACCGGCATGGCGACTACACAGTTTTCTTGTCTTGTTGGGTCAGGATCTGGGAGACGCAATACGGGATGAGGGCAACCGCTGCCAGCGGCACTGCGGCACTCTTGCAGAAAGACAGGAGGTAGAAGAGCATCTCCACTTTAGCAGGGGGCTTGAAAGAGTCAAAGAGGTGCAGGACGAGGAGCGAAGCGCCGATGGAGGCCAGCCGGAAGGCCAGCTGCTGCCCTTGTTTCCCTTTGCAGCTTTCCACGTACATTGGGGAATTGAGGGCCAGTCCCAGTCCAAAGAGGACGCCCAGGTTGCGCAGGAGGCCGGCAAAGGGCGTGGTGTCCAGGTGGACCCAATCTGGGTTTTCGCACCACCGCTTGGCCTTTTCCAAGGTCCACAGGAGGTCCACGCCCAGCACCTTGAGCAGCAGGTAGAAACCCAGGGCGAAAGAGAAGAGGAACAGGGTGGTGCCCACATACTTCCGCAGGCTGGGGTTGTAGATGGAGCGTATGTGCTGGAAGGATTCGGCAACCACCATGCCTGGATTGGGGGGAAAGGGAGACATCGCTGGTCAGGACACAGATACCCCCAAACTTTTGGAAGCAATCTTAAGGCTACGCAGCGACGTCTTTTGTGGTACGGTTGGCAAAACGTCTCAGGTCTTTAGAAAACTAAACAAGGTGGAACATCTGGATTGCCATCACACCCTCAAAGACAAAGTATTCTGTTTTATGGGTATCTCACAGCCTTATCATTTTGGCAGGTCAAATGGCTTTTCTCAGGGTGGAAGTGGAAGATCTCCCAGGTGGGAGGTGGGAAATTCAGCTCTCCGTATGTATGAAGGTTAGATAAACTGGTGGCCGAGGGCTACCCAGATATATTTATAATTTTGTTGTTTTTTAAATGAGGATCATATGAGAAATATTAGGGACGCGGGTGGTGCTGTGGGTTAAACCAGAGAGCCTAGGACTTGCCGATCAGAAGGTCGGCGGTTCGAATCCCAACAATGGGGTGAGCTCCTGTTGCTCAGTCCCTGCTCCTGCCAACCTAGCAGTTCGAAAGCACGTCAAAGTGCAAGTAGATAAATAGGTACCACTCCGGCGGGAAGGTAAATGGCATTTCTGTGCGCTGCTCTGGTTCGCCAGAAGCGGCTTAGTCATGCTGGCTACATGACCCAGAAGCTGTACGCCGGCTCCCTTGGCCAATAAAGCGAGATGAGCATCGCAACCCCGGAGTCGGTCACGACTGGACCTAACGGTCAGGGGTCCCTTTACCTTTACTTATGAGAAATATTATTAATGTATCTTTCTTTTTCTTCTGTTTGATACATTTTTAAAAAAATTATGCTATATTAGGTTGAAAACCTTTAATAAAATTGATTATTATTTTTAAAGACCTCATTTCGGGGAGCCCGCTAATTTTGTTCTGTGGAGTCTGCGTATTAGAATCTGTAGCTGAGTCCACGGCAACAAATTCTACTGTATTCCACAGCTGCAGCCTTGCCGTACATCTCAATATATCATACCAGGTGGTGAGTAACCTGCACTGACCTGAGAAGACTCCGGCGACAACTTGGTGGGGGAAATGGGCAGCGATGAAGACACGGGAGAGACAGACGCAGACTTGGACGACAGCAAAAGCCGCCCAGAGCACTGCCTGCAAGAAGCTGCAAAAGGAGACAAGAGATGAGAAGAGAATAGAGGTGAACACTGGCAAGCCAGACTTTTCTGGGGTATCTCCTGAGCTCACTTGCAAGCTATACAGATCCTTTCCCACCCACTGTCAGGAAAAATGTAAGAGCTCCGGAGAATTAAGACTGTTAAGTTGTGGGTAAACATATCAGACGACACAGCGATTCTTCAAACAGCTTTTGTTTATTCAGAGGCCAGAACAGAACTGAACTGAAGGGCTCAGTCAGCCTGCTTGTATAGAGCTCCAGTACCACGTTACTGTAACAACTTTCTAAAACTATCCAATCACTGAACATCACTTTCGATCCTTCATTTGCATAACTATCTACAGTATCCCCCTGCTGGCCCAGGGTGGGAACTTCAGTACATAACAAAGACTTTGGGTTCCTGTGCACTTTTTGCATTGGCCAGCCTCTGTCACCAGGGGAAGACCGGTGTAATGTGAAAGCAGAGGTCACAACAGGTTGTTCGATTGCAGTGTGAGCCTGACTTTCCTCTGGCTTCACAACTGAAACGACAGACAAGCAAACAAGCCAATCAAAATCCTGCTCAGCTGCCAAATGTTGTCCCTTCCTACAGACTTCGGGCAGGCTGTCATTGTCTGATGATTGAGAAATCTCTTGGCAACACCTTGGGGCAGTCAATCCGCACAATCATCTGGCTTCTGGTTCAGACATGCAGGAATGTGTTTTCCAAAGCATGGTCTGAGCGAGGCACACTTGTACTGATCACAGTGAAGGAATTTCTGGTGTAGCCCTGCTGCACTTTGAAATATTGCATATGCCTTCTCCTGGTTCCCAATGAGAATAATTCACTGTTCCAGTTGCTACAGGCAATTTTAATGACAACATCTGCTAGGGATGAAGGAGCAATTTGATCTTCCTTGCAATTCAGTGAGAAACTAACTAACTTGCACTTCTTGAACCAAAGTGCGAACATTGTGTGAGCGCAGCTATCCTGCAAAATTTGTCCTCTAAATTTTGTGATGCAGTTCCCCACACAATAGCAGGGAGGGAATGTGCACAGAACCACACACATTCATGGAAATAGCATTAAAATGCATGATACTTTGGGAAATTGCTTGCAAAAATATGAATGATTAGCCAGAGAGCCATAGTAAAAATGTACTTATTGGGAGAAATTTGCATTAAAATGCTGTCAACTTTTCGTGAGGATTTTTTTAAAAAAATCCAGAAATGTGGACAACTGAGAATGCTAAGATTGGAGAAATGAGAAACTTAGAGCACTGAAATTAACAGATCCATCCATCCCTAAGATATGCACAGGGACAATATTGTTCTCTCCTGGTGTATTTTTGTACCTTTTGTAAAAGGTTACTGCCAAAGGGATAAAATGCAGGACCTCTAATTTTCCCTTCCACAATGGAAGCATTGTTGCATGTCGTAATATTAATTCTCCTTGAAGCAGAAAATACTTCCCAGCACTCTCCCTTGCTCAGAGAGAGTGCCTTTTGTTAATATTGCTGGGGCTGCTTACCGGTGTTTCCAAGATGGCTGCTTCTTTTTCAATGCAATGGAGAGAATGGCTGTAACCATCACATAGTACACGCCGGCTGAACCCATCGCGTGTCCAGAGGGACTCCCTAAAGTGAAAAGGAAAGTCAGACGCCTTGGCTCCAAAACCTCCGTATCACCCTCAGCCTTGCCCGAAAGACAAAACCCTTTTAAGCCATCTTTATTACCCGTCACCTTTCCAGAGGGGAAATAAAATCCAAAATCAGATGCAGGCCTTATGTACCCAAATACCGCTCTTCATGTGTTGATTTCCCGCCCCCTTCAAGGCTCACCAGTCAGAGCCCAAGCAACATATTCTGCAACAGCTGAGCAAGTCTTGTGGTTGGCGTCTCTTTCTGTTTTCCAGGGATAAACACGGATTCAGAGAGAGCCTGGATTTTGATCTGAGACTGAACCATGTTTTGGGGGTGGGAGTTTAAGGCAGAGCTTCATTGAACACTTACTTCATTTTTAGCATTTAACTTAACCCATTTGGCTCTTAAAATGTATCTTTCACTGAGCTTCAGACATGGGTGAGGAAATTAAATCTTGCAAGGCTATATCGTGTTCCAGTTCAAGAAAGTACAGAAAATGCAGGTGCTCACCAAACATTTGGAATTGTGATTAACTCAAGACACGGCCTAGATTTATCAAACCTGTTTACAGTGGTACCTCGGGTTACATACGCTTCAGGTTACATACGCTTCAGGTTACAGACTCCACTAACCCTGAAATAGTGCTTCAGGTTAAGAACTTTGCTTCAGGACGAGAACAGAAATCGTGTCCTGCGGCGCAGCAGCAGCAGGAGACCCCATTAGCTAAAGTGGTGCTTCAGGTTAAGAACAGCTTCAGGTTAAGTATGGACCTCCGGAACGAATTAAGTACTTAACCCGAGGTACCACTGTATTATTATTATTTTATTTATTAGATTTATATTATCATAAGATCTCAGGGCAGTTCACAGAATAACTGTCTTTATGATTACATATATTTTTTGGTGTCAATGCATTCCCTCTTTTCCTTCCTGCCCTGCCTCCGGTTACATGACCACCCTTTCCTTCGGCATCTCACCTGGGCCAGTTTCACACGTAGCAGGGAACTGCTGGATTGCAGGGGCCGAGGTGTTGTGGTAGAAACTGGCCTCACGTACCCACCAGTAAGGTCTCTGCCCAAACAGGATCCTGTAGAGAAAAGGAACATGAGACACACTGTGAGTCTCTGCCTGTAGGAAGGGATTGCCGACAGCAGAACCAGCTATGGCCGAAAGGAAAGAGAGTCGTGACACCCACACAAATTCCTGAGCGTTAAGGATCACAATGCAAGCAGACCAGAAGGGTCCCTTGTTCTCGTGGAGTATTTTGGAGTCTGGTACTGGAAATAAACAGATCTGGGGGGCTGGGCCCATCCATATGGCAAATAGATATTTATCCTAGATGCTAGCACCCAAGGCAGTAATAGGCCATGCACACAACCTCATTAAAGTCAACCAGGGCAACTAAAGATTTTCCTCCCATTCCACAAGTCCAGAAAAAATAATTCGCCAGACTGGCATGGAACTTGCAGAGAGGAACTGGTGAAAGGGAAGGAAAGAGTGGAAGGGAAATGGAAAGGACTTGTTCCATTGAGGCCATCCTAACAGCTGGTTTCACAGAATAGCAGAGAGCAGCTGGAATGGGCAGAATGGTTTGTTCCCAGGGTTCGGACTTGCCAGGAAGTCTTCCCATTCCAAATTTATGGAAGCTAGCTGTGGATATTCTTGGTGCCTACTTAACAAGTACGCGGGTGGCGCTGTGGGTTAAACCACAGAGCATAGGACTTGCCGATCAGAAGGTCAGCGGTTTGAATCCTCGCGACGGGGTGAGCTCCTGTTGCTCGGTCCCTGCTCCTGCCCACCTAGCAGTTCAAAAGCACGTCAAAGTGCAAGTAGATAAATAGGTACCGCTCCGGCGGGAAGGTAAACGGTGTTTCTGTGCGCTGCTCTGGTTCGCCAGAAGTGGCTTAGTCATGTTGGCCACATGACCCAGAAGCTGTACTGGCCGGCTCCCTCGGCCAGTAAAGCAAGATGAGCGCCGCAACCCCAGAAGTCGGCCATGACTGGACCTGATGGTCAGGGTTCCCTTTACCTTAACCACATTACATGCGCAGATGAAGAAAGCCTGAGTTCAGGCGACCACCTTAGAGTAGGCAGGACACTTACCACTTGAAGACGAGGTTCAGCCAGTCGCCAATCACAGCCACCCAGATGAGTTTGATCCCCACCGCTTCGCAGAGGTGGAACCAGATGGGGAAGAAGACAAAGAACGTGTTTCGGAGGTCGGCAGCGAAAGAAACAAAGAGGAACCAATCCTGGGCTGCCGGGTAGCTTGTTTGGAGGTAGTGTGTGGCTTGGATGCCTGAGTGATGGAGAAAGTCCATGCCCGCTTCCATTCTGCTGATAGTTGAGCGACCAGCTATTTCGGTCTTTGTAGCTGCACTACACCCTTAGACAGCTCTCATCGCCTTTTATCTTCTCCCGTGTGCGGCGGATTGAGCTTTGGACTTAAAATCACTTTGGTACAAAAACACCTTCCCGATCAAAGGTGCTTCCCCCCCCTAGCTTGGGACAAACAAGTTTAGAGAAACTTATGTAAGAGGAACAAACAAGCCCTCCAAAACAGCCTGTTGCCTTCGCCGCAAAAGCGTTAACTCTTTCCAGGACCACATTAAATCTTCATCCCTTCATAGCCGCCCAGAGTGGCTGGGGAAACTCAGCCAGATGGGCGGGGTATAAATATTATTATTATTATTATTATTATTATTATTATTATTATTATCCCATCCCCATGGGTAAATGGAAGCATCTCTGATTCGTCCACAACTTCTCCTGCATCCTAGCTCTGGGTGGATGGAAGAATTTTGCTATGTGCTTGAATCCCTGGGTTCAAATTTTCCAGGTTTTAGTACTGCTCACAGAGGGGTTCCAGACAGGTCGTTTTATATTATCCCACTCCTCCCCCTGCATAAAAAACCCCCAATAATAGGCAACTGCAGCAACTCAGTTTAAACTGCCTTTTAAAACTAATGGAATTTAAGAGAGACCAAACAGACACAGGGTTCTTCCACACTAGGCATTTAGTGTGGAATTGCTATGTTTTGTTCGCTCACTTGTTACGGAGCAGCCGCACGGCGCAGTCATCAGGATCCTTGCCCTCCTCTGTTCTTCAACTGCATCACACAAACTTTGCAGTGGTGATTCTACAAGTTTCTTTGACCATACCTATCACAGCTCCAAAGGCCTCCCTAAATCTGTAATCTCAGGATACGTGCTCAAGATCAATTAATGCACACGAGCTACTGCACAACACCTTTGAACCACCCCTTTAGCGCTTACAATGGTGATGGCTAATAATGCAATAAGCATAAGTAGAAAACCATGTGTACAGGAAGTGTTTCAGGTTATACGCAGGCCGGATCCAATGCATGTTTATTTAGAAGCAAAGCTGAGACTTAATGCATACCCTCCAAGTGCCCTGATTTTCCAGGGACAGCCCCAGAATTAGAGAAGCCATCCTGAGGGCCTTCTCAGTAGTGGCACCCGCCCTGTGGAACGCCCTCCCACCAGATGTCATAGAGAAAAACAACTACCAGACTTTTAGAAGACATCTGAAGGCAGCCCTGTTTAGGGAAGCTTTTAATGTTTAATAGGTCATTGTATTTTAGTGTTTTGTTGGAAGCTGCCCAGAGTGTCTGGGGAAACCCAGCCAGATGGGCAGGGTATAAATAATTTATTATTATTATTATTATTATTATTATTAGATCCCGGAATGCCCGTTTCCCTTTTTCCTCCCCTCCATGTATTGGAGAACAATTAAAAGAGGTGTGTGTAGGTGTTAAAAAAGCCCTATTTATACTGAACATAAAATAGCTGCACCGCGTGAAGCTGGAGTACAAAGCCCGTCCTATAATTTTGAAGGAAAATGTCACCAATCCATTTTAAATTATTTAACTGCAACGCTTCCACAGCCAGCCATTTATTCCCTCTCTATCCCTTTCCCCTTGTGTGTTGTGGTTTGTTTGGTTTTTCCCCAGATTGTAAGGCTACAGATAGGGACTGTCTTGCCTGTAAGCCACTCCAGGAGTCTTTTTGGCTGAAGAGCGGTGCATGCAGATGCACTAAATAAACTAAATAGACAATAAATCTTTTGGGTATGGGCCTCTTCTGGTTCCTATTTCTCCAGCCGGGCTCTGCCTTTCTCTTGAAATAGGGTCCACCTTGTAGGCTCTTGTGCAGTTCATCTTAGGCAGCAGTGAACAGCAAAGAGGGAATGCTGACACAAGCCAGTTCAAATGCCTGACACTTTGGCCGTCACGCTGTGTTCCCGATGCAAAGTGCCAGATTCGGACTCTCTCAGCTGGTATGATCTGCTGAACCACTCAATAAAGGCTATTTAAGAGCTGGGCACTGTACTTATGCCAACAGACGAACACTTAACTAAGCATGTTTTGCTTTTCCATTTCTTTTGTGTACGTGAAGTGCCGATTTTGAAAATGCATTTTTGACAACGCCAATTAGGCAGGAGCGCAGGAGGTTATGAGCACAGCTCTGCAAAAGTCTCGAGATTTAGGTCCGCCCCATACTGAAGTCAGGGGAGTTTAGCATTGCTTTTCTACCATCAGATGGTAATAGAATGAACATTTAGCATTTCATTCCCTTGAGTCAAGGATTGCAGCCTTCAATGGGGAAAGGCTTTACCTGACTGGGGCAATAATTTAGGGCTGCCATATGCCTGCATTTTCTGGGGAATCGGCCTGCAAAATGGTGGATTTTTGCTGAATCGGCAAAATGTCTGTGAAAACCTGGACATATGGCAAGTAGGTCAGTTTTTTTTTTGTTTTTAATGCTTTTAAAAACTCTATAAAAGTCCCCAAACAACAAAATTGTTCCAGATGAACAATGTAACTGTTGCCATTTTCTAAAACTATCCAATCAATGAATGTCACTTTCAATCCTTCATTTGCATACCAACTATCCAATCACTGAACGTCACTTTCGATCCTTCATTTGCATAACTATCTACAGTATCTCCCTGCTGGCCCAGGGTGAGAACTTCAGTACATAACAGCCACCCTAAATAATTGCTGCTTTTTCATTAAAATGAAAGTCGTCTCTTTAAGCATGCATTTTGTGAAAGCACGTGTAGTTTAGCCTTTAGTTGCCAGCAAGTGCAGAGCAAGAAAATGTCATATGAAGGGACAGGAAATCATCTGGGGGAAATTATGGAACAAGCCCAGAGCAGGATGTGTGCGTGTTAGCATCTGCAAGTTCTTCTAATCTGTTTTTTTTTAAAATTGCTTCTATTGTTTATTTTGATAGTGGCCATTAGCCTGTCTTGGAAATATCTGTATTGAAGGGTGGGATATAAATCTGTAGAATAGAAACTCGGGAGCCAAGAGTTGAAAAGGAAATTATTCCCGCCCGCCCTGCCGACAAACCTTAGGTTAACTTCTATAGGCAGAAGACATGCCATGTCTTTCATCTCCCCAACTGGGGAAAATCAGACACGTTTTCCTGTTTACCAGCAGTGCAGTTTGTTCTTCTTGTGTTCCTGGAAACGCTAAGCACAAAGCAAGCTTTGGCAATGCGTGCAGATACCTCTCCTCCAAAACACAATGATGTCCACACTTGTCGGACATCAGGAAGAGCAGGGTTAATGATTGCTGGCCGGCCAGTGAAAATGTCTCCTTTATCTCCACTCGCCAACGAAAGTCCAGGCTCAGGGCCCTTGACCCGCGGCAATCTGCGCAGGCAGTGGCCATGGGCCTGGAGGGCAGGCCAGTGAAGACGTGGAACTAGAATTTCAGGAGAGTCCAAAATCAGCCATGCCCTGACTTGCACGTTCAGGGCTGTCTTAAGCATGTGCGGCGCCTTGCCCAAAAATGATGTTAGATTGTTTTTGACTGCTATGAGCTAAAAACTGGAAATCTCAAGAAATACCAACAGTAGAAGAATGGCAGATGAAGATGTTGGACTTTTTGGAGCTGGCCAACCTGACTGGAAGAATCCGCGATCAGAAAGAAGATTGGAAGAAATTCAAAGATTATTTAGCCAAATATTGTAACATAAGATAATTAGAAGTCACTTGAAAGTAGGCTTAGGATTAAAATAAGAACGAATTGTAAAGCATTATGGATTTTGATTACTAAGAAAAGAGAAGACGATAGTAAATTGAAGGAGTTAATTTTATTAGAAAGAAGATTTTGGAGAACTGTTACAAGGTGATACAAAGAAATTCAGTTAGGGGAGATTTGAGGAAGTCAGTTAACAACGAAAGTGTTTTAGAAGTAACAAATGTTTATATATATTTTTTAGTATTGTAGTGCGTTTTCTTTTGTGTGCTTTATATGTTATATCTGTTATAAATTTGGAAAACCAATAAAAAAATTTGGGGGGGGGAGCATACTGTGGTACCTCGGGTTACATACGCTTCAGGTTAGACACTCCGCTAACTCAGAAATAGTGCTTCAGGTTAAGAACTTTGCTTTAGGATAAGAACAAAAATCGGGCTCCGGCAGCGCGGCAACAGCAGGAGGCCCCGTTAGCTAAAGTGGTGCTTCAGGTTAAGAACGGGCCTCCGGAACAAATTAAGTACTTAACTTGAGGTACCACTGTATGTTGGGATGCGGGTGGCACTGTGGGTTAAACCACAGAGCCTAGGACTTACCGATCAGAAGGTCGGCGGTTCGAATCCCCGCCACGGGGTGAGCTCCCATTGCTCGGTCCCTGCTCCTGCCAACCTAGCAGTTCGAAAGCACGTCAAAGTGCAAGTAGATAAATAGGTACCACTCCGACGGGAAGGTAAACGGCGTTTCCATGCGCTGCTCTGGTTCGCCAGAAGCGGCTTAGTCATGCTGGCCACATGACCCAGAAGCTGTACGCCGGCTCCCTCGGCCAACAAAGTGAGATGAGCGCCGCAACCCCAGAGTTGGTCACAACTGGACCTAATGGTCAGGGGTCCCTTTACCTTTACCACTGTATGTGACTCCAGGGTGCAAAGATCCGCCCGGCGCCCTGCCCCCCCAAGTTGCCCAGTCCCAGGCAAGCAGGATTGCGGAGTCAGCTGCCCGCCTCAGTGTCTTGCTGGCTCAGTTGCCCCCGAACTCACAGCACAGAGCCACCTGCAGCAGAAGAGTCCGCCGTGGCGCTCCAACCAACGGGTGGGCTCTTCCCCGGACTCAACTCTCGGACCCCAGACTCTCGGCCTGGCGCCCCTGAGAGCCCGGCACCTGGGTGCCCCGCACCCCTAGCGCCTATGGGTAAGACGACCCTGTGCATGTTCCTGCACAACATGCAACAGCTGTTAGAAACAGAGATGTCTCTATAACCCATGGAAAGAAATGGTAGCAAACTTTAACCAGGCCAGGTATTGGGGCCACATTTCCCATTTATGACATATAATGAAATGAAAAGGATGTTTAAAATAACATTTGTAAAACAAACAAACCAGAAGCTTTTCTCTAGGGACAGAACTACCCAAACTGTATAGAAACTTGTTCATGTATGCGACTACAGCGGCAAGAATGTTACTCGCCCCGAAATGGAAAGAAGAAGAAGAAATCCCAGCAAAGGAAGAATGGATACAAAAACTTATGGCATATGCAGAAATGGCGAAACTTGCGGGAAGAATGAGAAATCAAGATATCAAACTTTTCATAAAAAAATGGAAATGGTTTATGGAATAGTAACTGATAAACGTTAAACAGATAAAAAAATTTCTTCTTTTGTTTTTTTTCTTATCTTTGTTACTTCTTTATTTTTTATTTCTTTATAAATTTTCTATTTTATATAATTTTCTTTTTTCTACCTGTTAAGAGACAGTACATAATATTTGTATAGATGTGCAAATTTTTCATCAATAAAGAATATTTATTAAAAAAAATAAACAGTTAAAAACATTGACAGGATTATTGCAATAACCTGCAGTTATTACATATGAGTATATATTTAAAGAAGATGAGTAAATGAGCAAATTAAGTTAATTAGGATATTCAAAAGATATTAAAAATAAATTTAAGGAACCACAGAAAGAGGGGGGAGGAAGTTTTGAAATGTCAAAATGATTGTAAAATCAGTGAAATGTATAAATCTGAAAAGTATTTTTAAAAAAGAACAATATTGTGAAAATGCAAATCTCCTGACAGGTATAGATTGAATCTTGAATATTAAAGAAAATTATAAACGTAAAAAAAATCTTGATATGTAATAGATATACAGTAACAGGAAGTGCGTATAGGTTATGAATATTTAGAAAGCACAATGAGGTGATTTGGAAGTCAAAAATATATGTGATGTTGGATGATGTGTAGCCAATTAAAGTTTAGTTGTCATTGTGGTATTCTTTTTGTCTGTTTGTGTTGTATGTTTTGCAATAACGATTAAAAAAATAAAGATACTGGGGCCACAAACAAACATGTTGCAATATGTCCTAATCTTTTGACGCTCTTTCCCTGAAATGACCCCTGCCCCCAGTTAGGGAGACAAAAATTTGGCAAAAGTCTTTTTCTTGTTGAGCTGGGGTTGTCACCTGTGGGCAGGCAAAATACGGGACACGTCAGGGTGGGTGGGAATTGGGGGGCTAAAAATTACCGTATTTTTTGCTCTATAAGACTCACTTTTTCCCTCCTAAAAAGTAAGGGGAAATGTGTGTGCGTCTTATGGAGCAAATGCAGGCTGCGCAGCTATCCCAGAAGCCAGAACAGCAAGAGGGATCGCTGCTTTCACTGCACAGCTATCCCTCTTGCTGTTCTGGCTTCTGAGATTCAGAATATATTTTTTCTTGTTTTCCTCCTCCAAAAACTAGGTGCGTCTTGTGGTCTGGTGCGTCTTATAGAGCGAAAAATGCGGTACTTCACTTCACCTGGTGCAGAAATGACTTCAAAGGAATCCATTACAATGGCACACAACTAAAAGAATTGGCAACTTAAGTTGACAGAATATGCAGAACTTGCAGATTTAACATATAGAACGAGAGAGCAGGAAGGACATATATTTAAAGGAGAGTGGGAAACATTTATGGAACGTACGGAAAATAACTGCACAGCTGAAAACGCTGGCAGCGTTAAGATAAATTCAGCAGTGTCAATAACATTTGATCGATGTAAAAGTGGGAAACTGCTTACAGTTGAAATATGCGGGAATGTATGATATGTAAAATGAACCATGGAAGGGGAAGAAGGGAAGTCACTGGATATTTTCAAGTTTGTAAAAGGTTTATTTTGAAATGCAAAATTGAAAACTTAATGAAAATTATTATTAAAATACCCCACAATGGCACATGGGGGTTAAAGTGGTTTATTTGATGGGGGGAAAAAACACACACAGCAAAAGAGCAATGATTTACAACTGTAAGAAAAACATTGCTAATTACATTTTATTTATTTATTTATTTATTTATTTATTTATTTCCCGCTTTTTCCCCTGACAGGGCTCAAAGTGGCTTACAGATAAAAGTAAGAATTGCTGGAAACATGGTGGGCGGGGACACAAGTATTTAAAAACAAGCAAATAGCAGCTTTGAGAGTATGGGGGTGCTTTAAATCAGGCAAAGGGCATGGAAAGAAAAGATTAAACGCCGTCATCCAAATCACCACATCCTCAATTTTACATACCAGCCCCATTAAGCTGTTAATTAACCAAGTAAAAACTGTGGGAGACTCCAATCACAGCGGAAGTTACTTTTCTTTGCATTCCCCACTTGCCCCATGCCTCATCTAGTCTGGCTCTTAATCCCTCTTTAATTTAGTGTATTTTTGGCATACTCCACTGGGAATATCTGTTCAAGCCCTGGGAAAATGACTAGGCCATGCATAAAAGGTCATTTTCCAGCAGCGTCACCCGCATCAAAACCGGCTGTTTTGTTTCAGCAATATTTCAGGGGTAGTATGAAATTCCTTGGTGCGGGGAGAGAATTGGAGTGGCTGCCATTTTGTTTTCCCTAGAAAGCTGTGAGTTGCTTTTTGAATTTTCGGAAATTCACAATGGCTGCCGGGATAAAAGATGATTGCATGCTTTGGTGTTCATTGGGGTACAGCATTATTGTGGCCAGCAATTAAATATCTATAGGGGGGAAATAAACTGTCACAGTGGGCAGATAATTCCTATAGCTTCTCATTTTTTAAAACAGGTACAGTGTCAAATCTCCCTCCCCAAAAAAAGGTATACTGAAGCGTTTGCGTTATGTACTGAGTTGAATCCTAGAACAATAGGATCCAGAATGCAGCAGTCTGATTGGTCGGCAGGAGCCACCCAATCCAGCCAAAGGTGGAAGTGAATCAGTTACCTGATTGGCCTGCAGGAGCAGCCAATCAGACTTCTGGAGGAAGTGAATCTGCAACCTGATTGGCCTGCAGGAGTATCCCGGAATTAGCCAATCACGCAGGGCGCATTGTGTACATAATGTATGTATAGCTAGACGTTTTGGGGATAGTTTCGTTCATTGCTACTACGAGCTGAATAAAGAGCATGAAATTCACACTCGACTCCGAGTATATTTCAGTTTGTGTGTGTGCGACTATTTCAGTTTCTCTCTGTTTTTTACTTTTCCAAGCCTAAATTCAGTTTTCCACATTTCCGCATCAGTTTGCAATACACATCCCAATTTCCCAGGGACAATCCCATATTTACAGAAGCCACCCCGGTTTCTGATTTGATCCCAGAATGTCCTGCTTTTCCTTAGGACGTCCCTATTTTCTTAGGAGAAAAGTGGGAGGGTATGGTAGGAGGTCCCTATTTTCATCAGAGAAATACTGGAGAGTATGGAGTTATCTGAAGGCAGCCGTGTATAGGGAAATTGTTCTTAACCTGAAGCACCACTTTAGCTAATGGGGCCTCCTGCTGCCGCCGCACTGCCGGAACACAAATTCTGTTCTCATCCTGAAGCAAAGTACTTAACCCGAGGTAATATTTCTGGGTTAGTGGAGTCTGTAACCTGAAGCGTATGTAACCTGAAGCGAATGTAACCCGAGGTACCACTGTATATACCAATAGGATCTTCATGCCATTACAGCATGGAGACGGTTTTTATATCACCTGATCCTCACCCCCAATTGCACTGGTTAAATTTCTAAACAAATTTCACAAACCACCATTTTTCCCAGTGCCTTTGACAGGTTTCCTTCTGTTTTGTTTTTTTCTGTGGATTGAAGCACTTTGCCAGGTTTGCCAGCATGCAAAAAGAGGCATTTTGTTTTGCTGTGCCCTGCACTGCAGCTTCAAGAACTGCGCCCAAATGGGTAGCTCTTCTTTCCCTCCCCGGCGCCATTCCTTCCGCTGCCCCCCTAACTTGGTGGGTGCCACGAGGCTGCGGCGTGGAGAGAAACGGGCCAAGAAGGAATCCTCTGTGTTGTTGAGAGGAGCTGGTAAAATGGCATCCTATTTATGCAGCACCTTTCCTAGGAAACGGGCATGCAAGAAAACGGCAGGCCCCACCACGCTCCCCCTTTCTCTTTGGCCAACCTTTGTCCCACTAACGCGCCCGGCCAGATTGTAGCAAGGCAGGAGAGCGTGTTCCCTGTTTCTTTCCCAGGGCCTCTCTGCTTATCATCTGACACCACATCCTGACTTCATCCCCACACAGTTACTCAAATAATTAATCTGAAAGGGATGGACGGACAGGGTGGGGGGTGGGGAGGTGGACGAAGGAACAGGAGAGAGAGAGAGAGAGAGAGAGAGAGAGAGAGAGAGAGAGAGAGAGAGAGAGACCCAGCAGCCACAAGGCCGACTTCCCCTGCTCAGCATTCAGCCCACATGGCTTTGCACACAAGCAGAGGGACCCTGAGGGTCAAACAGCACATGGACTGAACGCATCTCCGAAAACACGTCAGGGGTTGTTTGTTTTTACTTGATAGTAAGCGCAGGCAGGGCAAGGGGAGGTTTGAATTGTGCCACAGGCCAGGGAGGCTTAACCCTTCTCTCCCCACCCACAATCCTATTGAAATGTCACAATCCCTGACAGGCTTCCAAGTGACACATAGCTTGGCCCTGAGATTTCAAGAAACTCATTTCTCACCAAAGAGCATGCCCTCCAACATTTGGAAGCCAAAATCCGGGATCCCATCTTTGTGGTGCAATTTCCCGGCCCAGGGGGACGACACTTTTTGGGGGCCGCGATCTCACACGATGCCCCAAACCCTTTTTGGGTGCCGTGCCATGCCCGGAAATGCACTTTTGGGAGGGCAACCATGCACAATGCCTCTCCCACCCATTGTTGGCTGTAATAATAAAAAAAAGGTAAAGGGACCCCTGACCATTAGGTCCAGTCGTGACTGACTGGGGTTGCAGCGCTCATCTCGCTTTATTGGCCGAGGGAGCCAGTGTACAGCTTCCGGGTCATGTTAAAAAGCAGAGACATCACCTTGCCAACAAAGGTCCGTATAGTTAAAGCTATGGTTTTCCCAGTAGTGATGTGTGGAAGTGAGAGCTGGACCATAAAGAAGGCTGATTACCGAAGAATTGATGCTTTTGAATTATGGAGGAGACTCTTGAGAGTCCCATGGACTGCAAGAAGATCAAACCTCTCCATTCTTAAGGAAATCAGCCCTGAGTGCTCACTGGAAGGACAGATCCTGAAGCTGAGGCTCCAATACTTTGGCCACCTCATGAGAAGAGAAGACTCCCTGGAAAAGACCCTGATGTTGGGAAAGATGGAGGGCACAAGGAGAAGGGGATGACAGAGGACGAGATGGCTGGACAGTGTTCTCGAAGCTACCAGCATGAGTTTGACCAAACTGTGGGAGGCAGTGGAAGACAGGAGTGCCTGGCGTGCTCTGGTCCATGGGGTCACGAAGAGACGTACACGACTAAATGACTAAACAACAACAACAACAACTTGCTGTTTACAGCTCCTTTTGCTGCGTTTGCAGTTCTGTAAGACTTCTCATGTTGCAAGCCACCTTGAGCATGGCTTTAACCATGGAAAGGCGGCATAAAAATAAAATGCTGGCGGTGGGAAGAGAGGCAAGGCTGGCGACAGCCTGCGAGAAGTGTGCTTGGAGTCCAGTATGGTTTGTATCGGAATTAGGGGGAAAGCAACAAGGAGCTCTCATGCCCTGGTTTTGGGGAACAGAGGCTCAAGCAGGATCAGGGCCCCACTGAGGCCCCAGACCCTGGAGTGGTTTTATAAGGGAGATCTCTGTTAGAAACTTAACAGGCTTCATTCTCATCACTCCTGATATATAATGAGAGGGGGGGAAATGTTGAAAATAACTTTTTCTTTAAAAACTCCAAAGCCTTTCTTTTAGGAATTCTAGGTGCCGAAATCCCAGGGGAGCAGAAAAGACTATTTATGTGGCTGTGTGGATGTTCTTGGCCCAGAGATGTAAAGAAGATGAAGTCCCTACCAGAGAAGAATGGCAGATCAAGTTGATGGACTATGCCAAAATGGCTAGAAGGGTCAGAAATCAGGGAGACCAAAATTTAAATAAGGAATGGGGAAGATTTATAATTTATCTTAAAAACCATTGTAAGCAGTTAAAATCATTAGTAGGATTGGAATAACACTTGTACCTTAATGGTGAATTTCGGACATAATTGTTAATTAAAAGATCTGGATTATCATAAAAGATGCAGGAGGAAAGGATTAACAACAGGAACCCACAAGGAGGAGGAGGGAAGTCCACGAGATTCTTTGGAATCTTGTTGTGGGATATATGATTGTAAAACTTTAATCTGAAAAACCAAATAAATAAATTAAAAACCAACAACAGCACCTTAACACATGGGTAGGCAAACTAAGGCCCCGGGGGCTGGATCTGGCCCAATTGCCTTCTGGTTCCTGGAATCAGCGTGTTTTTACATGTGTAGAATGTGTCCTTTTATTTAAAATGCATCTCTGGGTTATTTGTGGGGCCTGCCTGGTGTTTTTACATGAGTAGAATGTGTCCTTTTATTTAAAATGCATCTCTGGGTTATTTGTGGGGCATAGGAATTCACTCATTTATATTTTTTTCCAAAATATAGTCCGGCCCCCCACAAGGTCCGAGGGACAGTGGACCGGCCCCCTGCTGAAAAAGATTTGCTGACGCCTGCCTCACGGATGCTCATGTACAGAAGGGGTATTGTTGACCACTGATCATGAGCCAGACCTCTGCCAGGGAGGCCTAGTGACGAGACAAGGGGTTCCTGAAGCCAAGGACAATGCAGCCTTCCTCCCTCACCTCAACGCCCGTAATTCAAACCAGCTGTTACACATTAACTCTGCTCTTTTCACTTGGCAATGTCTTTCTTTCGGAGGTCTGAGTTCACTGAACATTTGCAGGAAAAATCCCAGTGCACGTGGCATCCCTCATCCTCAGGCACCCACTGCCCCCAAAGGCCATTTGTTGCTTGGTTTCTGTTCAGGGAGGAAGGTGGTTTTTTTGTTTGCTTAAAGGAACAGCAATATAGCATTTAAAACACACAACACCCCACTTCACATGCCATTCAATATAAAGTCACCCCTCAACCGAGCGCCTCTTTGCTGGAGGTCCCCTTTTCATCACCAACTGACCTGACTCTTTCTAAATCTCCTCCTCTTGCAGATAACTGTTTGACCTAAATACCGTATTTTTTGCTCTATAAGACTCACTTTTTCCCTCCTATAAAGTAAGGGGAAATGTGTGTGCGTCTTATGGAGCGAATGCAGGCTGCGCAGCTATCCCAGAAGCCAGAACAGCAAGAGGGATCGCTGCTTTCACTGCATAGCGATCCCTCTTGCTGTTCTGGCTTCTGAGATTCAGAATATTTTTTTTCTTGTTTTCCTCCTCCAAAAACTAGGTGCGTCTTGTGGTCTGGTGCGTCTTATAGAGCGAAAAATACGGTAATAATAATAATAATAATAATAGCAATGGAGTCTCCCGTCCATGGCGTGCTCCACATTGCAAGATGGAGACTGGCAAATAACACTTTTGAAAATAGCACCGTTTGTGTTTTTTGTTGTTTTTTGTTTGTCAGATTTAGGGCAAACGAAAACCAACAGTGTCAATTTGGTTTACAAAAAACCTACGAAATGGCAGCATTTGTTTAAATCCCCATCTTTCCATAAAAATGTGCCCAAGGCAATATCCAATAAGATACCTAACTTATTCAGCACTGTTATAAATTGGGGTGTGGGGACTGGGTAGGTTGTATGCCTGAGTCCCTTCTAATTCCTGGAACCAATACAGATTTGATTTCTGGAATAGCCAGGCTAGCTTCCTGGTGAGGTCATGGCCCTCTAAAGGTAAAGGTAAAGGGACCCCTGACTATTAGGTCCAGTCATGGCCGACTTTGGGGTTGCGGCGCTCATCTCGCTTTATTGGCCGAGGG
This sequence comes from Podarcis siculus, assembly GCA_034642415.1. Classification (NCBI taxonomy): domain Eukaryota; kingdom Metazoa; phylum Chordata; class Lepidosauria; order Squamata; family Lacertidae; genus Podarcis; species Podarcis siculus. The sequence goes on along the minus strand of JAXCMG010000090.1, from coordinate 585,536 downwards.
AGCCGGCGCACAGCTTCCGGGTCATGTGACCAGCATGACTAAGCCACTTCTGGCGAACCAGAACAGTGCACGGAAACGCCGTTTACCTTCCCGCTGGAGCGGTACCTATTTATCTACTTGCACTTCGTGCTTTCAAACTGCTAGGTTGGCAGGAGCAGGGACCGAGCAACGGGAGCTCACCCCTTCATGGGGATTCGAACCACCGACCTTCTGATCAGCAAGTCCTAGGCTCTGTGGTTTAACCCACAGCGCTGTCCGTTTATGGCCCTCTAAGTATGGGCAATTAAGGGAAGAAGGGAAATGGCTCTGTGCTGGATGACAACTGGATGGGCCCCCCCTCTCAACTCGTTGGTAGTTAGAAGGACAAAGGCCAGAGTTGGGAGATGGAGCTGAGTTATGTGAGCTAGAAGTGAGAAGCTAGCATGTTGGGCAGCTGGGAGACAGAGCCATGCCTGATTTCTGCTTGAATCCAAGGCTGTAGCTATGACAGAAGCAAAACCCTTTTGGGGTGTTAATGCCTCATAGGCTCAGGTTGTAAAGGTATCCCTGACTGTTAGTTCCAGTCGCGGCCTACTCTGGGGTTGTGCGCTCATCTTGCTCTATAGGCTGAGGGAGCTGGCGTTTGTCCACAGACAGCTTCTGGGTCATGTGACCAGCATGATTAAGCCACTTCTGGCGAACCAGAGCTGTGCACGGAAATGCCGTTTACCTTCCTGCTGGAGCGGTACCTATTTATCTACTTGCACTGGTGTGCTTTTGAACTGCTAGGTTGGCAGGAGCAGCGACCGAGCAACGAGAGCTCACCCCGTCGCGGGGATTCGAACCGCCGACCTTCCGATTGGCAAGCCCTAGGCTCTGTGGTTTAGACCACAGCGCCACCCGCTGTGAAAATAAACCACATAAAGACCGCAGTTTCCACTGTCCCTCATTCCAAAGGAACCACAAATCCTAGCTAAGTGCCAGGGATCCCCGAAACCTTGCACTGTTCTGAGATTGGGGAGGCATGCAACAGTTTGTAAGGAAGCAGCTTCCATTCACAATAATAAATAAAAAGGGGGGAAAGTAGTGCTTATCCCAGATTCTCCTGCATTGTGTATGTGAGGATGCCCAGAGTCCGTCAGCCTTGAGAGTGGCACTCTGCCCCAGCGATATCTTCCCTGGAGAGCAAAAGTTAAGTTGTTCTCTACTGCAGGATCATTAAGCACCCCAGGGGAGAGAGCTGTCATTTATCAGTGAGCCACAGCTAGTGAGGTACGGTTCCTAAAAAACATGGGGTGTGTCGAGTGAGAGAGTTTGTGCAAACTCATTGAAAGCAAACGAAAGAGAAAGAACATAAAAGGCAGACACAAGTCTGTGGGGACAGGAGTGGAGGTTATTAGTATTACAGCAGGAATGCATGCTTTCTTCCAAATGACCATAGGAACACATAGCCTGTCGGAAATTATTTAAACCAAGAGTGATTGGTTGATACAGGCTGTGTACTCATGATACATTTAAATCACATCTCCCCTCCTCAAAGAATCCTGGGAACTGTAGTTTATACCCACAGAGTTAAAATCCCCAGCACTCTTAACTAACTACAGTTCTCATGATTCTTGGTGGGAGATACATTAAATGTTGGGAAAGGAGTATGACAAGGCTGTATATTGTTTCCCTGCTTATTTATATGCAGAATTCATCATGTGAAAAGCTGGGCTGGATGAATCCCAAGCCGGAATTAAGATCGCCGGAAGAAATATCAACAACCTCCGTTATGCAGATGACACAACCTTGATGGCAGAAAGTGAGGAGGAATTAAAGAACCTCTTAATGAGGATGAAAGAGGAGAGCGCAAAATATGGTCTGAAGCTCAAAATCAAAAAAACTAAGATCATGGCCATTGGTTCCATCACCTCCTGGCAAATAGAAGGGGAAGAAATGGAGGCAGTGAGAGATTGTACTTTCTTGGGCTCCATGATCACTGCAGATGGTGACAGCAGCCACGAAATTAAAAGACACCTGCTTCTTGGGAGAAAAGCAATGACAAACCTAGGCAGCATCTTAAAAAGCAGAGACATCACCTTGCCTACAAAGGTTAAAGCTATGCTTTTCCCAGTAGTGATGTATGGAAGTGAGAGCTGGACCATAAAGAAGGCTGATCGCTGAAGAATTGATGCTTTGAATTATGGTGCCGGAGGAGACTCTTGAGAGTCCCATGGACTGCAAGAAGATCAAACCTATCCATTCTGAAGGAAATCAGCCCTGAGTGCTCACTGGAAGGACAGATCCTGAAGCTGAGGCTCCAATACTTTGGCCACCTCATGAGAAGAGAAGACTCCCTGGAAAAGACCCTGATGTTGGGAAAGATGGAGGGCGCAAGGAGAAGGGGACGACAGAGGACGAGATGATTGGACCGTGTTCTGGAAGCTACCAGCATGAGTTTGACCAAACTGCGGGAGGCAGTGGAAGACAGGAGTGCCTGGCGTGTTCTGGCCCATGGGGTCACGAAGAGTTGGACACGACTAAACAACAACAACTTTAAATGTACAGTGTGTACTCTGTAGAAAAGTATTCTTCCAAAGGGCCATTTGAAGTGTCTCTTTGCAGGGAACCCCAGGGTGCTTCCAGTCGCCAGATCCCACCAAGCCCAGCCCAGCCCCTTTCTGCCCTCTTCCAGGTCCAAAATGACCCACTGGGGTTTAGGATCTGAGTTTTCCTTCTCCTAGATGGGCTACTTTCCCAGGTGGACATGCCTCACCTGCCGCTCACTTCCCTCTACAGCACTTGCAGAAACGCTTTCTTAATTTTCTTAACTGCTATTGGTCTCGCCTGCTCAATCTGCCGGACTTGGCATGCAGGGGACAAATTATTATTATTATTATTAGTAATAATAATAATAATTTATTATTTGTACCCCGCCCATCTGGCTGGGCCTCCCCAGCCATTCTGGGCGGCTTCCACAAAGACCAAAATTACACTAAGATGTCACACATAAAAAACTTCCCTGAACAGGGCTGCCTTCAGATGTCTTCTGAATGTTAGGTAGTTGTTTATCTCTTTGACATCTGATGGGAGGGCGTTCCACAGGGTGGGCGCCACTACCAAGAAGGCCCTCTGCCTGGTTCCCTGTAACTTGGCTTCTTGTAGCGAGGGAACCGCCAGAAGGCCCTCAGCGTCCGGGCAGAACGATGGGGGTGGAGATGCTCCTCCAGGTATACTGGCGCAACTCAGGCACACATCTTGAGCAATTGCACAATAAATGTACACACCCAATGGCCCTACTGAAAACACACCAACCCATTTATTTCACTTAACGCTGAAACAAGCCGCGAACCATCTGCTCACGGCAAAGGGAAATTTACAAGCTTGTACCAGGGTGGCGGATGCTGCAGAAATTCCTGTCGCAAGTGGAGTAGTCATACAGCAAGGCATTTTGTGGCCAGATTATTATCTCTGTTTCCATTCTGAGCTCGTGTATGATGGTGTCTGCGTCCTCTGTCTCTAGGGTAGGTGACACGACTGCTCTTCATCCTAAGAAAACCAGCGCATAGTTGCTTTCCTATATAAGCCATCACAGGGGAAACGGTTGTGTGAAGCATCTCATTGACCACCTGGTAAACCCAGAAATTCTCCACTCAGTCAGCCTAAGAGAGGGTTGGAGAAACCTGTGTTCCTCCAGATGGCATTTATTTATTTGAAGCAGGGGTAAGTCACCCCTGCCCCCCCCCCCATTCAGGGGCTGATATAGCCCACAAACCAATGTTTCTGCTCCCCCTGGACGTCATAACTTTTTTGGCAGCAGTGGCAAAAAGCAAAGGAAAATGAAAGTAGACATAGTATGCATATCGTTGGGCTGGGTGGGGCCCAGTGTGGTCTGATGGAAGCATTATTCAATTCTGGGATTCCTTCCATTTCTAATTTTTCTAACTTTAACTTCAGCTTTCTCTTTAACTAACTTTCTCTTTCAGCTTCTGCCTTCTGGAAGAAGGTACTGGGTTATAAAGACTAGGACTAGCTGCCTGAGAAACAGTTTCTATCCAAATGTGACTTTTGTTTTAAATGCAGTGTAAGGTAGTCTCTATGGGAGTAAGGTAAAGGTAAAGGGACCCCTGACCATTAGGTCCAGTTGTGGCCGACTCTGGGGTTGCGGCGCTCATCTAGCTTTATTGGCCGAGGGAGCTGGCGTACAGCTTCCGGGTCATGTGGCCAGCATGACTAAGCTGCTTCTGGCGAACCAGAGCAGCGCACGGAAACACCATTTACCTTCCCGCCGGAGAGGTACCTATTTATCTACTTGCACTTTGACGTGCTTTCAAACTGCTAGGTTGGCAGGAGCAGGGACCGAGCAACGGGAGCTCACTCCGTTGCGGGGATTTGAACCGCGACCTTCTGATCAGCAAGTCCTAGGCTCTGTGGTTTAACCCACAGCGCCCCCCGCATTTAAAAATGGGGTATCAGAGTTTTTGGGGGCTAACCAAGTTGGGGTAGCAGGCTTGTTGGTTTTTGAATGTCTTATGTAGATTTTTTGTTATCGTATCATTGCTCTCCACCTTTTGAAGCAGTTTGCAAAACATCATCAGCGTTTTAGTGCAAATTTCTCCTAATAAGCTCAGTTTTGAGTAATGCACACATTTTTGCGAGCCGTTTCCCCATATAGAATGCATTTCAGTATGTTACTGTCACAAACTTCATTTTTACGCACCCTTTCCTCTAATACATGCATATATATATATTCTTAAAAACCACATTGTTTCCTTGGCAAACGGCTTCACAAAATTCAGGAAAGTTTGAATTTTGAAAGATAACTCTGTTTCAGCTGGAATATTGTTTTGGAAAGTGCACTTTTGCTCAATTTAGTTTTCAGCACAGACTCTTATCAAATTTTTTCTCCATCCCTGCCTGATGAGGACGCAGATCGCCCTCACCTCAATTGTTAGGTCAATCACTGGATGAATGGAAAAGGGCAATAACTCCCATTCACCAAAGTGAGTCAGGTGAGAAGCATGAGGCCAATAGTAGCTGTATGTTTGTGTCCTCTGTGTTTACATGTAAGCGGGAAAGACTATGGGGGAGCCACCCCCAATTTTTACCACACCTGCCACTGGCATGCACCCAGTGTAAAGGACTGGTCAAGGGTGAATGTACCCCTTGGGTCAAAAAAATGTTAGCCATCCCAAATTTAAATATATTTTTTATCCTGTTCTTAAACCAAATATGCCTCCCAAAGCATATTGCAAATCACTACAAAAAAGAGGGAGTTGATTCCTGCCCTGAGGTCCACCCGCAGCAGCAGATCCAGATGTCAATCTTTCTCCCTAACCCCTTATCCCTGATGTAGATCTTCCCGGACCCTCTTATTCCCTGGCAGGGAGAGGAGCCATTTTGGGGTCCGCCTCAGGTGCCAAAATGTCGTGGGCCAGCCCCCGGGCTTACAATCTAAAATGGCACAACACAAGAGGAAAACGGATCGGGAGGGAGGAGGAAATAAGCAAACTCAAGTGACACGTTCGCCTAACAACCAGAGGGGGTAAAAAAAAAGATCAAAAAGAGGAAACAGCACACCTGCACCAGCAGAGTGATCCTGCAGCCTGTCTCGTTTCTCAGCTGCCAGGTTGCTGGACTCCGATTCCCATCAGCCCCTGTGAGCGTGGATGATGGGAGTTGTAGTCTAGCAGCACCTGGAGGAAACCAGGTTCTCCACCCGTGGCCTAAGAAGAAAAATCCTCCCCAACACTGATAACACTGGCAAGGCAGCAACAAGCGAAGGAATAGATGGAAGGAATATGGAGAGCAGGCAGTATTCAGGTCAGACGTTGCCGGGGTTCCACAGTGTCGTTATTCAGCTGAAACAGGCATGTTTGGGCAAACTGAGATGGGGCGGGGAGGGGAATGAGGAGTCTTTTTCTTGTCAAGGACTTGTAAAGTTCTGGAAGCCACTGAAGGTGAACGGAGGTAGGTTTGGGGAACATGAAGCTGTCTCGGGCAAGCAAGCGACTGGGTTGACGTTGCATTGGCTAGCATCTTGGTCCAATGTGAAGTAGACGCCGTCCGGGGACCTGCTGGAGGGATCGTCGTTGAAGAAGTTGTAAGGCCGAAGGATGAAGCCCACCCCGTTGCCCACCGTCACGGTGTTGGGGATGTCCTCAGCGTGCGGCACATGAAAGAAGCCGGTGGAGATCCAAGCCACAAGGTCCTGGGGGGGGGAAGAGCAGCAGGAAACACAACAACAGGCCTGTTTGTCACGAGTGGAAGATGTTTTCCTCACTAATATGGTCATGGAAGAGAACTTCAATTCTTTTCATGTAACATCTAATTCCTTAAAAATCAGCACTGGCACACCACAGGGATGTGTGCTAAGTCCCTACCTGTATTCATTGTATACATACGATTGTGTATCATCTGACCCGTCTACGGCAATTATTAAGTTTGCAGATGACACCACCATAATGGGTTTAATAACAGGTGAAGACGAATCAGCGTATAGAGGAGAGGTCCAAAAAATATCTACATGGTGCCTAGGGAACAACTTGCACCTTAATATCAGCAAGACAAAGGAGATGGTGTTGGACTTTCGGAGGAAGAGAGGAGAACTAGCCCCGCTGTACATTGGGGAGGACTGTGTGGAGAGAGTCTCTTCCTTTAAATTCCTAGGAGTTTATCTCAGTGAAGACCTTACTTGGAAAATAAATACAACCCAGGTGGTTAAGAAAGCCCAACAGAGACTCCATCTCCTCAGACTATTGAGGAAGTCAGAGTATTGAACGATGTCAATCAACATTTGATGATCTCCTTCTACCGGTCAACAATAGAAAGTGTCCTTTCATACTGCATCATGGTGTGGTACACTGGTTTGACATCAACTGATAGGAAGTGCCTACAGAGGGTGGTGAATACTGCACAAGATACTATGGTCTGTCTCGTGAATCCGCTGGATGAAACAGCAGAAGAACGTTGCCTCAGGAGAGTGAGGAAAATTCTCAGGGATGATTCACACCCTGGCCGGCACTTTCTTGATCTCCTGCCCTCAGGCAGAAGATATAGAAGCACGATTAGTCGCGCCAACAGGGTAAAGAACAGCTTCTATCCGTGGGCTGTTAGGCTGCTGAATGAAAAGATAACAACAGGGCAACTGACTTTTGGGTTTGGTGGGTGTGCGTCAGTAAATGAGGGGAATTAAGACTAAGAGGGCTGAGTGGGGGGTGCTCGTGTAATCTCACTGTATACAAGTTGTACAAGTGACAATAAAGTATTTCAATTTTTTCCAATTTCAATTTCAATTTTCCCAGTTCTCAGTGTGTTGAAACAGGATTTGAATCCCCTGTAGTTGGGTGGGCCAGTCGAGAACAAGCTGCATGTAGATCAGAGATGGAGACTCGGTGGCCCTGCAGAGGTTGCCTGGTTCCTATCAGCCCCAGGTAGTATGGCCAGAGGTCAGGAATGATAGGAGCTGGAGTTATGCAATATCTGGGTTCGCCGTCCCTGATGTAGATGGTGCTCAACCATCCTAGATGGTCTGTGGCCAGATTGTGGGCCATTTATCTATCAGATGCACAACTGAACTCAGGGGTCAGGAGCAAGCCAGCAATAAATCACACAGGGTAGGTGAAGTTAACTCTTAAAGGAAACAGAATTGGCTCAGAAGTAACAGGCCTAATGAGCACAGCTACTCTTCTTCAACAAGGTCTTGCAGAGTCTGAAGGTCTTGCAGAGTCTGAAGGTCCCTGCCTTCCCATAGCTGCCTAAGTCTCCTCCTCGCCAGAGTTTCCCCCAACCAATCTGAGACTATGCCGGTGTGGCTGCTTCTGCTCTGCTCTCTTCATGCCTCTCCTGTCCTGTCTGGAAGCCCCCTCAGGCAAGAAGTTCTACAGGAATGAAGTCCCCACCAAAGAGGCTTAGCTCCTTGTAAATAACCCTGCAACATAATAGTATCCTAGGCAGAGCATCACCTAGTTCTAAGGCCATATGTTCTTTGGGTATGCCAGACTCACAACATTTAGACCATGATCATTACTGGTACATCTCCTTTACCCTTTCTCCTTTAAGGCTTTCTCCATCTCTAACGGACCTCTGCCCCTCTTCCACAGGAAGCAATAATTCAGGATTATTGCTTAGTCGGTAGACCATGAGACTCTTGATCTTAGGGTCACGTTGGGTGAAACATTCCTGCACTGCAGGGAGTTGGGCCAGATCAGTGTTTCCTCAAACTTGGGTCCCCAGCTATTGTTGTACTACAATTCCCATCATCCCTGACCACCGCTCTTGCAAGTTAGGGATGATGGGAGTTGTAGTACAACAACAGTTGGGGGCCCCAAGTTTGAGGAAACACTGGACTAGATGATTCTCACGGTCCCTTGTGCAATTCTAGGATCTCAGCACTCACCTCGTTGACGATGGTCTCGTTGTCTATGAAATCAGCAAAGACCACCAGTGGATCCCAAGGATCATTCTGATTATAAATGCACGTGCTCATCTGCTCCTCCTCTTTCCGCTTGGTAACAGCCACCTTGTACCTGAAGGATGCGGATAACGGGGGAAATGGTTGAGAGGATGAAAGAAGACAAGAGGCAAGTTCTTTGTCTTTATTCCTAGCAGTGCCGTCTTCCACTTAGAATATGATAGTCCGTGGCAAGATGGCTACCACCCATCCCAACTGCTGTATACTGAGTCACACAACTGGCCTCTCTTGCTCAGTATGGTCTGCACTGACTGACGGCAGCGCTCCAGGGTTTCAGACAGTGGACATTCCCAGCCCGAGGGGAGCATTCTGTACCCAAAGCAGATGCTCCACCAGTGAGCTACAGCCATCCATGGCCGTACCCCACCAGAGCCCTTCCAGGGCATCTCTAAAAACCGCAGATAGAAGCGGTCCCCTTTATAAAGATCTGAGGAATGAGATCATCAGCCCACTCTTACTTACCACCCCATCTGCGGCCACATTGTTCATTCTTTTATCAGATCAAAATGATCAGACAACAGCAAAGGTTGCTAGGTTTATCGAGGGTGCAATGAGATTAAGGGCCACTATCTGAACGATAATCTTGGTCATTTCACTGTCCTTTTTACCCATTGTTGTCTTTTCAATTGTATATATTGCTTGTTTTATGTTGTTATGGCTGTTGGCTATTGTGAATAAAGTATATCTATCTATCACTGAGCTACAGCCCTCTACAGGTGCACTTCCAGGGTTGAAGTCAAATTGCTAGAGAATCACAGCACCTGCCGTGGCTGCAGAGACTGGAGACTCATAACTGCTGCCTCCTGAATGGTTTTTGCTGCGTTAGCAGCACAAGTGACCCAGGAATGACCCTCAAAATGAAACAGGGTGGATAATGAATTCAAAAAGATGTTTAAATTGGTGACCCCCCCCAAAAAACCCCAAAGCCTTTTTTGCTAGAGGTAATTGGGACGGAGGTTCCAAAGGGGCTGACTTATCTTTTTATGCATGCAACGACGACAGCCAGAGCTTTTATACGCGCAGAAATGGAAGAGGAAGAGATTCCAACCAAAGAAGAATGGCTTATAAAAATCAACGGACTATGCTGAAATGGCAGAATTGACCGTAAAACCAAGAGATCAAAATGATGAAATGCTTATGGAAAACTAGAGGCCTTTTTTTTTTTTTTTTTTTTTTTTACTATCTCTCAAAGTATTTTAGCGATATGAAATCGCGAGCAGGATTCTGAGTTATGAGTGAGGGGGAGCAAAAAATGAATGATAAGCTGGAGTTAGGGGGGATTTAGCAACTATTATGCAGGGACGCAAGTGGTGCTGTGGGTTAAACCACAGAGCCTAGGGATTTGCCGATCAGAAGGTCGGCGGTTCGAATCCCCACGACGGGGTGAGCTCCCGTTGCTCGGTCCCTGCTCCTGCCAACCTAGCAGTTCAAAAGCACATCAAAGTGCAAGAAGATAAATAGGTACCACTCCAGTGGGAAGGTAAACAGCGTTTCCGTGCGCTGCTCTGGTTTCGCCAGAAGCGGCTTAGTCATGCTGGCCACATGACTCGGAAGCTGTACGCTGGCTCCCTTGGCCAATAAAGCGAGATGAGCGCCACAACCCCAGAGTCGTCCGCGACTGGACCTAATGGTCAGGGGTCCCTTTATTATGCAGCAACCAAGGATAAGGGGGGAAAATCAGTGCAGGAAGGGTGTGAAGTCAAAAAGAAAAATATCAGTGAATGATAAATTTGTTTAAAGCTTTGAAAATTTAATAAAAATCAATATTTTTAAAAATGAAACAGGGTGGCATTTATCTGAAAGACAAACAGGACATGGTTTGTTGTTTGGAGCAATAGATATTGGTCATAATATAGACATGGAAGCACGGGAACAATTGTGGAATAGGGATATAAAATTTCCATCATGTTACGGTTTAAGAGAAAATTATATTAAAATTATTTATCGATGGTATCTAACCCTGAGTAAACTGGCAAAAATGTATAAAACTAAATCAAATAAGTGTTGGAAATGTAAAGAGGAAGAAGGTTCTTTTTATCATATGTGGTGGTCTTGTAGTAAGGTTAAGGCTTACTGGGAAATGATATACAATGAAATGACTGTTTAAAGTAATGTTTGTAAAAAAAAACTCAGAAGCCTTTCTCTTGGGAATTATAGGGATAGAACTGCCTAAATCAGTGTTTCCCAACCTTGTGCCTCCAGATGTTTTTGGCCTACAACTCCCATCATCCCTGACTAGCAAGACCAGTGGCAAGGGATGATGGGAATTGTAGGCCAAAAACAGCTGGAGGCACAAGGTTGGGAAACACTGGCCTAAATTGTATAGAAACTTATTCATGTATGCAACTATAGCGGCAAGAATGTTACTTGCCCAAAAATGGAAAGAAGAAGAAGTCCCAGCAAAGGAAGAACGGATACAAAAACTTACGGAATATGCAGAAATAGCATAAATTACCAGAAGAATAAGAAATCAAGATAACAAACTTTTTATAAAAGAATGGAAACGGTTTACTGAATATTTATAGATAAATTGTAAACAGATAAAAACATTGGCAGGATTATTGTAATAACCTGCAGCTACATAAGAGTATTGTGATGGGATGATGAGCTGCTTGTGCGTAAAATCGTAGTCCCTCAGAGTTTGTTCAAGCCCACAAACTTCTGTCTGTGACAGAGCCCCTCAGACATGGCTGCTCTAGTCACTTGCAGATTCCGACAGTGGTTGCTTTCGGAATCGTTTCCAGCATAAAAGCTCCTTAACGGAAACACGTCTTCTGGACTCACGGCGTGACAGTTTCCGGCGAGGAGTGGGTCTCCCTATGGGAGCTTCAGATACCTCCCCACTGTTCTCGCTGGACGTGTCCCTGAGCCCTCCCTCCTGCTCGCTTTCCCTCAGAGATCCACCTCTCCCCTTGCTAGTTCCTGCTTCCGCTGCTGATTCTCTCCCAGCCTGCGTGAGCCCTTCCACCACCGGTTCCTCCGATGGCAGTTCCCTGACAAGTATATACATATATATATTATAAAGAAGATAAATAAATGAGTAAGTTAAGTTGGACAGGCAGAAGATATTAAAAATAAATTTAAGGAATTGCAGAAAGAGGGGGAAGGAAGTCAAGTTTAAAAACGTCAAAATGATTGTAAAATCAGTGAAATGTATATACAGTGGTACCTCAGGTTAAGTACTTACTTCATTCCGGAGGTCCGTACTTAACCTGAAACTGTTCTTAACATGAAGCACCACTTTAGCTAATGGGACCTCCTGCTTCCGCTGCGCCGCCAGAGCACGATTTCTGTTCTCATCCTGAAGCAAGGTTCTTAACCTGAAGCACTATTTCTGGGTTAGCGGAGCCTGCAACCTGAAGCGTATGTAAGCTGATGCGTACGTAACCCAAGGTACCACTGTACAGCCGTGCCTCCGCTTACGTATCCCTCCAGTTACGTAAACTTCAGGATACATAAGTGGCAAACCCGGAAATATATTTCCGGGTTTCTGCCGTATGCGCATGCGCAGAAGCGCTGTACCACCCCGCGCATGTGCAGAAGCGGTCTCTCCGGTTGGGAAAACCTCAGGAGCCGGCCAGGCCTCCGGAACGGATTCAGTCCGCAACCTGAGGTACCACTGTATCTGAAAAGTATAAATATAATTAAGAAAAAAAGAGAAAGATCATGGTTCCTGTTTCCTACCTGCCCCAGCTAATGGACCTCTCCATGGTGCTAGCTTCAGGCAAGTGTTCTCCAGCGAAGCTGGTGATCTGGATGCGGTAGCTTCGCTGATGGTTCCACTGGTTCTCCCGGCTGGTGGCAAAGTGCAGGTACCGGGGGACTTTGCCGTCCAGCGGAAAGGCAGCATCTTCTTCCTTGTCCAGGGTTCGGGTTGTGAGAACGGGCCGTTGGATCTGGTGCTCTGGGCTCCAGGGGGCCTTCACAGACTCAAACGCCATATCGAGAGCCACCAGGGAGTTCTTGATCCCTGACGAAAGCAAAGACTAAGAAGAATTTCCCATTTCGGCCCCTAGAGACAAACCCTCACCAAAGCAAGGTTGTTAGAGCACAAGACTGTTCATCTCATTTGGGAATTATAGGGACAGAACCACCCGAACTGTACAGAAACTTATTCATGTATGCGACGGCAGCGGCAAGAATGTTACTTGCCTAAAAATGTAAAGAAGAAGAACTCCCAGCAAAGGAAGATTGGATACAAAAACTTATGGAATATGCAGAAATGGCGAAACTTACCTGGAGAATAAGAAATCAAAGATAACAAACTTTTTATAAAAGAAGGGAAATGGTTTATTGATTATTTACAGTAAACAGATAAGAACATTGGCAGGATTCTTGTAATAACCTGCAGTTTCATAAGAGTATATATTGAAAGAAGATGAACAAATGAGCAAATTAAGTTAATTTGGATAGGCGGAAGATATTAAAGATAAATTTAAGGAACTGCAGAAAGAGGGGGAAGGAAGTCAAGTTTTGAAATGTTAAAATGGTTGTAAAATTAGTGAAATGTTAAAACTTGAAAAGCAGAGAGAAAGAGAGAGAATGTTAACCTCAGTGGCATAACGTCAAGCGCTACTTTGGGCAAAAGATTCCTGTATCGCAGGGGGTTGGACTAGATTACTCTCACGATCCCTTCTGACTCTACAATTCTGTGATTCTTGCAGTCACTGGGATAACAGGCGCACCAACTCCTAGGGGCGGAGGGGTCTTTGGCCCCCTCAATATTAGCTGGCAGGGGGCTGGGCCCCCTCGATACTGAGGGGGTGGAGAAGGGCGAATGTGGTGCAGTTCAATGGCTGGCTCCTCCTGAGCGTGAAAAAGAGGTAGCCTTGCAGGGCTGGGCGCTTGGCCTCCTCCTGACGATGCAATCTCACATGTGTGAAACACATGTCAGCCCCTCACAATCTTGGGCGCAACACAGCACCTCTGAACACCAGCTTGGGCCTGTGGAGGAAACTTCCACCTTGTATTTGAGAGGCGTGGCCTCAAATTGTCTTCCATAGTGTAGGATTACACAAGTCCCCCTCTCTCTCAGCACCAGTTATTCGCCTGTCCGATGGGGAGAATGGTGGTCTACTAATAGGGTCGTCTCAGAGGCAATCTGTCTTATGTTTCATTGCAAACTTTTAAGACCAGCCAAGAACAGCTTGGCACCTTGAGAGCCAGTGTGGTGTAGTGGTTAAGAGTGGTGGTGTAGTGGTTAAGATCAGACAAGAACAGCTTGGCACCTTGAGAGCCAGTGTGGTGTAGTGGTTAAGAGCGGTAGACTCATAATCTGGTGAACTGGGTTCGCTTCCCTGCTCCTCCACATGCAGCTGCTGGGTGAACTTGGGCCAGTCACACTTCTCTGAAGTCTCTCAGCCTTACTCACCTCACAGAGTGTTTGTTGTGGGGGAGGAAGGGAAAGGAGATTGTTAACCCTTTGAGACTCCTTCGGGTAGTGATAAAGGGGGATGTCAAATCCAAACTTTCTTCTTCTTGGCAAATTCTAACAGGAAGGGAGTTTCCTGTGGCTGATCAACAGCTATGAAACTCCCTCCTGCCTAACTTCCATTGTGGGAACTGTCCTTATCGTTTGCTTGCATTTCTTTGTGGACTTCCTAATTTGGTTTCCTTATAGCCACCGCATGAAATGATGAATCAGTGCCTATTTTATCAGCAGAGTAGGTCTTATTCCTTGTGCACAGATGCAGAACTAAGGGTTTAAGAGAGACAGAGGGACAGAAAAAGAGGAGACGGGGGACTTATCCACACTTTCCTCCGCACTTTCCAGGCACGGCCAGAGCTTTACAGTATCATATCTGAAAGCCCCCCCCCCTTTTTTGCTCCAGAGTTTTCCCCATGAAAACCCACTCTTTAAAGCTTAATCAAAACAGGAAAGAGCAGGTCAAAGGGTGAGTGTGGATAAGCCCTGAGTTTGCCTAAATTGCACAATGAGCTAACAGGAGGCTTGAAAACAAGAGACCAGATTTTCCAGATCTGAGCATTTTTCAGTGGTTCACCATAGCTTTCCCTCTCTTCCAGGAGAAAGTGAACAATGTACTGAACAATGTACTCTGCCCTTTATATTCAGAAACACACTACAGCAACTATATTGCAATGGCATCACTGCCTTTTCAGGTGGCATTACAAGACTGGCTCCTTGCCTTTTATCTAAAGGTGGAGTAACAGAGGACTCTGTCTGGTCCACCTGTGGGAATGTTGAGGGTGGCAGGAGAGGATCTATCATTTAATAATATCCTTCCTAACTTGTGCCAGCAAGTTTCTTCTCTTAGCAGAGCGCATTCCCCTTCTTACACAGCAGGAAAACAAGTTCCTGACATGTCTGAGCCTTTTACTATTATACAATTCAATCTAGCTCAGATTGAATTGTGTGTTCCTGGTAAGGTCTCCTTTGCATCCCTCCTAAAAGGATAAAGACACCACAGGTTTATTCATAAGGAACAAAAAGTAGTTTTACTTACGATCAGGCAGAGCACAGTGTGATCTCTGAAGGCAGGCTTTAGGCTTAAAGTTACAAGCATGTACAGACAGGTTTACCCCATATGGGAGACGACATGGCAGGCAGCAGTCCAGTCCAGGTGATGCAGGAAGGTCGAAAAGAGAGAGGACTGGACCTTTTGTTAGGTCAGGTAAGGTCAAGCCCACATTTTAGTCACATGCAAGGAAGGATGCTCCAGGCCAGGAGAAACAGAAGAAGAAGAAGAGTTTGGATTTGATATCCCACTTTATCGCTACCCAAAGGAGTCTCAAAGCGGCTAACATTCTCCTTTCCCTTCCTCCCCGACAGCAAACACTCTGTGAGGTGAGTGGGGCTGAGAGACTTCAGAGAAGTGTGACTGGCCCAAGGTCACCCAGCAGCTGCATGTGGAGGAGCGGAGATGTGAACCCGGTTCACCAGATTACGAGTCCACCGCTCTTAACCACTATACCACACTGGCTGGACCAAACATTCCCTTGCATGTCCACTCTAGCAAAACAAGGAATGTTGTATTTGACTGCTCCCAGTGGATTACATCCCACACTGTCTTGTTCAGGATTGTTGTCCAGCAGGCAGCTCTCCGGGGAACTCCAACAAAAGTCTTTCCCAGCCTAACTTGGAGGAGCCCAAAACGGAGCTCTGTGTACACAAAGCCCGTGATCTTCAGCTGAGCTATACCCTGTCCCCACATTCCTTACTGGACCAGAGTTTGAGCAAATGAAGACTCCGAACAACGGCATCTCCCCATTTCCACATGCAAAGAGGAATGGGGTGAGATTACAAGCAAGCGGTAAGCCGTTCCCAACCTTATCAATAGTTTCCTGCTGCTGCGGGAGTTAATCCCGATCATACAACCCAGAGGGGCAGGGCTTCTCTATTCGACCCTCGATATTCTTCCCAGGCCACACCCACCATCAAGGCCACACCCCCTCTCTCTAGGCCACTCCTCTCACTGGCTCTGCTCTCAAACTATCCCCCAAGCGCTTTTCTGTGGCAGGAATGTGCCTCTTGCTTAGCCTGATGGAGAAGAGAGGAGGAGATGGGGGTGAGTGGGGTGTAGAAACCTCTGACTCCTTTGTGGCTGGACTTCAGTCTTACCGTACGCATTCATGGTCCCACCCCCTTTTGCTTATTGCACCGCTCACCCCTAAGGTGACAGCTTCTGGAAGTTTGCCCCTGAGGGAATGTGAAAAGTTTCCCCATTCCAACATAACTGTAGGGGTCAGATGGGATTACCATGAGGAATTATAAAATATACATCAAGCCATTGTGTCCACGATGAAGACATTGTGTTGACTGGGTTTGATATATTGACGATAATTTCTGATTAAATCCCATAAGATTCTACATTCATGCCCTTTTGATGCCCTTTTGGCTCTGCTGCCCATTTCCCCATGCTCTTCACGAATCACGTACACACTTAGACAGGCAGGCATCCTGGGTCCTCAAAGATAGTGGGCAAGTTCTTTGATGTAGGATGTTAATCTTAGGGCCAGGAAACAGATCTCACATTAAGGGGATAATGGTCACTGTCCTCCTGGCCATCCTTCTTATCATATGTACTGCTTGTTTATTACCTCGGGGTTGCCAGATGCTCTTCTTTGTAGTTCTCAACTATTTACTACCCCTTTGTAGTTCTCAACTTAGTTACCCCAAAATATATGCATGCTAATTAGTGTTGTAGTGTAACTTTTTCCCCACGTGATGAAATGCTCAGAGGAAATATGATTGGTTCTTACGAGCACTGTGTAAAAGATTCTTTTGTGAATAAAATGGCCTGGCGAGGGGTGTGGTTTACGCACTTTCTCCGAGAGCCTTGCTGGTCAAAGCCTCGTGTCTTGCTTTTAATCAGGGTCCAATCCTTCCTTCACTTTGCAAACGCAACAATAACCATTTAAAGACTCTGCTTCATCGACATCTCTTTCTCTGCAATGCTCTAAACGCTGTTTTATGAAACAGGACCATCTCCTGCTCATATAATTTACAAGCTGCTACTTCCCCTTGGCCCAAGATTCTGGTTTGCTTCTGCTCTTTGCTAGTACTATCAGATGTTCCGTTATTTCATTTCTCTGAGTCCCGTTACTTTCCCTGCAACATGTGCTCCCTCGCTCAAGCTGTGTTCTCGCCTACCTGCACCGTTCTGGACTGCACTTTTCTGGCTCCTAATCTCTGCTTATGGCACATTGAGGCAATCAGGGGGAGCAGTGGTGGAAACGGGAACAAAACCAGACAAGGGACAGAGCGTCAGCTGAATGTTACCAGTGTTCCCGAAACACATGCCATCAATTCTCTTAATCTGCCTCGAGGTGATGGATTGCATTTTATAGACAATATGTTGTTTCAGATTGTAAAAAGTAAAGGGACCCCTGACCATTTAGGTCCAGTCGTGGCCGACTCTGGGGTTGCGGCGCTCATCTCGCTTTATTGGCCAAGGGAGCTGGCGTACAGCTTCCGGGTCATGTGGCCAGCATGACTAAGCCGCTTCTGGCGAACCAGAGCAGCACACGGAAACGCCGTTTACCTTCCCGCCGGAGCGGTACCTATTTATCTACTTGCACTTGATGTGCTTTCGAACTGCTAGGTTGGCAGGAGCAGGTACTGAGCAACGGGAGTATAATAATAATAATAATAATAATAATAATAATAATAATAATAATAATTTATTAGTTGTACCCCGCCCATCTGGCTGGGTTTCCCCAGCCACTCTGGGCGGCTTCCACAGAGACCAAAAATACACTAAAATGTCACACATTAAAAACTTCCCTGAACAGGGCTGCCTTAAGATGTCTTCTGAATGTCAGATAGTTGTTTATCGCTCACCCCGTCACAGGATTCGAACCGCCAACCTTCTGATCAGCAAGTCCTAGGCTCTGTGGTTTAACCCACAGCGTCCCAGATTGCACACTTCTGTTAATAACAGAATTATCTCCTTATGTCAGACATCACAGCTCCCAAGTATCCAATAAGGGGACCCTAAACAGCACATTCAGGTTTGGAAGAAGCATTATGCCAGAAGTTGTGGCTGACCTTCCCAAAGTGCTGAGCCTTTCTTGTCTCTGCCTCCTCACCTTGTGATAGATCCAAGTTTCACAATCCTTGGCTTAGCATCCCAAAGCTGGGAGATTTGCACTGCTTACTGTACAAGGTGGGCATTGCAGCCCCCAAAAGTTATTCTCTGGCTTAGATTTTAACCTTTGCCACTCTTCCCCTTGGTCCCACCCAGCGGTGGAGCATATGTCCACACTGCCCAGGGCAGGTGCGCTCCCGAGGAGGGCATGGTGAGGAGGGTGCCCTCCCAGGTGCGGGATAGCTGCTCAGGTGCCCAGACCGGTGCACGCACCCTGCAGCCAGGGGCAGAGCAAGCCGACATGGCGGACACTCGGCATGCCACCCACCTGCGACTTCCAAGCCTACCCCAAGCTGTCAAAACAAAAGGGGAAGGGGGGAATGTTGCTGGCAAAGAGGCACAGCTCCCCTCTTACCCCGACGGCTTGGGGTAAGCTTGGGAGTCGCAGGCAGACGGTGCACCGAATGTCACCCCCTCAGTGAGGGCACCCAGGGCGGTCCAACCCACTGCCCCCCTTCCTACGCCCCTGATCCCACCCACTCTCCTTCTTCCAATCCCTGCCCCAGTCAGACCTCATGATACTTCCAGTGACATCACCAAGGGTCCTAAAGGAGCCTCCCTGACTCATAATTTAAGCCAGAATAAACAAAATACAAATACATCACAGATGTCTCACAAGACTCTTACCCGTCTGTTGTGGCAAAAAGAAGCAAACATGCCTAATTGTTAGGAAATTGTTAGAAAAAACAACATGCCATTTTCCCAGTTCTAGCAAAAAAAAAAAAAATGTTTAGTTTTCTGAGTGCTAAATAAGGTAAGGTTCACACTTAGCGTCCCTTTTATAACCCACTAGCTCTGGTACGTCAAACCCTATAAATAGACTGAATAGGAAAAGGAATTTTTAAACAGTCACACAAATCCTTACATTACTTGAAATGCAAAATGTGAGATTCCTGGGGGGAAGTTAGATTTGTTGTGAACTGCAACCCCTCGCAGTATTCAGCTATGGTTTCCACAGTTAGGGTGGCAGAACATAATGTTTTGGGAAGTATGGGGCACCTACCTCCAACATCCAAGTCAACTTTGTAGTTCATGAGATGGTTGTGCATGGTCCCAAGTGTGTGCTCCCCAACCCTGTTTCCAAAGGCAGTGCCACCTTCCATGAGGAACGATGTGCTGATGTATCCCGTGGCATGGACCTTGACTTCTATAGCACCATTTTGGTAGAACACAAAATCCCAGACGTAGTTGTAGTTGATGAGAGTGGAGATGGCCCTCAAGACCAAAGCGTAGTTGTTCAACCCCCCGTAATAGAAAGAGCCCATGTCAGAAAAATGTCGCCGGAGAGGCACACCCATGTCATGCTCAAAGATGCAGAAAGAGTTCTTGTTCAGCCTCGGGGTGTCAGAGTCTATCAAGTAGTGGCGGTCCACGTAGGTGGCCGTATAGGGGCAGTCCACTCCCCGAACCAATTCGTAAGAAAATTTCCCAATGCCAAGGGTCCCGTCCATGTACCTAGTTACCATTCCCCCGGGGCAGTTAGAGCCATAAGTAGCAAGAGCTTCTTGCAGACTCAACTCGTAGACAATCCTTTCCTCGCCAAATCTGATGTTGAAGAGGCGTGGCCCTGTGTTCACGTTCATCCCAAAGGCAAAGCTCCAAGACCGGTAGACAACATGGCTGCCGGCTACGGTGTAGCGCATCCCGAGGGGCTCAAATTGCAAAGGGCCTGGATGAGGAGGAGATTCTGAAGGCTTCCTGGAAGTAAAATCGTTCTTCAGGTGGGCTGCCTTCACTCGGACCTCCTTCACACGCCCATCTATAAACTCCTTCTCCAGGTGGGCCATATTCTCATAATACTGGCCATTGTAGAACACTTTCTTCACCTTCCACTCGGAGATGTTCAGACTCTGGTGGTCCACCAACACCTCCAAGCCAATGGGGTGGATGTAGTACCCGCTGCCGTTGACATTGTGGAACAGGACAAACCAGGTGGCTCGGTCGCCAGATTCAAACCCTCGGGGAGCTGTGGTCAGAGTAGCCAGGTTAGTCCCATTATACTCACAACATTCTCTGAGGAAGTTGTTGGCCGCCTCGAGTTCACGGAAAATGAAGGTGTCAATATCTTTGTACTCCTTCACCGTCACCGGCCTGCTGTGATACGGCACCTTCCTGCCAAATTTCTTCAGCGTGATGTCACGGTGGCCCGTTGGGTTCGGAAGAGGGCCTACCACGAATTCGGTGACATTTGGATCTGGCTGGTTCCCAAAATACACCACAGCCAAGGCCTCCCGGTGGGGCTGAGCCCTTCCATGGTCCAGGAAGCCCAGAGCCACTTCTTTAGAGGGGAAGTGCGTATCCAAGTAGTAAATGCAGTTATCGGAGGGCTTTGCCCGAGATGCATCTTCCAGGTGGACGCCAAGATTCTCCTTGAGGTATTTCACCACTTGGACCATCTCGGCGGCTGACAGGTCAGCAAAGATCTCGCTCAGATCTCTGTTGGTGCCTTCAGGAGAATTCTGGAGCCCTGAGACGCCACACCTAATGACTTTTTCCTTTCTGGTCATCAAGACACAAACTAAAGCAAAAATGGTAGCCACAGCCAATACCAGGAGAACAACCACGGCTTTCATGTTCATGCCGGTGTCTGCGAAAGGCAGCAGTGGTCGCGACACACTCAGCAACCCCAGCTGCTATTTCCTTGCAGGAAACGGTTTGGGAGGGAAGGAGGGAGGGAGGGAGGAAAGCTGCTGCTCTGTTCGGAATTAGAGGAGGGTTCAGAGTTAGGAATGCATGGAGGCTCATCAGCGACTATAAAAGGCAGGCTTGTGCTCTCTCTGCCCAGCTATGCATCCACCATAAGCCCAAGCTGCTCTTGGCCCAGGATGATGGACTAAGAGGTCTTTGGAGAGAACGCCAAGCGCTAGGCAAGGCCCCAGAGAGGCAGAACACCCAGATTTAGCAGAGACCCTCCGAGAGGAGGAGGTTGGAGAAGGTTTATGTCCAAATGCTGTAACCCGATCCCTCCCAAGCCGAGAAAGTCATGATGCCTGCTCACGGCAGAAACCCTTTTCTGCCCTTTTCTCAGGCCGCTCAAAAGCTCCTTTCCACCATGTTTACATTGCCCGCCCCCCACTGCCCTGGTCCAGCCCCAGAAGCACAGATTTAGCTTGGCCCTCACCCCATAAGAATATGTGTTCAGTTTACTGTTGAGCCAGCTGTGCCATCGTGGTGGGTTGTCTATGTAACTCTCATTTCCTTGATTTAAAAACAACAACCCACTGGGTTTCTGAGCAAGAGCAACACACTTCAAAACGAGGCTGCAATGAAGGAAACAGGGTAATATAATGTACCTGAAAGCACTTTCCTGTTACTCAGTGGGAAATGAAACGGCTCCTTAGGAACTGTTCCAAATGTGTGCTGGTGATTTGGGACATTGCAAACCTGGAATCTGTAACACACCCAATGTACTTTTCCAGCTGCCACCATAGGTCTAATTCACACAGCCTTGGAAACTTGCCTGCCTAAAACATGGTACATCTCTGGTGACTTGCAGAAAGTAAACAGCACCAAAAATAAGGCACACGATTCTGAAATTTGGAAAAGCCAAACCTGAAGGAACAAGACTTTCTTAGGCCTGTCCCCCTCTACAGACCCTCTTGAGAACCAGCTAAACTTTAGCTACTGAAATTCAGTTGTGGGCTTGTTTTAAATTCTGGACCTGAAATGTATTTATTGTATTCTGACCTATCTGTGTTTTGCTTTTATGACTTCTGCAAACCACTTGGGGATTTCATTACATTGCCAAAAATGTTAAGTGGTATGCATCTTCCAAACGAATGAACAAACGATTAAATAACTAGCAACCTTGAGCTCCCCAAGACTTGGAGCCATGTTCACCCCCCGCCCCCAACACAGTACTTTGGACAAAGGAGGCTTAAGAGTGCGGCTCGTTGTTTGTTTATTTGTTAATTTGCTCAGAGAGATGTACAGTTTAGTTTTTTTCTAGTTCACAGTGTCTGCCAAGAACCTTCATCTTACCCTGCTGAGGTGTCAAAACATACCAGTGGCTGGGCTTCATCAAATCAAGCAAAAACATGAACACAAAAACACCCCTCACCCCCAGGAAGCCATTTTACTGTGAGGGCAGAGCTATGGTTCCACTTAAGGAATTTGCAACTGTGAGCAGGGCTTTTTTTCCAGCTGGGACTCTATGGTGGGTGCCATTGCCGTTCTAAGAGAAAAAGGGGGAGCCATTCATGGTGAGTTCTGCTACCTCTTTTTCAAGAAAAATAGCACTGACTGCAAGTGATTAAAAAAAGAGGTAGAACCTCAAAACGGTGAATAGGAAACTTTAACACAAGGTTTAAAATGCTTGTTGTGTTTCAGGTTACACCTTCAGGGGAAAATGAGGCATTTTTTTGGAGCATCGCAGCAGCAGCAGCAGCATGACTCTGGCTGAAACACACTGGATATTTTACACCTTGCATTAAAGTTTCCTGCGCATGGCAACATTATTTTGAGGTTATGCCTTCTCCCTCCCCCTCCCCCACTTGTGTCCTGGTGATTTGTAGGGCAGTGGTACCAGTTTCGAAGTGCTCTCATCTCTTGCAGGTAAAGACATGTTTTTCTCTCCCTCTAGGTTTGAGCTAAAAAGAGAAAAGTTTTTGCAAGTTATAGCAAAAGCTGGCTGTCGATAGTGCTGATTACCCAACCCACTGAAACAATATTTTTTTAAAAAAAACACTTCCACACACCCCCTCTCTCAATTTCATTTTTTTTAAAAGGAAAATATTACTTAAATTACAGAAGACTTGTGCTCTTAATTCTTTTATTTTATCTTAAAGATGGGCATCTCACCCAAATCCACTGGGCTGGATGGGAGAGAATAGCAACTGTGCAAGAATACTGTAAAGCAATCTGTAAAGTCATGATATGAAGTCAGGCTCATATCATGGTTAAAGGAGACAGGCCAATTTCTCCCGGAATACTGGGTCTTTGACTACCTTTCGATTCACGGGAATCCCAGATTGCTAGTAAGAAAGCAAATAAACAGATCTTCACTGCAAACCCACCCCTGATTTACATCAGCGTAACTACAGGAATTTCAGTTTGGTGAAAGTGCTAAGACTTCTTTGTTAAAAATCACCAATCCAATTTCCAGAATTGCAGCCTACGGAGTTCCTTTTGGAGGGAGAATTGCTGTTAAAAGTCAGCCAGTCCAGGAGGTAATTACGCTTATTGAGATCTCCGGAAGGAAAAAGATATACGAGCGTTTAGGTGACTGGTGAAAAGAGTAAATTTCAGTTGAGCAATGTGTCTGGGAGTGCAAATATAATTCGTCCAAACTTGTCCAATACACGCAAGCAAGGCTTAAGATTTGGGTTGAAAGATAATAGACAGGGAGATAATTGCTTAGGAGGAACTGCCCTGGTTACATACTAATTTCATGCTGAGCTGTCCACACGGATCCCACTGCCAACCACCCAGCCAAAGTCAAGAGCTTCTCAGAGCCTTGTCAGGTTTTGGAAGCCCTCGTAAGTGAAAGGCGGGAGGTTGGGTAAGCACGCCGCTGTTTTCGGCAGGCATGCAAGGTGGTTGACGTCACAGGAGGTCGGGTCCTGTTCGCTGGTGAAGAAAACGCCGTCCGGGGAGTAGATGGAGGGGTCGTCATCGAAATAGTTGTAGGGCCTCAGGAGGAAGCCAACTGCATTCCCAAGCGTCACCGTGTTGGGGACGTCCTCTGCGTGTGGTATGTGCAGGAAGCCCGTCGTAATCCAGGCCACCAGGTCCTGGGGAGGGCAAAAACATTGGCTCATGACATCTGCTAAGAGGAAAGGGAGCAGCAGTGATGCAGGGCAGTCACACGTACATGATAATAATACAGTGGTACCTCAGTTAAACCACAGAGCCTAGGGCTTGCCGATCAGAAGGTGGGCGGTTTGAATCCCCGCGACGGGGTGAGCTCCCATTGCTCGGTCCCTGCTCCTGCCAACCTAGCAGTTCGAAAGCATGAAGTGCAAGTAGATAAATCGGTACCGCTCTGGCGGTACACTGGCTCCCTTGGCCAATAAAGTGAGATGAGCGCCGCAACCCCAGAGTCGGTCACGACTGGACCTAATGGTCAGGGGTCCCTTTACCTTTACCTTGGGTTACATACGCTTCAGGTTACATACGCTTCAGGTTACAGACTCCGCTAACCCAGAAATAGTACCTCGGGTTAAGAACTTTGCTTCAAGATGAGAACAGAAATCGTGCTCCGGCAGCGCGGCAGCAGCAGGAGGCCCCATTAGCTAAAGTGGTGCTTCAGGTTCAGAACAGTTTCAGGTTAAGAACGGACCTCTGGAACGAATTAAGTACTTAACCCGAGGTACCACTGTAATAAATCATAATAAATTTTATTTATACCCCACCCTCCCCGGCCAGAGCCAGGCTCAGGGCGGCTAACACCAGTAAAATTACAGTAAAAACATAATAGGGGGAAAAACCAATTTAAAATACAGGCTAAAATGCCATTTAAAATGCAGCCTCATTTTAAAAGTAGCCCATAGATCAAAACCATAAGGGGAGGGAAACATAAGGGTCAGACTGAGTCCAAACCAAAGGCCAGGCGGAACAGCTCTGTCCTGCAGGCCCTGCAGAAAGATATCAAGTCCCGCAGCTTCCTAGTCTCTTGTGACAGAGCGTTCCACCAAGTTGGGGCCAGTGCTGAAAAGGCCCTGGCTCTAGTTGAGACCAATCTACCCACCTTGCAACCTGGGACCTCCAAAATTTTGATACAGCTGAGGGCACATTTCCCCAAGGAATGCTGGGAACTGTAGCTTACCCCTCACAGAACTACAGTTCCCAGAATCCTTAGCAAACTACAGTTCTTAGGATTCTTTGGTGGGGAGAGCTCTGGCTGTTAAACTGCTGTAAGTGCTCTTTAACTGTAAGTGCTCAGTCTACGCTGAAACTCAAAAGAAGCCATTTTTCAACATGCGTTCATGGGTTCAAAGACAGCTCTCTGATGTTTGAGGGCAGACTGGTTGTGGATGGAAAATAGCTGATGTGGATCAATGAGCAATTATTAGCAAAAGCCGGGAAATTCTTCGCTCCAACTGTCTGACGTGCACCTGTAACCTGGGAGTGGGGTAGACTCTATGTCTGGAGCCAATTTGTGAAAGCAGCTTTTGACAAATGGCTTCTATTTCGTGAGGGATGAACTGGGATTTTGCAGTGGCTGCTAGCCTGCTTGTACTCCCAAAATAATCTGCTCAACGTGTGGGTTTGTAAATAAACACAAAAGGGAGGAATTCGATGCAGAGCCTAAGATGAACGTTTCACCGGCACAATGATTTTTCCATGGGCAACAGAACATCATCTCCCCTCTGCTTGCCCCAAAATCTGTTCTTCCAACAGTCTGGAGGAGATTCGGGGATGGTTTGGGGCATGTGTGGTATGAAAGTCCCGTTGTAGAAGCAGGCGTTGGTCTGCTCACGCCATAATTTAATTGAAGGCTCAAGGCACAACCCAAACTGACCAAGTTCAGCTTGCGGGATCAAATACTTTCAACTCAGGAAGCCAAAGATGGGACGAGATTGCTGAATGATGGACAAAATCTGGAAGGAAATGTCACAAGATGCCTATTGGGAAGATCTCAAAACACAGAAACCGCCGTGAGAAATCCGCTCCACTTCCCAGTGGGGAGGAGTTGTGGTGGACCATGTGGCCACCTACTCCCCTCCAGGGCGGGGGACGCAGTTGTGCGTCACCCGGAGGTTCCCAGCTGTGTCATTCGTCTGCCAGCCAATCCGCTGGCTGGGGGGCGTGGCCGGGCCCCATTTAAACTGAGGTGCGAGCCAGAGAGCTTCCTCTTGGCTCACTTCCTTGATCTATTGCATACAAATTCCCAGAGCCTTTAAGGTCTCTGACCTGAAGACGCACAGTTGCCCTTTAACCCATAGCCTCCCTCTTGGTGTGCTCCCTGCCCTGATGGGCAGTCAGAGGCTTCAGGAGACGGAGCCAATGAGGGTCCAGATTCTGCCTCTGTTGTTGTTGTTGTTAAAATTTGTTGTGGATGGTAAGGTAAAAGGTAAAGGGACCCTTGACCATTAGGTCCAGTCGTGGCTGACTCTGGGATTGCGGCGCTCGTCTCGCTTTATTGGCTGAGGGAGCCGGCGTACAGCTTCCGGGTCATGTGGCCAGCATGACTAAGCCGCTTCTGGCGAACCAGAGCAGCACACAGAAACTCCGTTTACCTTCCCACCGGAGTGGTACCTATTTATCTACTTGCACTTTGACGTGCTTTCGAACTGCTAGGTTGGCAGGAGCAGGGACCGAGCAACGGGAGCTCACCCCGTCACGGGGATTCGAACCGCCGACCTTCTGATCGGCAAGTCCTAGGCTCAGTGGTTTAACCCACAGCGCCACCCGTGTCCCCCGTTGTGGATGGTAGGAGAGGATATATTGATTACCGTATTTTTCACTTCATAAGACACACTTTTTTCTTCCTAAAAAGTAACGGGAAATTTCTGTGTGTCTTATGGAGCGAATGCGAGGTCCCTGGAGCCAAATTGCCCAGGGGCAAAAAGCAGGTCATGCTTTTTTCTTTTTTCTTTGAAAGAGGGAAGTGGGTGTTGAAGCAAAGCTGCTGATCGTTTGCCGATCGGGGAGAGAGATAAGGGATGCTAGAGATAAAGGAGGCTGCCTGGGTGGGGGTAGGTAAAGACAGCAAACTTGCAAAGGGGGGAAACAGGAAGACTAAAGCAATAAGGAGAGAAATTAGAAGAAAAAGAGGAGCAAAGAAACTGCTCCAGCTAAAGAAAAGACACTAAGGCAAACAAGAGGGGAGGGACTGTTGAAAGAAAGCAGCTGATCGGTGAGATCGGAAGAGAGATAAGGGAGGCTAGCGGAGGCTGCCTGGGAGGGGGGAGGTAAAAACCCATGGATCCTCAGGATTTTTACATTGGGTCACCCCAAATTCACCATCAGATCACATAGCATGTCCATGGCTACAGCCTGCACTAAAAAAATCATGCATCCACTGTTTCCTGGGGCTGCAATGGTGCAAAAATGTGGTTACAAAGCACAGGTCCACATGGATCCTCAGGATTTTTGCATTGGGTCACCCCAAATTCACCATCAGATCACATGTCTGTGGCCACAGCATGAACCACAAAAATCATACATCCACTGTTTCGTTCAGAGTATTTTTTCCCTTGTTTTCCTCCTCTAAAAACTAGGTGCGTCTTATGGCACGAAAAATACGGTAAATATTATCATTCCTCACTCACGCTAGTGAGCTGATAGCAGAGCACATTCCCTGTATATTTCAGGAAGCTAGTTGGTAGAATCTCTTGAGTTAAGCAATCCAGTCTGGCTTGTCCGGATTGGATTTGTTCCTGGTAACTCCCCTTTGTTCCCTCTTAAAAAGAATCAAGGCACAACAGTCTTCTTTTAAAAGTACCGTATTGGCCCAAATATAAGCCGCACCTGCAAAGAAGCTGTACCTTTAAAATTCAAGGGGAAAAAGACAATACCCGAATATAAGCAGCTTCCTTAGAATTCCGCAGGCACTCACACCCATAAATGGCAAATGTAGAAGAAGCAATATCGTAAATGCCAATTTTTGTAAGGTTGTAAATTTAAACCACACTTTAACTTTTCATGGTTGGAATTTGGAAAAAAATGTGTGGCTTATATTTGGGCCAATCCAGTAATAAGTTTACAGTGGAACCTCGGGTTACATACGCTTCAGGTTACAGACTCCGCTAACCCAGAAATAGTACCTCGGGTTAAGAACTTTTCTTCAGGATGAGAACAGAAATCGCAGCACAGTGGCAGTGAGAGGCCCCATTAGCTAAAGTGGTGCTTCAGGTTAAGAACAGTTTCAGGTTAAGAACGGACCGCCGGAACGAATTAAGTAATTAACCCAAGGTACCACTGTACTTACATTCAGTTCACAGTATGATCCTGAAGGCAGGCTTTAGCTTGGAGTTACAGAAGAGAGTAGGGACACGGGTAGCACTGTGGGTACAGAGCCTAGGACTTGCCGATCAGAAGGTCGGCGGTTTGAATCCCCGCAACGGGGTGAGCTCCCATTGCTCGGTCCCTGCTCCTGCCAACCTTGCAGTTCGAAAGCACGTCAAAGTGCAAGTAGATAAATAGGTACCGCTCCGGCGGGAAGGTAAACGGCGTTTCCGTGCGCTGGTCTGGTTCGCCAGAAGCGGCTTAGTCATGCTGGCCACATGACCCGGAAGCTGTACGCTGGCTCCCTCGGCCAATAAAGCGAGATGAGCGCCACAACCCCAGAGTCATCCGCAACTGGACCTAATGGTCAGGGGTCCCTTTACCTGTACAGAAGAGAGTGGGGTTCATCCCATATTGGGATTGAGCCCATGTGCTGCTGGCTGAGAGCCAGCAGACAGCAAAAGAACATCAAGAGAGCACCATCAAGAGAAGGGTCAAGAGAAAGATGGCTGCATGACCAGCCCTTTTATGGGGTCTGCCAGGCCCACTGACCTGGTCATACGCTGGAGGGAGGACGCTCCAGGCCAGGTGTCACAGGAAGTCCTCCTGGCTGGAGCAACATCCCCCTGTGTGTCCACTCTGGGCAAACGGGAAATGTTGTATTTGACTGCTTTCTGTGATGTTACAATCCACGAAACTGGTATACTGCCCTGTACACATGGATCTCAGGGTGGTTCACAATATAGAAAACACAGAATCTATAGGTACTGGTGGCTCCTAACAGGCTTCTCTGTCTAGGAGGTTCCCCTGTGGAGATTCCTGTCCATCACCCTCAGATGCAATGGTCTCCCTATCTAGAGCCCCTGCAGCCTCTGACTCTGCCCCACATCACCGCTGGATCGAAGGGCCACGAACACATGACAGACCCTCCAAGTGTCTCTATTTTCCAGGGACGGTCCCGGATTTACAGAAGCCATCTTGGTTTCTGATTTGATCACAGAATGTCCTGCTTTTCCTTAGGATGCCCCTGTTTTCATAGGAAAAATGTTGGAATTATGTGACCCCCAAGCCCAGGAGATAAGTAACTAAGCAACCTTTAGAAGAAATCTGGAGGTAGCCCTGTACATATAGGGAAGTTTTTTCATGGTTAACGTTTTATTGTGTTTTTATGAATGTTGGAAGCCGCTCAGAGTGGCTGGGGCAGCCCAGTCAGGTGGGTGGGGTAGAAATAATAAATTTGTTGTTGCTGTTGTAGAATAAAAAGGTAAAGAAACCCCTGACCATTAGGTCCAGTCGTAGCCGACTCTGGGGTTGCGGTGTTCATCTTGCTTTATTGGCCAAGGGAGCCGGCGTACAGCTTCCGGGTCATGTGGCCAGCATGACTAAGTCGCTTCTGGCGAACCAGAGCAGCACACGGAAACGCCGTTTACCTTCCCGCCGGAGTGGTACCTATTCATCTACTTGCACTTTGACATGCTTTTGAACTGCTAGGTGGGCAGGAGCAGGGACCGAGCTCACCCTGTCGTGGGGATTCGACCCGCCGACCTTCTGATCAGCAAGTCCTAGGTTCTGTGGTTTAACCCACAGCGCCACCCGTGTCCCTTGTTGTTGAATAGGGTGTCTCTATTTTCATCAGATAAATGTTGGAGGGTATGCACTTACCAGCGCCAAGAAATTTGGCGAGTTAAATGGATTTGGGCCACACAGCCAGCACATCCGTTCTCCCGCCTTTCCAGGCAGCTTTCAAAATGCAAGAACAACCACAGGAGGGAAAGCGCTTGCTGTTTACAGTCATTTCCTTTGAAAGAAATGCAACCGAGAATTCCAGGCCAAGAATTCTAGAACATTCAGCTGTTGGGTTGATTTGGCTGGGCTCACGCCTCAAATCCCACAGAGAACGGTCAAGCGGCCTGTTCTTCCATTTATGTGAGAGTTCAATGAACATTAACATCAAGACGACACACCAAAAACATTATTATTAGCCACACATTAATCATTTCTTTCCTAAGAGATGGCAACTGTGCTTAGGAGGATGTGTGCGACACATGGAAAACATTGCTCCAACTCACAATTTTTTGCATTCCACACAAGACAAAAAGCCTTATGGCGGTTTCTAATCCTGCATTTGCTGATGCAGTTTTAATGAGGAGGCAATGAGGTATTCATTAGCAGGCAGCATGGGGAGTCGTTAACTCTTCTGAAAATACCATTTCTCCCCCAGTAAATTTTTTTATCCAGTCTTGGAATCAGAAAAGAGAGAAAATCCAGCTACTATATTGGGAGGTACTGGCAGTAAGGTAAAGGTAAAAAGGTAAAGGACCCCTGGACAGTTAAGTGCAGTCAAAAGCGACTATGGGGTTGCAGCGCTCATCTCGCTTTCAGGCTGAGGGAGCTGGTGTTTGTCCACAGACAGCTTTCCGGGTCATGTGGCCAGCATGGCTAAACCGCTTCTGGCACAACGGAACACCGTGACGGAAACCAGAGCGCACGGAAATGCCGTTTACCTTCCCGATGCAGTGGTACCTATTTATCTACTTGCGCTGGCATGCTTTCGACCTGCTAGGTTGGCAGGAGCAGGGACCGAGCAACAGGAGCTCACCCCGTCGTGGGGATTTGAACCGCCGACCTTCTGATCGGCAAGCCCAAGAGGCTCAGTGGTTCGCAGTAGGGTAGGTTCAAGCATACCAGCTGTTGATTCTCTCCTGCAAATGCTGCCTCCAATCCCTCCATCTATGTGAACTAGGAAAAAAAGTTCAGAAACCCCCCGATATGCTTCAAATGTGTGTTTCCACTTTGAAGACGTGTGAAAGATGCACTGAAACCTATTCCCCTTTATATCCTGCTTGACAAGCTAATAGCAACCAAGGGTCACATGATAAGAGAAACAGGTGTGTAATAGATTTGTCGAGCATCTAGTTCCTGGTTTGAGTCCTGCCCAATTCCATGGAGGTTGTACAGATTATCAGAAGCTTCGGCAGAGAGTGTTAACTCACCTCGTTGACAATCGTCTCATTGTCTATGAAGTCAGCAAAGGCAACTGAAGGTGTCCAGGGGTCATTCTGGTTATAGATGCTGGTGCTATACGGTTCCTCTTCCTTGCGCTTGGTGACAGCCAGCTTATACCTGAGAAGCAGAGTAGCAACAAAAAAAGCAGCAGCAGCAGCAGCAACAGAAAACAAAATGAAGCATGGCTGAAGCTGAACGGTATCCCCATTTTCCTACAGATGAGGCCCAGCATCATGCTATGGCGCTTTGTCTTTGCTCGTGGCTGACTGCAGCTGACAAGATAATGGATACTCTCCTGAAATTGGGACATGGGATGCTTGCCGACAGGTGAGGTGGCTCCTTACTGCTCTTCCAAAGCAGAAATGCAATTGATTTCCCACACTATCAGGGGTTTTGTGTACTGCAAGTGGGCCATTTGAAACTTGCAAGCACTATAGCCTTTGTGTGGCTGGGTGCCAATTTATGACCCTAATTTATTTATTTATTTTTTAAAAATCTGAATTTTAATTAGTGCTAAACACTTCCCCAGCAAATACGTTTTTAAATGAAATATATACAGTGGTATATATTTCATTTAAAATATATACACAGGGACGCGGGTGGTGCTGTGGGTTAAAGCCTCAGTGCCTAGGACTTGCCGATTGAAAGGTCGGCGGTTCGAATCCCCGCGGCGGGGTGCGCTCCCGTCGCTCGGTCCCAGCGCCTGCCAACCTAGCAGTTCGAAAGCACGTTAAAGTGCAAGTAGTTAAATAGGTACCGCTTACTAGCGGGAAGGTAAACGGCGTTCCGTGTGCTGCTCTGGCTCGCCAGATGCAGCTTGTCACGCTGGCCACGTGACCCGGAAGTGTCTCCGGACAGCGCTGGCCCCCGGCCTATAGAGTGAGATGGGAGCACCAACCCCAGAGTCTGTCAAGACTGGCCCATATGGGCAGGGGTACCTTTACCTTTATACAGTGGTACCTCAGTTTTCAGGGACGCGGGTGGCGCTGTGGGTTAAAGCCTCAGCGCCTAGGGCTTGCCAATCGAAAGGTCGGCGGTTCGAATCCCCGCGGCGGGGTGCGCTCCCGTTGCTCGGTCCCAGCGCCTGCCAACCTAGCAGTTCGAAAGCACCCCTGGGTGCAAGTAGATAAATAGGGACCGCTTACTAGCGGGAAGGTAAACAGCGTTTCCGTGTGCGGCTCTGGCTCGCCAGAGCAGCGATGTCACGCTGGCCACGTGACCCGGAAGTGTCTCCAGACAGCGCTGGCCCCCGGCCTCTTGAGTGAGATAGGCGCACAACCCTAGAGTCTGTCAAGACTGGCCCGTATGGGCAGGGGTACCTTTACCTTTACCTTTTACCTCAGTTTTCGAACATCTCCGGTGACAAAGTTTTTGGTTTTCGAATGCCATAAAACTGGAACTAAATGCTTTGGTTTTTGAATGCACCTTGGAAGCCGAACATGAAACTCAACATTGAGTTTTCCGTTTTGAGGCTTCTGTTTTGAGGCTTCCGTACTGAGTTTTCGGTTTTTGAAAGTTTCGGAGCTCAAACGGTCTTCTGGAATGGATTACATTGAAAACTGAGGTGCTACTGTAGATACTTCTACAATGCCTTAATGATGTTATAAAGCCTGCCTGTCTGCCTGTCTAAAATATATTTCTGGTCAGCATCCTTTTAGCAACATGGTTGATGACAGTGACCAGAAAATGTCATAAAATGACACAAGTTGCAAAGGGAATAAAAAATGTGTGCTGAGCTACGATAGGTTTATTTTCCCAGTTATGTCATTGCCCATGTCAAAGCCCTAAAACAACAAAAGTAAAGGTAAAGGGACCCCTGACCATTAGGTCCAGTTGTGGCCAACTCTGGGGTTGCGGCGCTCATCTCGCTTTATTGGCCGAGGGAGCCGGCGTACAGCTTCCGGGTCATGTGGCCAGCATGACTAAGCCGCTTCTGGTGAACCAGAGCAGCACACGGAAACACCGTTTACCTTCCCACTGGAGCGGTACCTATTTATCTACTTGCACTTTGATGTGCTTTCGAACTGCTAGGTTGGCAGGAGCAGGGACCGAGCAACAGGAGCTCACCCAGTCACGGGGATTCGAACCGCCGAACTTCTGATCGGCAAGTCCTAGGCTCTGTGGTTTAACCCACAGCGCCACCCGCGTCCCTAAAACAACAAAAGAATAGTGCTAAAGGCATCTACATTTGTGGAGACTGTGATGCTCTTCCAGAAAAAGTTGGACTTTCTGTGGTTTGAGAAAAGATGGAGGAACCATGGGGTAAAGAGAGGAAGAGAATTACTGGATGATGGGCCTGTAATGTCACATAAGACGCAATCAATCACTACCTGCCCCAACTGATAGCTCTCTCCATTGGATCCGTCTCTGGAAGGTGCTCCCCAAAAAAGCTGATGGGCTGGATCCGATAGCCACGATTATGGCCCCATTTGTTCTTGCTTTCTGATGCAAAATAGATGTATCTTGGCATGTCGTCGTGTAAGCGAAAGGCAGCCTTGTCTTCCGTGTCTAAGACTTTCTTCACTAGTTTCATCCGGTTGATCTCATGTTCAGGGCTCCAAGGGACCTTCACTTTTTCAAAAGTCATGTCGTTGGCTACCAAGGAATTCTGAACACCTAGAAAGAGGGGTGGCGAGGGTAGAACGGTAGTGAAAATTTATATTCTCAAGATCCTTCGTATATGTCCATACTGGTGGAGCCATTCGGCAGAGACCCTACCTGCCCGCAGACTGTCTGGCCAGAGTGGTGCATGCTCTGGTTATCTCCCGCTTGGACTACTGCAATGCGCTCTACGTGGGGCTACGTTGGAAGGTGACTCGGAAACTACAACTAATCCAGAATGCGGCAGCTGGACTGGCGACTGAGAGCAACTGCCAGGACCACATAACACCAATCCTAAAGGATCACTGGCTCCCAGTACATTTCAAAGGACAATTCAAAGTGTTGGTGCTCACCTTTAAAGCTCTAAACAGGCTTCGCCCTGTATATCTGAAGGAGCATTTCCACGCTCATAGTTGAGATCCAGCTCTGAGGGCCTTCTGGAGGTTCCCTCACTGTGAGACATGAAGCTACGGGGAACTAGGCAGAGAGGGCCTTCTCGGTAGTGGCACCCTCCCTGCGGAATGCCCTCTCATCAGATGTCAAGGAGGTAAAGAACCACACAACTTTTAGAAGACATCTGAAGGCAGCCCTGTCTCAGGAAGATTTTAATGTTTGACATCTTTTTTAAAAAAATATGTGCTGGAAGATGCCCAGCCAGATGGGAAGGGTTTAAATAATAAAATCATTGTTTATTATTATGATAGGCTTGCAGAAACAGTGGAGAGACAAGCCTAATGTGCTGGATTTATCATCATGTATGGATTACAAGCTCAGCAAGCGCAAAAAATAAATAAATAACTAGAATAACCGGCAGAATCTGAGACCTGGGAGAAGAAGCGGTGGAAGAGGATTGGAAGAAGTTCAAGAATTATCTGCAGAAACATTGTAAAGTTTATGAATGTTAAAATGATGTTGGATATAAAAATAATATGGCATTAGTGATACAGTGTTAAAGAGTATGCAAAAATGTAAATAGAAAAAGGGTGAAAGACTAAGATCATATTATGTCAAAAGTAATTAATATGTTAAAGGTGTTTAAATATAAGGAGGAAAGATTGGAGACATAATAGAATGGATTTTAAAAACCAGAAATGAGTTTCTAAAGAGGGCAAGGACTTGCTGTATCGGATTGGACAAAGAGGAACACAAAAAAGGGAGGTGTGAGGAAGTCAAGAAAGAAAGTTTTGTAAACATGAATTTAAAAATTGGAGTTTTTTACTTTTTTTCTTTTTATTTGCTTTATGTCTATTGGAGTTAGCTTTTGTCGGTATGTATTTCTGTGATGTTTCTTTTTCTTCTGTAAAAATAAATAAATATATTTTTTAAAAAATAGAATAACTGTAGACTTAAAATCTAAGCTTTACAGTGAGGGAGGGTGAGTGACTGGCACAAGAGGGCATGAGTGGGAGCTTGTAAAATGCCCTTGAACCCCTGCAAGGTGCTAATCAAACCCAAGAGTCCCATGGAAACACAGTCAAAAACATTATTTTAGATGGATTCTGGAAATCCAGACACAGGTTGTTCCTATCACAAAGGGCAATGAAGCAGTACATAGATGTGGTTGCTCCAATGGTGCCCTCTCCTGGCAGAAATTTTGCCACTCAGTTCACGGACATCTAGTAGGAATGTCAGCAAATTCCATCAGAAAGGGGAACAGAAATTCACCCAATTTGCATGTTTGTCCGAGGTCAGTAGTGGAAACTGTGCAAGCAAATACAAGTGACATTTACTATCATTTTTTTCCCCCCAGCCTGCAAATATTACACAAGTGGTTATTTCCTGCATGGCTTTGACATTTCCCTCAATGCATTGAAATTAACTGTGCAATTAATTACTTAATTAACTGCATGTGTTCTGGCCATAGCAGATAGCAAGAGGAATAGCTAAGGTTTCAGTGGAAGCTGAACTGTAGCAGAATGGAAACGGTGCTTGTTGCAACAAACCCGACACAGGGTGGAAATTGTGGCCCCACATCCCTAGGTTGTGGGGTGGGAAGAGGGAGAAAGAACCCAGCGGCAAGAAGCAGAGCTGCCAGGGAAGAGTGGCAGATGAAGGTGATGGACTTTATGGAAATGGCCGAAATGACGGGCAGAATCCGGGACCAGGAAGAAGAGTTGGTGGAGGAAGATTGGAAGAAATTCAAGGCTTATCTACAAAAATATAGTAAAATTGAGGAAGTTTAGAGGGAGTCTGGAAAGAAACTATGTGACTTTTGTATAAATACTATAAAGGACTTAAGATAAATAGACTGTCGAAGGAATGAGGGAAAGTAAAATTATATTATGTCAAGATAAATTATTGGTTAACAAGTTGGGAAAGATGGAAAGAACTTGCTGAAATAATTAATCGAAGCAGAATACAAAAAAGGGAGGCGGGAGGAGGTCAAAGAAACAAGCCAATGAACTTAAGTTAATAAGGTTTAATTTATTTTTCTGTATTCCTTTTTTCCCCTTTTTTGCTGTTTGATTGTTTTTGTTTTTCTTGATATGTTTGTTTGTTGTTGTTTTTTTCTTCCTTTTTTGTTTTGTTGTATTTTTAAACTTCAATAAATATTATTTATAAAAAAAGAAAGAAAGAAAAGAAGCAGAGCTGCCAACAAGGGCAGAAGACAGAGCAAAAGTGCCGTGATCAAAGTAGACCTTACCTCCCACATCCAAGTCCACTTTGTAGTTGATAAAATGAGTGTGGATCGTTCCAAGTGTGTGTTCTCCCACTCTGTTGCCATAGTCCAGCCCATCACCATAGAGGAAAGATGATGTTATATAGCCACTGGCTCTGACTTTGCTTTCAATAGCACCGTTTGGATGGAAAATGAAGTCCCAGACGTAGTCATAGTTCCCCATAGTAGATACAGAACGAAAGACCAGCGCAGAGGCAGGCAACCCCCCATAAAAGAGAGACTGAAGGTTGGAGTAATGTCGCCGGAAGGGGGCCTCCACATTCTGCTCAAAAACGCAGATGGAGTTCTTCTGCACCTCTGGAGTCACGGTCTCAATTAAATAAGCGGCGTCAAGGTAAGTGGCAGAGTAAGGGCAATCAACTCCACGGACGAGGGAATAAGTATACCTCCCCATGGCAAAATTGACATCCATATATCGGGTGGACATCCCACCAGGGCAGTTGGAACCGTAGACAGACATGGCGTCCTGCACACTGAGTTGGTAGACAATCCTTTGGCCCTTAAATCGGACGTCGTAGACACTGGGTCCTCTGTTCACGTCCATCCTGAAAGCAAAACTCCAGGATGGGGAAATGACCTGGTTGTTCCTTACACTATAGCGTGGTCCGAGGGGCTCATAGTGCAAAGGACCAGATCCCAGAGAGGGGACCCTTTGGCCGATCGAAGCAAACCCCCCGTCGGAGGAGACTCTCTCCACTTTGGCCACTTTCACGCGATTCGCTTTGAATTCCTTTTCCAGCTCCTGCAAACCATCATAATACTGACCGTTATAAAACACTTTTGGCACACTCCAGTGAGAGATGTTGAGGCTGCTGTGGTTTAGCAACAGCTCGAATCCCACCGGATGCAGGAAGAAGCCCTTGATGTTCTGGAACAGGGTAAACCAGGTGGCGCGATCTCCAGACTGGAACCCCCGAGGGGCTGAGGTGAGGGCCGCAAAGTCGCTCCCATTGTGACCAAACACCTGTTCGAAGAAAGTGGCAGCCTCCAGCAGCTTCCCTCCCAGTAGGAATTTCCCGATTTGTTCGTATTCGTTCCCCATCACAGTTCGGCCGTGGTAAGATAACTTGCCTCTATATTTCTCCGCCGTCACATCCTGATGATATGTTGGTGCCGGGAGCGGGCCCACCACGTACTCTGTGATGTTTGGTTCTGCCTGGTTTCCAAAGTACACCACAGCCAGTGCCTGTCGAACAGGCTTTGGCCCTCCATGATCAAGGAATTTCAGCACCTGCTCCTTGCGGGGCACCTCCACATCCAAGTAGTAAACACAATTATCAGAAGAGTTGGCGTGATAAGCATCCACCAAGGGTAGCCCCAGGTGAGACTGCAGGTACTTCAGCACCACGGCCATCTCTTCTGTGGACAGGTCAGCAAATACCAGGCTCTGGTCATTGTGCTTTCCGCTCAGGGAATCCTGAGACCCTGCAGGAGAGTGAACAAGGGTCTCCCTCCTGGTCAGCAACACACACACCAGGGCAAAAATGGTAACCAGAGCGAGCAGCAGGAGAACGAGCAGGGCTTTCGGGCTCATCGCAGCAAAGGAATGCTTCAAAGCCCCGTCCGGTTGCTCTCACCAAGTCCGTCCCAGTAACCGCTCATTTGGCTGCTGGGTCAACGCAGCTGGAAAAATGACTCAGTCCAGGAAATGCTAGATGATTAGGTAGAGGCCAAAAGGAAGAGGCCTGAAGTACGTGAGTAACAAAAAAACAAGGACCACCCTATCAGAACAGCTGGTTCATCACAGAGTAGATCTATTCCGCAGTCGGAGATCTGAACACCAGAGAGTGAGACATCTGGGGACTCTCTGTGGCAGTCAGTCTGCCACTGTGCCACTGGTCTGAGGGTGCCTTCATGGAGAGCATGGCAGATCACCTCGTCACTCCCATTATGGGAAGTTCCCAGAACTGACTGTTATGTTGGTTATTCTAGTTCAGAGGTCCTTATTTCTTCCCGCCCAGACATATTAATGGGCTTGATTTTCATAATCTTGGAAACCAGCCTTCGCTTCAGCAGCAGGGAGGGTGTGTGTGTGTGTGTTGGTGTGTCTCGTTCAGTTATTAAAAAGGAGACGAGAGCAGCGAAGAATGAAATCCCACCTGGAATTTGAATCCAAGGCTCTTTCCAGATGTCATGAATTGTGTGCACGATGCTATTGGGGGCAGTTAAACATGATTGCACTTTTAATATGATTTGCGCCCGCTAAAATTTGGGGTGGTTAGTGCAAGAGCACCTTGGCAATGTGCGGGAATGTGTCCTCCACATTCTTCCTGTTGGTGTCAAGACCCTGCCATTCCTGTGGAGTTTTGTGTGGACATAAGGGATAGATTAGCCTAGCAATCTCAGCCTGAGCATCAAAACTTACATATGTGTAAAAATGAAAATATAGCGGTATTGTGTCACAACACAACTAGGATGCGGGTGGCGTTGTGGTCTAAACCACTGAGCCTCTTGGGCTTGCCGAGTGGAAGGTCGGCAGTTCGAATCCCACAACAGGGTGAGCTCTCGTTGCTCTGTCCCAGATCCTGCCAACCTAGCAGTTTGAAAGCACACCAGTGCAAGTGGATAAATAGGTACCACTGCAGCGGGAAGGTAAATGGCATTTCGGTGCACTCTGGCTTCCATGATGGTGTCCCGTTGCGCCAGAAGCGGTTTAGTCATGCTGGCCAAATGGCCCGGAAAGCTGTCTGTGGACAAACGCCGGCTCCCATGGCCTGAAAGCGAGATGA
This sequence comes from Podarcis siculus, assembly GCA_034642415.1. Classification (NCBI taxonomy): domain Eukaryota; kingdom Metazoa; phylum Chordata; class Lepidosauria; order Squamata; family Lacertidae; genus Podarcis; species Podarcis siculus. Next base: position 546,587 of record JAXCMG010000090.1, on the reverse strand, counting down.
GCGCCGCAACCTCATAGTTGCCTTTGACTGGACTTAAGTGTCCAGGGGTCCTTTACCTTTTTACCTTTACAACTAACTTACACTTAGGGGAAAAGAAGGGGGAGAAGCTTGTCCCTTTTTACAAAGCCCACATTTCCTGTTGGTGCTGTGTACTGCTATTCCTGAGGGGGGATGTCTGCAAATGAGCATGAGTGTTAACAAAAGTACACAAATGAAAACATGTTGGCATGGCGTCACAGCGTAAGTAGCTCATAAAGAGGGGGGAAAGAGAATGGCAGGAACATGGACAACGGAATGGGTAAAGTTAATGTAAAGGTAAAGGTAAAGGGACCCCTGACCATTAGGTCCAGTCGTGGCCGACTCTGGGGTTGCGGTGCTCATCTCGCTTTATTGGCCGAGGGAGCCGGCATACAGCTTCCAGGTCATGTGGCCAGCATGACTAAGCCGCTTCTGGCGAACCAGAGCAGCACACGGAAATGCCATTTACCCTCCCGTCGGAGCAGTACCTATTTATCTACTTGCACTTTGACGTGCTTTCGAACTGCTAGGTGGGCAGGAGCAGGGATCGAGCAAAGGGAGCTCACCCCGTCACTGGGATTCAAACCGCCAACCTTCTGGTCGGCAAGGCCAAGGCCCTGTGGTTTAGACCACAGCGCCACCCCCGTCCCTAAAGTTAATGTAGGGATGCAATAATGTGTGAATATTGGAGAAGCATATCAGAACCAATACAAGTGGATTATGTGTAGACAGCAGGCCTTCCAAATGTCCCTATTTTCCAGGGACGTCCCTGATTTAGAGAAGCCGTCCCGGTTTCTGATTTGATCCCGGAATGTCCCACTTCTCCTTAGGATACCCCTATTTTCATTGGAGAAATGTTGGAGGGTATGGAATTATCTGACCCACCGAGCCGTCAGAAGGCAATCCTATACTGTATAGGGAATTTTTTTAAATAAATGTTTAATGTTTTATTATGTTTTAATATATGTTGGAAGCTGTCCAGAGTGGCTGGGGCCACTCAGTCAGATGTGTAGAGTATAAATAGTAAATCATTACGGAATGGGACGTCCCTATTTTCATTGGAGAAATGTTGGAGGATATGGGACAGCCCAGTATAAATCAATGCCAAATGCACTATTAATACATCGACAACATATTTCTGCATGCACCCAAAATAACACAGCAGTCTGGGTAGGCTGTAGGTCCTGGGCTTTACTTACATGGAGGAGATGGGTGAGAGCCAGTGTGGTGTAGTGGTTAAGAGCGATGGACTCGTAATCTGGTGAACCGGGTTCTCTTCCCTGCTCCTCCACATGCAGCTGCTGGGTGACCTTGGGCCAGTCACACTTCTCTGAAGTTTCTCAGCCCCACTCACCTCATAGAGTGTTTGTTGTGGGGGAGGAAGGGAAAGGAGAATGTTAGCCACTTTGAGACTCCTTCAGGTAGTGATAAAGTGGGATATCAAATCCAAATTCTTATTCTTCTTCCTTTGAACCACTTGCCAGTTTTGTTCCCATTTGGGTGAAATGGGTGTGCTGATGTGACGGAACAGAATCCCAGAAAATAGCAGTAGCCCTCCTAACAAAATCAGAACACATTACTAGGTGACAGGAAGCCATGCCGTGCAGGACACCAAGAAAGTTCAACCGAACTGCAGCTGCCCTTTGCGGAAAAGCTTGAGATAAGCCGGGGGGGATGTAGATGACAGATGTGCTGGTCAGCAACTGCTATGGGTTGAAGAAGTGAACCCAGAAGACAAGTTGCAGAGTGCCTGGGGAGGTCAACAAGATGGATGAACAGCTTTTAGGCTGGGACTGGAAAGTTTTTGGCGTTGCAGTCAGGCAATTTTAGGTTCTGGATGCAATGGTCTTCCAGGAACCCTCCTCTTGAGATGGTAATACATACGGCTTCAGAATGTGGTGAGCCAAACTCATTCTGTTGAGTTGGAATCTGGCCCTGCCCTGAATGGAGCACTAGGAATTTTGCAGTTACTTGCAGAGTCGTGATGCTTTATGTGTCTAGGTGTGTGGGGCAGCAGTATGAAATGGGAAAGATTAAGGGGCAGGGGCAGTGATGTAGCGTGGTGGTGGTGGGGCATAGGGGTGATTGCCCCAGGTGCAAAATTGTTAGGGGTGCAAAATTGGCACAACACCTGGTGCTGCCTCTATTCAAAATGGTTTCTCCATGTGAGCCAGGAAGTGATCTCCCCAAGGGGTCAAGTTCACTGCATGTATGGTGCTAAAAGAAAATATTATGAAGATGATGTATAGATGGTATTTGACTCCTGTAAAATTAGCAAAGATTTACCATAACAGTGATAATTTATGTTGGAAATGTAAAGAAAAGGAGGGTACTTTCTATCATATGTGGTGGACATGACCCAAGGTGAAAGACTTCTGGGAGAAGATTTATAATGAATTGAAAAAAATGTTGAAATATACATTTATTAAGAAACCAGAGGCCTTTCTTCTTGGAATAATAGGTTTGGAATTGCCCAAGAAAGATGTTAAATTGTTTTTGTATGCCACAACTGCAGCAAGAATTTTGTTAGCTAAGAATTGGAAATCACAAGAAGTCCCAACAAAAAAA
>JAXCMG010000090.1:496726-531362 GCA_034642415.1 Podarcis siculus | reverse complement strand
ACTTTTAGAAGACATCTGAAGGCAGCCCTGTTTAGGGAAGCTTTTAGAAGAGAAGAGTTTGGATTTGATATCCTGCCTTTCACTCCCTTTAAGGAGTCTCAAAGCGGCTAACATTCTCCTTTCCCTTCCTCCCCCACAACAAACACTCTGTGAGGTGAGTGGGGCTGAGAGACCTCACAGAAGTGTGACTGGCCCAAGGTCACCCAGCAGCTGCATGTGGAGGAGTGGGGACGCAAACCCGGTTCACCAGATCACGAGTCTATCGCTCTTAACCACTACACCACACTGGTTCTCTTTAATAGGTTTATTTAATAAGTTATTGTATTTAGTGTTCTGTTGGAAGCCGCCCAGAGTTTTTGGCGTTGTGATATATCGGCATATCATAATGTTTAGCTGGCGATATATCACGATGTTGAAAACCAGGTATCGCCCAGCCCTACTGCTGGATGCTCTGAATGTAATTGTTGTAACTGACCCTGGGACCTGCTGGCGAAGGGTGTGTAATACAACAAACAAAAGAACAAATGTTAATAATAATAATAATAATGACCTGTTGGCCCATCTAGTCCAGCATCGTGTTCTCACAGAGGCTAACCAGATGCCTTTGGGAAACCTGCAAACAGGACCAGGGCACAGAAACACTCTTTGCAGTTTGCAGCAACTGGTTTTCTGAAGCATAAAGGTAAAGGGACCTCTGACCATTAGGGCCAGTCATGACCGACTCTGGGGTTGCGGCGCTCATTTCGCTTTATTGGCCGAGGGAGCCGGCGTACAGCTTTTGGGTCATGTGGCCAGCATGACTAAGCCACTTCTGGTGACCCAGAGCAACGCACAGAAATGCCATTTTCCTTCCCGCTGGAGTGGTACCTATTTATCTACTTGCACTTTGACGTGCTTTCGAACTGCTAGGTCGGCAGGAGCAGGGACCGAGCAACGGGAGCTCACCCCGTCGCAGGGATTCGAACCACCGACCTTCTGATCTGCAAGTCCTAGGCTCTGTGGTTTAACCCACAGCGCCACCTGGCCTCAGAAAGTAGAAGAACACAGTCATCATGCTTAGTAGCCATTGATAGCTGTCGCCCCCATGCATTTGCCTAATCCTGTTTAAAGCCAGCTGTGGGATCAAATTCCATTGTTTACCACTGAACTGTGCAAAGCACAGTGATTCTTCCAACATTCAGCTTAAATTCTAGCGTTATGAGAAAGAGTTATAGTGTTATGAGAAAGGGGGTGGGGAGAGCCTCTCTGCTCATTTTCTTCATGCTATAGACAATTTTATACACCTCTATCATGTCGCCTCTTCCTCACCTTCCTCTGACCTAAAAAGCCCCAAACACTGCAGTCTTCCGTCATAGGGGAAGTTCTCCGCTGCCTTGATAATTCTGGGCACACTTTTCTGAACCTTTCCCAGCTTGTATTCCAACACAGAGATTTGTATTGTAACGGCAGCTCTGTTTTCATTTCCCCTTTCTAATGATCCCTAGAACGGGATTCCCCTTTTCCAATAGCTGTCACACACTAACCGCCAAGGTTTTGCTCCTGGTCAGTCACTGCCATGAGTGTCCATGTGAAATTAAGAATCTTTTTTGCCCTGACATGCATCACTCTGCACTTGTTTACACTGAATTGCATTTGCCATTTTGCTGCCCATCCATACTGTTTGGAGAGGTCCTTTGGGAGCTCTTCACAATCCATATCCGTTTTAAAAACCCTGAACAATCAGCAGACACTTTCCTTCTTTCTTTCCCCATGCTCCTTGCTTAGGTAAAGGTAAAGGGACCCCTGACCATTAGGTCCAGTCGTGACCAATACTGGGGTTGCAGCACTCATCTCGCTTTACTGGCCGAGGGAGCCTGCGTTTGTCTGCAGACAGTTTTTCCGGGTCATGTGGCCAGCATGACTAAGCCGCTTCTGGTGAACCAGAGCAGCACACGGAAACGCCGTTTACCTTCCTGCCAGAGCGGTACCTATTTATCTACTTGCACTTTGACGTGCTTTCAAACTGCTAGGTTGGCAGGAGCATGGACTGAGTAATGGGAGCTCCCCCCGTCGCGGGGATTCGAACCACCGACCTTCTGATTGGCAAGTCCTAAGCCCACAGCGCCAGCCGCGTCCCTGCTCCTTGCTTAAATAGGCCAAAAATAGGCTTGAAACTGTACAGGCACATAGACAGGAACATCTTGGTAGACAAAGGGGAGAATAGAGACAAGAATGAGCACTCCTTCAGAGCTTCCTCTGAAGATGCAGAATTTAGGCCAACCTTGCAAATGCATGCAAATGTGCTTAAATAAATTAATTCAGGTAAGACTATCAATTTCAAACTTTTATGTCAAATTCTCCTAATTAATTTGTGTGTGCAAAAGTACACAGTGCCCTTAAAGCATCTCTATGTGCCTCCACAGTTAAAAGGAAACAGAAAAGTACAAGGATTTTTCCAGTTATGGAGCCACATCAGACGCTACCAACTGGTCATGCTTCAACAGCTACAAAAACATTCACACCGGGTTACCAGATTTCAAGGAAATAGATGACAAGATGAAGCTAAAAACACCACAATACAGGCAGATAGAAAACAATGCCAAAGTGTTTATGGTGAGCCAAGAGACCTACTCTTCGTGAACATGCGGAAGAAGGGAAGTTGTCTATACTTTTTAAAATACAAATCCTGATATCAAAAAGGTCATCAAGGAATTTCTTGGTAAGGAGGATGAAGATTACTATATAGCAAATGACAGGGAAGATGGGCAGGGAAGCCAAAAAAAAACAGAATACAACATCCTACCAGGGAGGAATGCCATCAATGGACTGGAGACATTGTTGTGTGCCAAGTTAATGTAAAACAGGACATCTGTATAAATACTGAGTTTCTGCTATGAAGAATATGAATTTGTTAGAGAGGGAGCAAATAGTAACCCAGACAGAGAAAAGCTTTAGGAAGAGCCTGGCATGTTAAGGAAAAGAAGCTCTCAGGAAGTGAAGACTAGGTGAGGAATAGGGAGTAGCAAGCAAGGATAGCCAAGATTTATTATTGTCTTGTTTACTTGTTCGTAATTCTTTTTTCGGGACATTAGTGGGAAGCTATGGTAGTAGTACCCAAGTTGAGCATTGATCACGAACTTAAAAAGGTAAAGGGACCCCTGACCATTAGGTCCAGTCGTGGCCGACTCTGGGCTTGCAGCACTCACCTCGCTTTATTGGCCAAGGGAGCTGGCGTACAGCTTCCGGGTCATGTGGCCAGCATGACTAAGCCGCTTCTGGTGAACCAGAGCAGTGCACAGAAACGCCGTTTACATTCCTGCCAGAACAGTACCTATTTATCTACTTGCACTTTGGTGTGCTTTCGAACTGCTAGGTTGGCAGGAGCAGGGACCGAGCAACGGGAGCTCACCCCGTCACGGGGATTCGAACTGCCGACCTTCTGATTGGCAAGTCCTAGGCTCTGTGGTTTAGCCCACAGCGCCACCCGCGTCCCTGATCACGAACTTAGGTTAATCCTAAATCGAACAAACTGACTTTAATGTTGGCCATGTTAAAAATAAAACACTTGGTTTGTGAAATACATACTTGAAAAAGCCAAGCCAAACCACACTATTTTCTGCTGCAAAAGCGTCAGCATGGAATTCAACCTGCCTTTTGATATGGTACTGAGAAAAGGCCTGGCACCACGTTGTGTGCCTGTTAATGTGTAATCTCACCAGCAGCTTGTTGGTAGATCCTTTGACAATAAAGCAAAAAAGTTGAAAAACTAACTTTACAGTTCTAAGAATTCCAGGAGAACTGCAGGCAGGAATTTCGAACAAAAAAGTTAGAAAGGGGCTTAATGCTGTGGTTTTTCAGCAAATATCCTACGCAGCAGATCTGAACGTTTCGATTTGCCCCGGCTCACATGTAAAAACACTGATTTGGAGAATACAACCAATGCCATTGTACAGGTCAACTAAATGCAACTTGATGGTCCCATCTGAAGGAACAGGGGGCTGGTAATCTGAATTACGCACTCAATAGTTTTGCAGCCATCGAAATTCAAACCCGAGTTTTGAGTTTCCATCCATTGCAACCATCAGTGTGAACATTAACCATGCCTTACACTTGCTTACAGAGGAAAGCAAGTTACTTTCTTACCAAAGGCAGCTGATGTATAACGGATGAGCATATATGTATATCTGTAGCTATGTTAAGTCTTTTGCAGCAAAACAGAACTTTGCAGCACCTTGAAGATTAACAGATCCATTGTAGAATAAGCCGCCAAGGACTAGAATAAGGCCTCGTTGTCTTTGATGACCTGCCATTCTTCCACCTGCAAACTGGCCACAATCACTTTGGGTGTCATCAGTAAAGCCAAACTGGTTTTTGCTCTCACACGCAATCAGTCCAGTTACCTAGAACGATAAGCCTAGGTCAGTGTTAAGGGGCTCTCCAGCTTCCTTAGGTCCAGGAAAGGTTTGCAGCAGGGATAAGGAACGTGTGACTACAGATCCCACCATCTCTGACCACTGGTGATGCTGGCTGGGGCTGAGGGGAATCTGAACTGAGCATCATCTGAAGACCACAGAGGTTCCCATCCCTGGTTGAGAGAGCCATTCTCCATGACAAGACCCCAGCCTCCAATCCTCTTTGCTTCCCCTTCATTGCCTTCAAAGAAACAAAGCAGGAATGCTGCTTCTCAGTTTCAGTATGGTACATCAGAAGCGAATCCTCCTTTCAAAAGCAACAGAGGCCGACCAAGACAAAAGGGCCATGTAAAAGCTGTATGTTTGTACTGAGTGGTTTTCACACAGCAGCAGATTCAGGCAGATTTTGTTATTGCTGCTGATGCCACTATGCTCGCATTTTTATATGGTATTATTTCAAATATATTAACTTGTTTAACGAGGGTCCCCCCCCCCATCCGGAGCATCTAATAGATCCGGAATATTTGGACTTCACTCTCTCCTATATAGTGAAACGATCTTCACCATCATCAGCAGGTCCCTTGACAAGTAGGAGGCACTCTCAGGGGTGAGTTGGGTATTCACTTCACTTCCAGGGCAGCACAAGGTTTTGTTCCTGTTAAAGAACAGCAGCTTCAAGCACAGGTACAGGTACAGTCGTACCTTGGGTTACATACACTTCAGGGTACATACGCTTCAGGTTACAGACTCCGCTAACCCAGAAATAGTACCTCGGGTTAAGAACTTTGCTTCAGGATGAGAACAGAAATCATGCTCTGGTGGCGCGGAGGCAGCAGGAGGCCCTATTAGCTAAAGTGGTGCTTCAGGTTAAGAACAGTTTCAGGTTAAGAACGGAGCTCTGGAACGAATTAACTTCTTAACCCGAGGTACCACTGTACTGAGATTGTTCCTGTGCAGCCGAGGCCCAGGACTGACACAGTCCCCTGACCGATCCTTACCCTTTACTCAAACCACCTCATCCCAGCTGGAACCTTGGGTAGCCACAATGGAATGTGGATCTCACGGCAATATGTGCCGCTGTACTCATTTTGTCATGTTGTGCCAGGTCTCTTGTTGATCAGGGAGGTCTAAGAAGATGGTTAACTGTGGACACAGATAAGGAGGTGATTTTGTTTTTTAAAAAGAGAGAGTTAATTATGCAAACTCCAGAGTGCACAGGGCAGTAAGTACACTGAACGGTGTGCTTCCAGTGGGTTTTGGAGGCACACACATTTGCAACACTGCCCAAAAATAGTGAATCCACTAGGGCAGTCTACGTGACACACACAAGGTGCAAACACCTTCTATCTACGCTCTCTTGCTTGTCTGGGCAGAGGGCTAATACAGGAAGTACTGCAGAATTCTCAGCACAAAGGAAAACTTTCATAATAAGAACTCAGCCCGATTTCTCCCACAAGGTAGGAAGCTATGTCAGGGTGAATATAGCAATTCATGGCCTAGAACTCTGGCTCCCAGAGATCTGAGCAGAACGTCAGCTCTCAAGCTGCAGGGGCAGAGCAAGCGCCCAAAAAGGCATGATTTGAACCCTCTGGGCAAAGGGGCAACAACTGAAGGGACTGATATTAAGGAGACACACTGCTCTCCACAAAATCTGGCAGGCAATTCAGAGATGCACAGCTCTGCAACACCCGTAGCGTATCTGACACTTTGCAAAAGTCAAGTACAGGCGGCCACTCTGAGCAGAGATCAACCCACGACTCACCTTCAGCTGGTTAATGTTAGTTGAGCCTTGAAGCCGGTTGGACCACGGCTCGATGCTACAATAGGTGCCCTAAGCAGAACGTCACAATGAGCAGATTTCAGCGCCAGGAGCAGCAAAGATAAACTTGGTGATGTAGTACTAAGCATTAATATTGACAGGAGAAGAAGCTGGGGCCTTAACCAATGCCCCTTAGGGTTCCTTAGCCCATCAATATCCCATATTTCTAGAGGAGAACGTGAGAGTGAATATTCAAGTTCAACACAACATCATGACAGATTGCTGCTACCGAACAAAGTCCAAACAGGCGGAGGTCAGATGGGGCGCAAGACCAACGGAGCATCACACAGAGACCCCGGCTGCTCGTACACACGGTGACTGCCGAGGATGAATTCAAAGTACCTATTACTTTTAATTTGTCAACATAGTAAAAGTTGTACATACGTTCAATGTGGCAAGGAAATATGAACAATCCAACAAAGCAGCCGATACAAAGAAACGCAGGAGAGGACTACTCTCGGGATGCAGCTACAACGGCAGCTGTCGCAAGAGTCTGCCCTCCGGGGAAGACTAAGGTTTGCCCAGCTACAAATGACAATAACAAAGGCATCTGCAAAGGGCACAGGGAAGGTGAGCTTCCTGTGCTCTTAGGAGGCTGGCAGAGATTTCTTTAAAAATAAAAACAGCAACCAAGGGAAGGGAGAGGGGCCGATAAACGGCATTCACGCTGCCACTGTTTTTACATATCTAACACCACTCACAATACTACGGCACAAGAGGAATATAAAGACTAAGAGTAGATCTCAAGGGAAACTGAAGCACTCCTATTAGTTGGTGCCCCCTACCTGCTCGCTTGAAGACTAGAAAAGAGCGAAACCAAAGAATCCCAGCGGGATTCGTTCTCGCAGCAAAGGGCCAAAACCTAGACACGCTTTCCTGGGGTTTCTTGAAGGTCAGAAAGGGCCCCTCCAGGAACAACCGCTAGGCTTGTTATATTCGGGTGGGAGAGAAGAAGAACGAAGACGGGGAAATTCTCCAGTTCTTCGGCACTCGCTCGGCCATGCCAGTATTAGGCAAGCCGATTCTGCAGGGCCAAATGTCTATGCAGCGCTGCCCCAGCCCAAAATCCAGAGAACACCCACTGCACTCAAGGGTTCCACTGGGTTTACCTGCCAGGCAAAAGGAGTGCTGTATCAAGAGGAGAGCTGCTTAAGTGCAGTACGTAATCCGGAATAGATTACTGTAGATTCAGAACAACGAATCAACGGGGGGGGGGGGGGGGGGGCAGGAAGGAAAAACTCAACACAGTGGCATCAGAATCTGCATGATTGGACAGTGGGCATGGACAGCCATGTGAGATGAAAAAGGGCACTCGATTCCCCCAAATGCATTTTTCAATGGGAAAACTGAACTGGCCCAGCAGAACTTGACGCTGCTCTCGACCAGTTCAAAGATACACTACCTAGAAGGGAAGAGTTCCTCCCGGCTGCTACAGAACAGGGTCATTCAGGACTGCTGGCACAGGGATGGTTGCCTGGAGCAGGTTGGCCGCTATCCTGTTCCCACCCACACAGAAAGAGAAGCTCTGCCCCATACCTTTCGGGTGTCAAGAGATGGGGGTGGGTGGGGGGCAAATCCCGAGACCCAAATAAAAACCAACCAGAAAGAGCTAGGAGAGTTTCTTTAGAATTTTTTTTTTTAACTAAAAGTGTGGTGAGGACTGTTTCCAGCCAGATTCCCCATCTTGATAGTCACATAAACTGAGGCAAAAGGGCTGCCTGGAGCCTAATGAACAGTTCATGAGTTCAGATTGTCGACAGCTCAGTAGAGGGTCTCGGCGTTGCTGCTTCGGGGTCGCTTGATCTTCTCAATGTTCTTTAGGATCATGTCGTGGAGAGTCACCTGGCGGGAGAGGAGACAGGGGCTGGTTTCTTCTTGGCTCAGGGAGGATCTGGCTTGCAAACGAATTTTTTGCACACACACCCCCAGGCAAAAAAGGCAGAGCTTGCTATTGCCTAGACAAGTGATGCCACACCACATACTCCAGGAAGAAGGGGCCCATCGACCCTAAGAGGCCTCGGCAATCACCGTATTTTTCGCTCTATAAGACGCACCTGACCATAAGACGCACCTAGTTTTTAGAGGAGGATAACAAGAAAAGCCAGCAAGAGCCACAGACACGCTCACTCGGTGTGGCTCTTTAAAGACAGAGAGGCTCTGCTCAGCTGTTTCTTGACTGTAATTCAAGTAAAGGGAATGTTTGCGAGCAGCGGGCAGGCTGTTCGCTGAGAGAGGGGAAGAAGAGGACTGAGAGGAAAAAATGTGGCATTAGCAATGCTTTGGATGGAAACAAAGATGGTATTTTACATGAAGATAGCAAAGAAAGTGATGTCAGTGATTGTGAGCAACTGAGCTTCATAAATTCTGACTCTAGCAGTGATGAGTTCTTGGGATTCACAGAAGACTAGAAGAGTACTCAAACCTTAAAGTCTCTCTTCATTTGTTAATGACAGTGATGATGGTTCTTAATGCCATTGTAGACTGCTGTTCACTTTACATTGTAATATGATTTTGTAATATGATTCTGATACTCCAGTTGTTTACATACAGTAAACAACTTACATACAGTAGCTTATACAACATTTGTTTCAGAATATTTTATTCTTGTTTTCCTCCTCTAAAAACTAGGTGCGTCCTAAGATAGCTATAGAGAAAGGAACACGACAAGGATGCCCTATCTCCCCTCTACTTTTTATATCGGTCCTGGAGGTTCTGTTAAATATGATTAGAAAGGACCAGTTGGTTAAAGGAATTCAGGTCGGAGTGAAAGAGTATAAATTAAGGGCATTTGCAGATGACCTAGTTTTGACGTTACAGCAGCCAAACACTAGTACAAAAAGAGTTTTAGAACTGATTGAAATATTTGGTCAAGTCGCAGGATTTAAATTGAACAAACAAAAAACTAAAGTGTTGGAGAAAAATTTAACAAATGAGGAAAAAGAGACATTTCAGAAGGAAACAGGTTTGGGGATAGCAAAAAAAGTGAAGTACCTGGGGGTGAACTTGACATCGAAAAATGTGAATTTATTTAAAGACAATTATGATAAATGTTGGTCAGAAGTTAAGAAAGATCTAGACATATGGTCAAGGCTGAAACTTTCCTTGTTAGGAAGAATTGCTGTTATTAAAATGAATGTATTGCCCAGAATGTTATTTTTGTTTCAGACTTTACAAATAATAGACAAGATGGACTGTTTCAAGAGGTGGCAGAAAGACATATCTAAATTTGTTTGGCAGGGCAAAAAGCCAAGAATAAAATTTAAGACATTAACAGATGCAAAAGATAGAGGAGGCTTTGCCCTGCCAGACTTAAGACTTTACTATGAATCAGCAGCGTTTTGCTGGTTGAAAGATTGGCTGCTCCTCGAGAACACAGACATTTTGGATCTTGAAGGATTTGACAATAGATTTGGTTGGCATGCATATATATGGTATGACAAGGTAAAATCGCATAAAGGCTTTAAGAACCATATGGTCAGGAAAGCATTGTATAATGTCTGGACACGGTATAAAGATTTGCTTGAAAGTAAAACCCCCAGGTGGCTGTCACCTATGGAAGCTAAAGAGGTGAAAAAATTGAACATGGGTTCAAACTGGCCTAAATATTTTGAAATTATAGAACAGGATGGTGAAAAAGTGAAATTGAAAAGTTTTGAGGAACTGAAGGATAAAGTGAGAGATTGGTTACATTATCGACAGATAAACGAAGTATTTAAACAGGACAGAAAGAAAGGCTTCCAAGTGGAGAGGTCAAAATTAGAAACAGAATTGTTAGAACCCAATACTAAAAACTTGTCAAGAATGTATAATTTGCTGTTGAAGTGGAATACTCAAGATGAAGTGGTGAAATCTAGTATGATTAAATGGGCACAGGATATTGGACATGACATTGAGCTTGCTGACTGGGAGCAGTTATGGACCACCGGTGTTAAATTTACGGCATGTAATGCCTTAAGAGAAAACATTATGAAAATGATCTATAGGTGGTACATGACTCCTGCTAAGTTAGCGAAGATCTATCATTTGCCCAATAACAAATGTTGGAAATGTAATGAAACGGAGGGAACCTTCTATCACCTTTGGTGGACCTGCCCGAAGATTAAGGTTTTCTGGGAAATGATCTACAATGAAATTAAGAAAGTTCTTAAGAGAACCTTTTCCAAGAAACCAGAAGCTTTTCTCTTGGGCATGGTGGGCCAAACGGTGTCAAGGAAGGATAAGACATTTTTTATGTACGCCACAACAGCAGCAAGAATTCTTCTAGCAAAGTATTGGAAGACACAAGAATTACCCACGTTGGAAGAATGGCAGACGAAGGTGATTGACTATATGGGACTGGCAGAGATGACTGGCAGAATTCGAGACCGGGGGAAGGAGGCGGTGGAAGAAGATTGGAACAAATTTAAAGTATACCTTAAAAACTGTTGTAATTTGGATGGAAACTAAGGGTCAGGGAAACAAGAGACAAAGAACTACAGCTGTTTCTAATAAGTTAAAGAAATTAAATTTATGAAATAAGTAAAATATTGTTATGATTTAAGGGTTGCTGGAAAATTTGGAATAAGGATGCAGAAAAGGGGTGGTACGGGGAGGTCCATTTTATGTTTATTTATGTTTGTTTATGTTTTTGTTTATGTATTTGTTGTGTTTGTTTTATATGTGAAAATTAATAAAAAATTATTAAAAAAATAAAAATAAAAACTAGGTGCGTCCTATAGTTGGGTGAGTCCTATAGAGCGAAAAATACAGTAATTATCTACTTGCACTTTGACGTGCTTTTGAACTGCTAGGTTGGCAGGAGCAGGGACCGAGCAACAGGAACTCACCCCGTCGCGGGGATTCAAACCGCCGACCTTCTGATTGGCAAGTCCTAGGCTCTGTGGTTTAACCCACAGCGCCACCCGCGTCCCATCTACCCTAAGAGGCCTCGGCAATTAATAACTGGTTGAGAGACCAGCCCTCTGCAAAACTGACTCAACTGTTACAAGCCCCTGCCCCCCACCCTCAAACACCTTAATAGGGCTTCTGCACAGGGAGGTGTTATGAATCGTCTTCCAGACTGGACTTACATATTGATTTCTGAGTTCCGAAATGATGAGCCGCAGGCTGATGTATTCCTTCTCATCCATCTCGGTCACCGTGCGACGGTAATCCTCCTACAGAGACAGTTATTTAGCCAGAATTGCTTTGCACTAAGTGGACTTGCTGTCTCATTCCATCTCCCAGCCGAGAGTCACCTGCAAAGCTGCCATTTTCTCGGGGTCTTCTCAGTCACTACCATCAGTATACCTAGACTCCAACCCCAACCCAAAAGGATGTTGACAATCAAGAACTGGTCGGAAGAGACAACAGGCCTATGCAAAACCCACAGAAGCCGAGACCGACGTGCTCCAGAATTTAATTCGAAGCAGACCCTCATGACAACAATATTCCCCAAGGGTTCAGTCAGGAAGCCTTTTAGCCACTTCTCTAATGCTATTATTAAAAGTTCGTAACGCAAAACTCAGCTGTCACCTTAATACCTGCACTTACCACATGGGGATATTTAGCTATTTTAGAAACCAGCTTTGCCCGTGTGATGTAGTATCTGAAATGGAAGCAAGAGAGGTGGTTCAACGGTTGGCAAGGGGGTGCCCAAACAGCATACAGAGGGACAGACCCCTCTGGAACAAAAGCCAGCCTTTGAAGGCACTCTGCACCAAGCCGTGAAAAGGCACCCACCTAGAGATCTGGTCCAAATATGAAGCTGCTTCACTCTCCACAGTTCGGAGCTCCGCCACAGTCTCTTCCTGCAAAGGAAGGAGCCAACAAAGAAACATTTGAGAGAATTTTCAGGTGCACTTATACCTGGACGTAGCCGACCAATATCTTAACAGGTCATGCCGATGAGTCTCTGCCATGAACTGGAGGCCTAAGCCCCAGCAAAGCAGAAAGAGCCACCCAATCAGCCTTGGCCAAAATGCAGTGTTAGAAACTCAGATATATAAGCTAGGTGCCAAACGGCTCCTTAAACCAAGGTTACAGTCACCAAAACGGAACTGTCTAGTTCAGGGGTCAGCAAACTTTTCCAGCAGGGGGCCGGTCCACTGTCCCTCAGACCTTGTGGGGGGCCGGACTATATTTTGAAAAGGAAAAAAATGAACGAATTCCTACGCCCCACAAATAACCCAGAGATGCATTTTAAATACAGTGGTACCTCGGGTTACATACGCTTCAGGTTACAGACACTTCGGGTTACAGACTCCGCTAACCCAGAAATAGTACCTTGGGTTAAGAACTGTGCTTCAGGATGAGAACAGAAATCGTGCTCCAGCGGCAGCTGAAGGCCCCATTAGCTAAAGTGGTGCTTCAGGTTAAGAACAGTTTCAGGTTAAGAACGGAGCTCTGGAACGAATTAAGTTCTTAACCTGAAGTACCACTGTAAAAGGACACATTCTACTCATGTAAAAACACGCTGATTCCTGGATTGTCCGTGGGCCAGATTTAGAAGGTGATTGGGCCAGATCTGGCCCCCGGGCCTTAGTTTGCCTGCCCATGGTTTAGTTGCCATTTTTGGGTAAGATGGCTCTAAAGTCTTATTTTTCAAATGATGGACTGACTGTGACTGCTAAACGTTTGGCTAGTTCAGGTGACAACCTTGAGCTAGGTTAAGGATGTTGAGAACTTAAAGAAGAAAAGTGACTTGATCCAGAGGCAGTCCAAATATGTATTGCCCTTTTCCGACCGCTTTTTCTTAATGGTGACTGCACCTGATCAGAAAAAGCATTTTGGTTCCTGAAATTCTGATTGTGCTCGCAACCCTACCTGAATAGAAACGCCTACCTGAATAGACCTACCTGAATAGAAACGCCAAAGTTGTTGCCGTCCTCTATCCTGGGAATCAGCAGCTGCACCCACATTTTGACCTGCAGGGCAGAATATGTCATATTAAATAGGTGCCACTGCTTTAAAAACAGCTGGCAGATGGTTCCACATGCAGTATCTGAGCCAGGCGGTTCAGGCTGAGACAGAGAGACTTGCTGCAGAACAATTAAAACTCCAAAACCAAACAAGGATTTGAAATCTAGTCTCCTGCATTCAAAGGCAACACTGGTCCAAGTTTTCACTGAGATGGTACACCCAAACCTAGGGTGTAGTGATCAGGTGGGATTGCTATGTGGAATTAGAACAAATATAGAGTAAGCCATCTGTCTTAGCAATGAAAGCATTGTGTTGACTGGGTTTAAACTATTTTGATATGATTCTTGATCAATCCACACCTCTGCATCCCTGTTCCATTTCTCTTTCTTGACCAGTCACGTACACAGCCCAGTTGCTTTGCCAGGCATGCATCCTGGGCCATAAAGATAGTGGGCAAGTTTCTTTGATGTAGCTTTTCTGATATGTTAATCTCAGGACTAGGAAACAGGTCTCTCATAAGGTGATAATGATCGCTGTCCTCCTGGCCATCCTTCTTATCATGTGTATTGACTGTTTACCAAAAATATGCATGCTTAACTAGTGTTTGTAGTTTAACTTTGTCCCCACATGGGGTTTGTTGAAATGCTCAGAAGAAATCTGATTGGCTCTTACAAACACTCTGTAAAAGTTTTTTGTGTGAATAAAACGACCTGGGCCGAGGGGTGGAGAGACGGGCAGAGATTATTATACGCACCCTTCCCAGAGTCTTGCTGGTTCAAGCCTCTGTGTGTATTCTTATTAATCAGAGTTCAATCCTTCCTTTACTTTGAGAACGCCTCATAGGGGGCACCTCTTCAGACTACAGAAGGGGGTGTTGTCACATGACTGAACACTCCTCCATACAAACGAAACATTCCCGTGCACAGAAAACTAACAGACCTCAGAGCCAGAGCGAATTCTAAGCTAACTTTCTCCCCGGTATGCTGATTTCCATGGCCAAGAAGGCTGTGGCTAAGTTGCTGAGTGGAACACCTCAATGTGTACATATTACACCTGGGCTGATGGAACTGCACTGGCTCCATTTGGCTACCAGACCACGTCCAAAATCTTGTTACCAACATATAGAACTACTAAACAACTTAGGACCAGGTTACCTGAAAGACAGCTTGCCCCTGTATAGACCTGTAAGATCACCTAGTTCTAGGGGAAATTTTGAAGTGGCATCACATTCTGCAGACTATCTCAGGACAGCAACCTGAAAAGGGGCATTTTCTGCCATTTCCGGTGGACTGCACTTCCTTTTATCATATGTAAAGCATGGTCTCTGAATTGATTCAGACATCTTAGAATCATAAAACAGTAGAGTTGGAAGGGACCCTACGGATCATCTAGCCCAATCCCCAGCAAGGCTGTGCCATATGAGGATCGAACCTGCAACCTTGGCGTTATCAGCCCCAATCTCTAACCAACTGAGCTATCCAGGCCACGCAAAGATATATCTTTCTGCCTGGTCTTTCCTTGATCCATAAGATCTTACCCTGTTATTTCTGCTTTTCATTTGTTATAACACTGTTCACTGTTTTTACAGTGTTTTTGAATACTATTTAGGTTTTTTTTAAAGAAAGAAAAAAGTGGTCTATGAAATGCTTTTAAATCATAAAATAAAAATATATGCTGGTATGAAGAAGAGTATGGACTTGTTATCCCGCCTTTCACTCCCCTTAAGGAGTCTCAAAGCGGCTAACAATCTCCTTTCCCTTCCTTACCCACAACGAGCACTCTGTGAGGTGAGTGAGGCTGAGAGACTTCAGAGAAGTGTGACTGGCCCAAGGTCACCCAGCAGCTGCATGTGGAGGAGCGGGGAATCGAACCCAGTTCCCCAGATTACGAGTCCACCGCTCTTAACCACTACACCACGCTGGGATTCAGAGAAGGATTCAGTCACACAAGGCACCAGTTTCTCATCTGAAGTCTTGGCACCTCAGCAAGAACTAAGCAAACTTCATACTGGACAAGGTTTGCCACAGTAACATGCCAGCAGAGGCCAGATCTGTGACCCCACATCCTTGTTGATATGCAAAATTAGCCATCTCGTTTTCTCTGAGGAGCTAACCGGAAGAAAGCACATTTGATTTTATCCCTGCTGTTCGGTGCTATTAGTTATTAGTATCCTTAAAAATGTTCAAACATACCTACACTCAGTCCCACAGATAATTCCTTTTCCCATCACAATCCACCACCCCTCACCCCACCTTTGTGTTAGACTTCCAATCTACTCAACTGCAATTTCTTTCCACTTCTATTACTTTCTTTCACACACCTTTCACCTAATTTCATGCTTCTTTTTCTATGACACATTGCTATCCATCTTATTTAGTATTTCAGTATTTAAAACGGAACTTTTTATTCTAATAAACATTTTTAAGGATGGTATGAAATGTATGGTTGTATGCTTGTATATTCACAATATGTGTGTATTAATGTTGAATTATTTTAATAATAAAAAGTTATTCAAAAAATAAATAAATAACTAATAGCACTGATTTTATCCCTACTGTTCGGAGCACCACCACAGGAAATTGATCTGAAAAGCATCCGAGCCCAAAGAGGAAGGAAAAGGCAGCCCAGCACTCACCGTGTTGCATTTCTCAATGAGCAGCCGGATCTCGGGTTTCACCTTCTCAATGATGTCCACCAGCTGCTGGTTACTCTTCAGCATCCCATTAGGCATGACAAAGACTTTGGTACCTGGTGCCACGAGAAAAGATTTGCCACTTATTCCATGGAGTGTGAGCATGGGTGCGCATGCATGTGCTCAGCAGGTCAGGAAGGGCCATAAGCTCAGTGGTAGAGCAACAGCTTTGCAAGCAGAAATTCCTAGGTTGAACCCCTGGCATCTCCAGGTAGGGCTGGAAGAGATGCCTGTCTGAAACCCTGGAGAGCTGCTGTAGGCAATACTGAGCAAGATGGACCAATGGTCTGGCTCAGCGTACGGCAGCTTCCTATGTTCCGGGATACCCGTGGGGTTTTACGCAGGCAGAGTGTTTACCCACTCTGGATCAGTCTATTCCTACTTCTAAGGTCCATAAATAGCAACACTCTAGAGGTCCCGGGCCCTAAGGAAGTTAGATTAGCCTCAACCAGGCCACAGTGATCCATGCGACAGTCACCTCCAGGCTTGACAACTGTAATTCACTCTACACGGGGCTGCCCTTGAAGCTGTCCCAGAAACTCCAGCGGGTGCAGAATGCTGCAGCAAGGCTCCTCACGGGGTCTCTGCCATGGGAGCATATTCACCCAGTGCTTTTCCAGCTGCATTGGCTCCCGGTGGAGTACAGGGTCAGATTTAAGGTGCTGGTTTTGACCTTTAAAGCCCTTCACGGCCTAGGACCCTCGTACCTACGGGACCGCCTCTCCTAGTATGCCCCACGGAAAGCCTCAAGGTCCATAAATAGCAACACTTTAAGTGGTCCCGGGCCCCAAGGAAGTCTGATTAGCCTCAACCAGAGCCAGGGCCTTTTCAACACTGGCTCTGGCCTGGTGGAACGCTCTGTCTCATGAGACCAGGGCCCTGCAGGATCTGATTTCTTTCCGCAGGGCCTGTAAGACAGAGTTGTTCCACCTGGTCTTTGGCTTAGAATCAGTTTGATTCCCTCCCCCTCTTTCTTTTTCCTTTCTCCCCTGTGATGAGGCTGCATTTTAATGTTTCAGTGTTTTAATGTTGTATTTTAATCTTGTTTTTAAGTTGTATTCATTCAACTTGTTTTTATTATTGCTTGTTAGCTGCCCTGAGCCCGGCCTTGGCTGGGGAGGGCGGGGTATAAATAAAAATTATTATTATTATTATTATTAAGTAAGCGTTTTAAACACATTAACTCAGGAACCAAACACATTAACTCAGGATAAAAACTTTAAGAATGGGGGGAAATTATGATTTATCTAAGAGACCACTGCAAGCAGATGGAAACATTGACAGGATTTGAAACTCACTTGTAATGTAGCAAATACTATGGGTAATATGGATTGATTTAAAATATAGAACATGGAATAATATGCAGTTGTAAATGTTGACAACAGGACCCATGGAGGGGATAGGGGGGGAATTCTCGAGATTCAGAGTAATCTCTATATATGGATATGCGTTTGGAATGTTACAAATTTATATTTGTAAAATCAAATAAAAATGATTTCAAAAGAACAAACACACCACCACCAACACATTAATATAGGAGGTAACAACCATATATCTTTAAAAAGTTGTGCAGTAGGGAATTTCAGCAGGTGGAATTTATCATCACAGCACCACAGGATCTGAAAAGTTGCACCTGCTCAAATAGCAAAGCTATTAAAATTAGCTGGTGCATAGATATTATTGATTTTGACCATTTAATGACATAGGAATTGAATTCCAGTGATTTATTTGGGGGGCACTCTTTCTTTAGTTAATTTCAAAAATAGTGGCTTTGGGCTCTCAAACCTGGGATTCCTACGTCTGTTTCTGTTCTTTGAAACTTCATGTTGTGAACTAGAAGACTGAAAGCGTAAGCCAGGCCACAAATATTGCAACTGTGGTTTTCCCAATTAACTGCAAATGAATTTCAACCATACAGGAGGTCTGGGAACACTATGCACAACATCTTGGCAGTACAGTGGTACCTTGGTTCTCAAATGTCTTGGTTCTCAAACAAAAGTAAGTGTTCCGGTTTTCGAACGTTTTTCAGAAGCTGAACATTTGATGCGGTTGTCAGTTTCATAAGACAAACACAAGCTCCTAAACCAGCATTGACAGCAATCAGATTGCATGAATTTAGCAGTAGAGGTTTAGGAACTCACCCTGGAAGGTCTCATCACAGTCTTCCAGCTTTCTCTTCTTCATATTGGGCTGAAAAAACAAGGAGGATT
Organism: Podarcis siculus; assembly: GCA_034642415.1. Classification (NCBI taxonomy): domain Eukaryota; kingdom Metazoa; phylum Chordata; class Lepidosauria; order Squamata; family Lacertidae; genus Podarcis; species Podarcis siculus. The sequence continues at coordinate 513,350 of JAXCMG010000090.1, read as the reverse complement.
TTTTTTTTTTTACAGAAAAAAAGCAAATATGTACAAAATTATTTGCCGGGGGGGGGATGTATTGTATCAAATCATATACAAAGTAAAATCTAAAGAAGTGTGTTTATCCAAATAACTAAAACTGCAGGAAAAGAAAAATGGGTAGAGGAAATTACAAAAGGAGGGTATGGAAAAAGAAAGGGCCAAAAGAAGGCCAAGAGGAAGAGAAAATAATAGGTGTATTTGGTGTAAGTATATACCATTTGCATCCTTAACTAATTAAATAAGGGTTTAATTGAACGTATAAGAATCATGCTCCTGACTTGCCATCTCAGTCAAACAAGAGAAAATGAAACACAAGTCCCTACGTTGTCTTGAAATTCCAATGATTTATAAATAAAACTTCAACTTTTGAGAAATTTGTCAGGTGCATGGCTTTCTTTGATTCTTCTATAGGAGGTTAACTCATGCCAAAAGGGCAGGAAATTCTATTCTGCATACACAGAATATGGAGAGGAAGTCATGGGTCCTGACACAAGCAACTATCCGCTTTTGCTTCTAGTTCCCAGACAGCTTTCTCTCTGTCCAGACCTTGTCAGTAAATGTGAGCATTATGCAGTTTTGATCAACATCTCAAATATTACACCCAGGTAAAGTGAATCGCCTTACCCCATCCAGTCCATCATGACTGTTTGTGAGCAGGATTGGGTCTGGAACGGGAAGGTTCATATCTGAGTGGATTTGGGTGAGATCGTGAATGTTCAGAATGGGATCCTAGGAAAGGAGAATAGCCGAAGCATAATGTTAAATTGCTTAACACATTGCCAAACAGAACCAACCAAACTTGAATCCAACACCAAACCCACCCTGAGACCCCCCCCCCAGGTATAGGGCGGTTTATTATAATAATAACAATAGCAACAATAATAATAATAATAATTCAGACTGCTATAGTCAAGAGCCACTCACTGGACAAGAAAAACCAGGTGAGAGGCACTGGGCTTGCAACTCTTACCTTAAGGAACGCATCGAGTTCTAAAAGCTTCTTTGGGAAAAAACTTGCCACCAGATCCTCAGCCTAAAGGACAAAGAAAAGCCAGCTGTGATGCATCAATTAATACTGAGATTATCTGCAAATGGGCAGATCAGAAATTAGTCCCAAATTAACCCTCTGTATGAACCGGTAGAACCACTTCCAAAGGCAAAACCAAGAGCCTTGGATTCTGCAGGGGCCAGAACAGAGCTACAGACAAGCTCTCTAACTGACTAGCTGAAGTTCTCTTAAGAGTCATCAAAGGGTCTCCAGCAAGATGTTCCAGCAACAGAAACATTCAGACCCTTAAGCATTAAGGGCAGGTGGCGGGAAGGAATTGCGACACTTACTTCACCTGTGATCCGCTCCCTGAAAGAGTCTACCTGCAGGAGGGAAAAGAAGCAGTTTAGAACAGAGTCCAAACTGGGTAAAACAGAGTGACCCAAACATACACAGAGCTGCGTTCTGTACAGTAGCACAATATTCTCATAGAATCAAAGAACTGTAGAGATGGAAATGATGTCCGAGGGTCATCTAGTCCAAACCCCTGCAATGCAGGATTATGCAGGGGGCCCATATGGGGATCAAACCCACTGTGGGCCTCAGGGGTCCACAATTTGCTTAGAATCAACAACCCAGGGCACAAAAAGTTATGTGCCACCGGAAAGCATTTTTCTGAAATTATTTAGCCGTGTTCCAAGTTTTTTACAGACCCCGCTGATTCTGGGGATTGCGGGGTTGGAAAAATCTTTACTCCCTGGCCATCTAGAAGTTTGGTGCTGCCACTAGAGATTCCACAATCTCTTTTCCTGTCCTGCACCAACCCATTGTTTAGCTCCTTTTTCAAACTCAGTGCAGTATTGCTGCCAACAGTCACCGCATAAGGCCAGAGCGACAAGTTCCCACAGTGGGTGTTTTTGGCCCATGTGCATATAAACAGATGAAGCTGGCCATACTAAGTCAGATCACTGGTCCTTGTCGCAGCTAGATGGCGTGCCTGGATTTGTTTGAACGGGACATGCCTATGCCTTCGGTCTTCCCCTCTTTCAGCACGCCCTGCCTGGCATGCAGCCCCCACAAGACTACCCACAAGAGAACATAGCCTTGCCATCTCCAGCCAGTGGCTAAAATTACCTGCCTTCTCCATCCTTCCTTGTTTTTATCTGAGCTGTACATACGCAGTGCCTACAGAATATGTCTCCTGCCTGAACAACTGACATAGCTAATTCTTGCAAAGATGGCTCCATTAAGCTATGCCAGTACTGGAGCTCTCTTCTATACATATCCCTCTGATGCCGATAAATCGTCCATAATCGGTTTGAAGCCCACATTGCGGTAATGGTTTCTTAACATCTGACACTGCGATATATCACGTTTGGTCCGTGAGCTATGTAAAAAATTGTGACGTGGGGAAAACTGTGAGGTTTTCTTCTCTCATGTTTCTTGCCACCCCTGTTGCTCTGTACAGGTGTAACAATATGTTAAAAGCAAGTAAAAATGGGTCAGTTCTGCAACCCTAAGTAGTGGCAGTTGCCAGAACATTACCCTACATTGTTTCATCCTTATTTCAGACATCGTAATATATCGGTACGCAGCGGTACCTCGGTTCTTGAACATAATCTGTTCCGGAAGACAGTTCGAGTTCTGAAACATTTGAAAACCGAGGCACAAATTTTCATTGAGAAAACTGAGAAACACACAGTGGAAGCCGTTCGACTTCTGAGCATAGCTGTCAACTTTTCCCTTTTTTTAAGGGAAATTCCCTTATTCCGAATAGGATTCCTCGCAAGAAAAGGGAAAAGTTGACAGCTATGCTTCCGAGGCATGTTCGAAAATGGAAACATTTACTTCCAGGCTTTAGGCGTTTTGAGTTCTGAAATGTTCGTCAACGGAGATGTTTGAGAACTGAGGTACCACTGTATTGCGATGTTTAGCTGGTGATATATCACGATGTTGAAAACCAGACAAATGCTCAGCCCTACTTCTGATCAACAATAAGATCTGTGTCAGTATAAGAAGGTACAGCAGATGAGGTGAGCCATCTCCTATGTTCCCTTCAAAACAGCCTCCAAATTATAGCAGTCTACTCTACTTCTTTATGCTATCATATGGGTCAGCCAATGTTATTTTTCCTCCACACACATGCTTCCCTGGATCTAGGCCTCACCTACGGCAAATATGCACTAAAAACAACAACCACCACTGCCTCAAAGTAGAAGTGGTCCCTCTGTCCAGTGGATGTTATCAGAAATGGATAGATTCAGCCTCAAGTCTGTAGCACAGTTTTGTTTTTTCTCCAAAGAATATAAATCCCTTTTACTTAAGAAGAGCACATAAAGCGTCACGAGAAGCGATACTTTGCCTCCTACATGTGGGTTGCAAAGTCATATATTTGCATAGCAAGGCTTGCATCATATTTCCACCTGGTCTGTTACTTAGACAGAAAGCAGCCCTCGCTCTCGAGATTACTTGGAGCCACCAATTTTGCGGCACTCACTGTTCCCCATCACGTGTCTTTTTTCAGTGGACAAGTTAAGAACGTATTTTTACTCAAGGCGGCTTTGGGGCAAGTTAGGCATCCTGTTTTAACACTGCACTGGGTGTAAATATTTTACTGCTGACTCTTGCTAGTTTCACGATTGCTTTAATGTTTTACCATTCTGTAGTTGAAGATCTTTGTATTTGGGTTTTCATGATAAATAGAAAACATCTGTGAAACTGATAGATTATTTGCTAGAAGGAGATAAATGGAACAAGAGTTGCTCCCCCTCTCTCCCTCCTCACAATTCTAAAACCCTCCTGTTAATGAGTCTGCCAAAACAGGACAACTTTTCCCCTCATACTTGTCACTCTTCATCCTCTTTAGGAAGAGGATTTGAGGCTCCTTCCTCTGAAACAGCTCAAGGGATGTGACAACCATACTTTCCTCTGCTGATGCAAATATTCCCTGACAGCAGAGGGAAATGTGCCACCCTTTGCTCAGGTAGGTTGGGATGGTAGTGGCAGCCAGCAGAAATCCCCCAACTACTTTTGTGCAGGAATATAGGGTCTAGCAGAGATGTTCCTACTCTTCCAACACTCTTTTTTGCCCATGATCTGTTAGTAATAACAGAGATCAAGTGAAGAGTAGGGGAGAAACAGTTTTGCTTCTCCATTTTCTTCTGTTTCATCTCCTGCTTTTAAAAAATAATACACAACGCTATCTTGATTTCAAATATTAAGAGTGTACTGGGGGGGGGGAAAGGGACTCAAGAGGGTCCAGGGAAAGACAGATTTCCCATCCCTGCCCCCTCGCATGGATGGCTTTTTATTACAATCCAATGTAGGAGATCAGAGCATGATGATCACTTGCAGGATCAGAAAGCAAAACAGACACACCTCCAAATACTCAGTACAGGTGCCCTCTTCCAGGAATAGCCAGCTGCCATCCTTGAGGCCACCAGAAAAAGAGGGGGCAGCACTTGATACCTCTCCCCCGCAAAAAAATTATGCTTGGCCGCAGCTTTGCCTCAGCACCATCCTGCTCTAACTACCAACTGCCATCCCTGATGTCAGAGGGGGAGGAGGCAGCAGTTTCTCCATTATGTTTAGACCCAGCTCCATGACCTGTTGAATTAAAAGCTGTTGAGCTTTATAATTAAGAACTAGGGCATGAGTTTGCTTTTTTACCTTCACCCCTCCCAATCTTGTGTTGTGTTTAAGTTGAAAGCCTGCAGGCAAGGCCTGCCCCCCCCCCCCCCGATCTTTGCAAGTTACTCTGGAAGATTTATTGTCAGCTGAAGACCAAAGTATAAATGCATTAAATAAAATAAGCAGTAGACAATTTAACAGCTACCTAGGTGAATGGGCAAAGTCATTTTTAAAATGGAAAGCTCTCCCAAACACGAAGAAGCAAAAAAGGACCACACAAGATCCAGACCGATTATAAGAAAGTCTGCACTTTAAACTACAAGAAATTTTGTGCAAAAAAGCCCATTACCGCAACAGAAAATTGACAGGTGAATAGTAATACATATATAAAATGCAATGGAGCCTGCACTATTTCCTACATGCTACCAGTCTGAAACTTAACTTTAAGGCTGGGTAAAAGAGAAGAAAATAGAGAAAAATAGAGAAAATTGATAGGCTCTCGATTCAGGACAAGAAATAGCTCTTACTTTTTTTAAAAAAAAAATCTTTTAAAAAACTGTTAAAAATAGCTGGGGTTCAAATGAAATCTAACCATTAAAAATACCCATGAAACTGGATCTAGTACGCTCTATCAAACTAATCTGAGCTAAAGCCTGATTTTCTATTATTATACATGAAAAATGAATCCTGAGGAACACTATGTGACCTCTTAAGTCAAACATTATAAATATTGCACAATAGGTCATGCACTGTATATATATTTGTATATATTATTGTTCAAATGTTGAATAAGCATGCTGTCAAGTGGCACGGCCATCTAATTTCTATCTATTCTGACCAGCTGCTACATGCCAACTCACAGTTCTGAGTACAGTACTGAGCTTCCAAAACATAGCCTTGCTTATCATTCCTTAACTTCACACAGAAATCCTTAATTTGGCAATTACTCTTCTAGGCTGATAAAATCTAGCCAGGGCAAAAGTCATATTGGGTGAATGATATGAGGTGTATAACACGTTCCTGGACGATATAATAAATTTAGATGCAAACAGGTGTGCTTTACCAGCCAGAATGCATTGCTTGCTTGGGAAATATACGAGCTACTATAAACTTGGAAGTTTGACTTAAATGGAGACTTTTTCCTCAAATCCCTTTGATCTGAATAAACCCACCCTCTGCAGGGCAGGTAAAAAACAGTAACATCCAAGCAGCCTAAAGAAGCCACCATTGTAGGATGCAGCAACGGCAGATGCCCTTGGCCTGTCAGAGTCAAGCAGAGAGCATCCCCCGTGGCCAGAGGCAGTGTAGTTCCAATAATCAGCAGCTTGGGCAGAAAAGATGCACCATCGGTAGAACACGACTCTAATAATAATACAGTGGTACCTCGGGTTACATACACTTTAGGTCACAGACTCTGCTAACCCAGAAGTAGTACCTCGGGTTAAGAACTTTGCTTCAGGATGAGAACAGAAATCATGCTCTGGCGGCACGGCGGCAGCAGGAGGCCCCATTAGCTAAAGTGGTCTTCAGGTTAAGAACAGTTTCAGGTTAAGAACGGACCTCCGGAACAAATTAATTTCTTAACCTGAGGTACCACTGTAATAATAATTTGATATCATCATCAATCTTTATTACGGTCCAGAGACCCAACAGGTAATAATAATTTATTTATACCCGTCCATCTGTCTGGGTTTCCCCAGCCACTCTTAATCCCAAGGTGGTGGGTTCGAGGGCCACATTGGGCGAAATATCACTGCATTTCAGGGGGGCTGGCTAAGATGACCCCCCCAGGTTCCTTAAAGGTAAAGGGACCCCTGACCATTAGGTTCAGTCGTGGCCGATTCTGGGGTTGCGGCGCTCATCTCACTTTATTGGCCGAGGGAGCCGGCGTCCATCTTCCGGGTCATGTGGCCAGCATGACTAAGCCGCTTCTGGCGAACCAGAGCAGCGCACGGAAACGCCGTTTACCTTCCCGCCAGAGTGGTACCTATTTATCTACTTGTACTGGTGTGCTTTCAAACTGCTAGGTTGGCAGGAGCAGGGACCGAGCAACGGGAGCTCACCCCGTCATGGGGATTCGAACCGCCAACCTTCTGATCGGCAAGTGCTAGGCTCTGTGGTTTAACCCACAGTGCCACCCGCGTCCCCCCGGGGTCCCTTGCCACCTTGCAATAAGACTCCGTGTGATCATGCCAAGAGGCAGGGATACAATCCAGAAATCTTAAGACAGGCGGCTACGGGTACCTACCGCCTCCCTCTTTAAATGGCAAGGTGGTGAGCCAGGCCCGTTGTGTCTTGGCTAAGCGGGGTGCGGGGGGTGACGGGCCCGGGGCAGAGCCCCCCCCCTCCCAAGGGCGCTGGGCCAGCAGGGCCTCAGCCCTCCATGGCAGCCGGCCCGCTCTCCCCGTCAGCGGAGAGGAGCCGCGGCTGAAGCGCCCCGGGGAAAACCCCTCCCGCCTCCTTCCGGAGGCCGGCGCTCTGCACATGCTCCGGGGCACGCCGCTCTCGCCTCCTTTTCGGCCCTCTCAGTACCTTGATCTTAACTTCCGGATCCACCTTGAGCAGGGAGGCCATGGCAGGGCGGGGGAACCGCTATCCCTCGAGCCGGGTCCGTCTCGTTTTCGTTCCGCGAACGCGCCGCCGCCACCGCCACCCGAGCAAACCACCACCACCGGCTTCTTGGCCGCGGCCGGAAATGACGGCATAAGGCCTCGCCGACGCCGCTTAGCCAACCGCCGCGCGCGCCTCCAGCTTCCCACGTGATTCGCCCCCCCCCCCCCGCACGCCGCTCGTGTCTTTTGTCTTCCGCTCTCCCGCCTCATCCGGGGCAATTGACGCCCGAGCTGGACAAGAAGATTCCGGGCGGCGTGGGCGGAGCCTGAGAGGAGTTACCAAGAAACGGGAAGGAGCGCGCAGGGAAACCGATCCCGCGATAAATGGTTCCGGAGTGATTAAAAGCTAATACTGTAATAATAATAATAATAATAATATTGTATTAAATCAGTATATAATAATAATAAATCAGTAAATAATAATAATAATAATAATAATAATAATAATAATAATATATCAGTATATAATAACAGCAACAACAACAATAATAATAATAACATATTAAAATATCAAAATATTATAATAATAATCTTTGGGTGGTCCTTTGGGGACCCTGGATTTCTGCCCCAGAAGTCCTGCTCCAATAGCACCGCTGAACATGAGTACTTGGAACCAGAAGAGCTTTGTGTGAACACTCCCTAGCCTGCTCTGGCATCTGTCGCCTGATGGAGGGCCATCACTGCTCCCTCCACTATAACATGGTAAATTATTTATTTTTATAATAATGATAATGATGATTATTATTTATTTATTTATACCCCGCCCACCTGGCTGGGTTTCTCCAGCCACTCTGTGCAGTTTTCAACAGAACATTAAAAACAGAATAAAACTTCAAACATGAAAAACTTCCCTAAACAGGGCTGCCTTCAGATGTCTTCTAAAAGTCGGATTATTTCCTTGACATCTGATGGGAGGGCGTTCCAAAGGGCAGGCGCCACCACCAAGAAGGCCCTCTGCCTGGTTCCCTGTAATGAATGCAGTAAAAAAAATTTTTTTTTATTGCACCCACTTGATTTTTAGGCAGCTTAGAATCCTAGAAATGCAGAGTTGGAAGGGACCCTGAAGGTCATCCAGTCCAACCCCTGCAATGCAGGAATTCATCTAAAGTATCCATGACAGATGGCTGTCTAACCTCTGCTTAAAAACCTCCAATGAAAGAGTCCACCACCTCTTGTGGGAGTCTTCCACTGTTTAACTGCTCTTACTGCCAGAAAGTTCTTCCTGATGTTTAGTCGGAATCTCCCTTTTTGGAGCTTGAAGCCCTTGATTCGAGTCCTGCCCTCCAGAGGAGGAGAAAACAAGCTTGCTCCATCCTCCATGGGACAGCCCTTGAGATATTTGAAGAGGGCTATCGTATCTCCTCTCACTCTCCTCTTATCGAGGATAAACATACTCAGCTCCTTCAATTGTTCCTCCTAAGGCTGGGTTTCCAGACCCTTTATCATCTCGGTCGCCCTCTGCCCATGTTCTCCTGTGCACTTGTACTGGCTTCGTTGGGAAACCCAAACGGCCACCGGCAAAAAATGTGGGTGGTTACCCTAATTTCCACCGCAGCGTTTTGTATTGATACATGATCAGCTACCCTGGTTGCTAAATGTAACCACAGCTTGCATTCAGTGATCTTAAAATATATTTGCCCACTGTTGGGACATTAGATGGGAATCGTAATGGAAAGGCATACAATCTATTTTATTTATTTATTTCATAAAAATTGCACGCCACTTGATTGTAATTTTTTTAAAAAAATCCTCAAACTAGTTTATAAAAAAAATAAAAACAGCAAAATGGAGAAAAATTTACTGCCCTGCTTTAAAACATACAAAAGTTAAAAGTGATTGAATAAGGGGTTTGCAGCCAAAATCACAAATTTGACTGCAATATCCCACATAAACCTTGGAGGACGCACACACACACACAAACAAACATTTTGCCAGGATGAATTCATTAGAAAAAAAGAGAAAGGGGCTGTTTACTTATTTACTTGGAGCATTTTTTCTGTGAATTTGATGCTGTATTTCCCCAATAAAGACTGAAAAGATGACACTTCTTGTGGCCTTTATTAAAGAGTGATTTGCCTGTCTCACATTTTAGTCCCCATTATAGCCCCATTATAGTCAGTTGGTCTTACTCCCCAAAATATGGAAGCATAGGGTAGCTCAACCTCCCACGATATCTAATGACCTAATGACCACAAAATTATTATTAATTAAATTTACATTCCATGTTTCATCTGAAGATCACAGGGTAGTTTACAGTATAAAAACAAAATACCTAACACAGCCATCACCTCCTAGAGCTATGAAGTTCATAAAAGCGCCAATCATGTTTGCTATGAACCACAACAAGTAAATATTTTTAATGACAGCTAGAGGAAGACTGAACCCCTTTCTTAAATGCAGCTTCAAAAGTGGACATCTCTAGCCAGTTTTTTGAAATCTGCCCGTAATGGGTGGTCAAATCAGTCCCAGAGCCTTCTATTTTACCATAAGATTATTATCAGATTATTATTAAAATTATCAAATTATTAAGATTATCAGATTAAGATTATCAGATTATTATTATTATTATTATTATTATTATTATTATTATTATTATTATCATCATCATCATATTATCTGAAGGCAGCCCTGTTTAGGGAAGTTTTTAATGTTTAATGCTGTACTGTGTTTTTAATGTTTGGTTGGGAGACGCCCAGAGTGGCTGGGGAAACCCAGCCAGATGGGCTGGGTATCAATAATAATAATAATAATAATAATAATAATTTGCATTATTCGCTATTGCTCCACAGCCTTAAAACATGGGAAGAGCAACAGTGTCCCACAGTGCAGGGTTGTGGCAAGACACCATTCTTTCTCAGCAACACAGCTCTCTTCCCCCACCCCACCCCCCAAAATTTGCAATTATTATTATTCCCTATTAAATTTGTATACCGTCCTTCCTCCTAAATTCACAACATAAATATGCGTGGGGTGGAAGAAAGGGGTAATAACTAGCGGGCCGCGTTTGGCCTTTTGGACCAAACTTCAGGCGCAATTCAAACTGCGCGCTGCGAGGGGCGCACGGTGCGCGCAAAGGCCCCCTTGCAAAGCACCGCGGGCTGCAAGCGCAGCAGGCGCGCGCACGAGGCGGCCCGGGGCCCGGGGTTGCCATGGAGACGACGGAGGGGGGGCGGCGCTTGCGGTTTTTAATGACTGGTTTATATATATATATATTTATTTTTGCCCTGCAATCCTCCCCGTGACGTCGGTCCGGGGCCTCCGCCTTCCCCGGAAGAGAAAGCTTTTTGCAAGGACCTGATCCGAAGGGATTCGGGTGCGAAGACGAGCCCCGCCAGAAAGGAAGGAAGGAAGAAAGGAAAGAAGGAGGGAAAGAAGGAAGGAAAGAAAGAAAGAAGGGACTCCAGGTCCAAGGAAAGCGGAGCTGGTGCAGCAATTCTCGTTGCTCGAGGGAAGTGAGTATCGCTCGCCAACCGGCTGCCCGGGGAAGGGAGCTCCTTTAAAATTAAATGCAAAAAATAAGTAAAAATGCCTTTAAATGAAATACAATTAAATGCGCCTTGGAAATCCTATGAAACACGCTTGAGGGGCACCTGAAATTGGTCCCACAGTTTCACAATACATAATTCCTTTCGGCACAGTTGCTTTTTTAATGGATCTCATTAGGTACCTGTGTAAATATAGGAGGCCCATTATTATTATTATTATTATTATTATTATTATTATTATTATTATTATGTTGCTTTCCTCACGAAGGCGACCCAAAGTGACCTACGGAAACAGTATAGAAGCACTGAAATCTGTTATAACAAACGCAACCAATAGGATTGCCATACCTCCAGAATTTCCCAGATCTCATTAGGTACCTGTGTAAACATAGGAGGTATTAGTATTGTTTTGTTGTTGTTGTTATATTTTGCCCCCATTTGGCTCAGCGCCCCATGCAGGTGAATCGCCTGCAGTGCCCTAATTCCAGCACAGGTATTTAGGAACTGGCTGGGCATTCATTCCTGGTCCGCTGGTAGCATTATAAGGGCAGCGCCGCCCCATGGAACTCAACAGGGCTTATCTCTCGAGTAACTGCATTGCAGGGGGTTGGGCTAGATGACCCTCGGGGTCCCTTTCAGCTCTACAATTCTAAAATTCTGTGAATTGTGGCCACAGCCTATCCACTCCACTATATATCGCTCTTAAGCAACACCCTGATCTGTGAGAGAATAGTAAACGCAACTTACTGCTGCTCTGTTCCTCTGCATATTTGTTCTGGGAGTCTATTCCCCTGAACTGAGTGGAACTTATAAGTAGTAAATATGTTTAGGAGTGCATAGTAAACCTGTCATTTGGGGCTGTTAATAGTGGAGTTTTACTGGTCTGGCTTAGTTTGTTTTTAACTGCAAAAACGGTGACAACTCCAGTTTCCTTAAAGTCAGTGCCGGATTTACGTATAAGCTAAACAAGTTATAGCTTAGGGCCCCACTCTCTTGGGGACCCCCAAAAAATTTAAAGGGGAAAAAACCCTGGAAACTTCTTCTTATTTGTATTTCAGTTCAACAATTACTTTGATAAAATACATATTTTGTTATGTGCAAATGGCTTTAGATACCTGTTAGGTCCATAAATTACCATATAGCATATATTCAACACAAAAAACAGCGACAATTTGTTGTTATCAAAGGACAGCTGGACATGTTGTTGTTGTTTAGTCGTGTCCGACTCTTCGTGACCCCATGGACCAGAGCACGCCAGGCACTCCTGTCTTCCACTGCCTCCCGCAGTTTGGTCAAACTCATGCTGGTAGCTTCAAGAACACTGTCCAACCGTCTCGTCCTCTGTCGTCCCCTTCTCCTTGTGCCCTCCATCTTTCCCAACATCAGAGTCTTTTCCAGGGAGTCTTCTCTTCTCATGAGGTGGCTGAAGTATTGGAGCCTCAGCTTCACGATCTGTCCTTTCAGTGAGCACTCAGGGCTGATTTCCTCCAGAATGGATAGGTTCGATCTTCTTGCAGTCCATGGGAGCAGGAACTGGCAAGCCACTCCAGTATCCCTGCCAAGAAAACTCCATGGACAAAAACAACAATCTGGACATATAAAGGGGCTCCATTACCTTCAGTAGGGATACAGGAGGCACTGTGGTCTAAACCACTGAGCCTTGGGCTTGCTGATCAGAAGGTCGGCGGTTCAAATTCCTGTGACGGGGTGAGCTGCCATTGTTCGGTCCCTGCTCCTGCCAATGTAGCAGTTTGAAAGCATGTCAACGTGCAAGTAGATAAATAGGTACCACTCTGGTGGGAAGGTAAACGGTGTTTCCGTGCGCTGCTCTGGTTCGCCCGAAGCGGCTTAGTCATGCTGGCCACATGACCCGGAAGCTGTCTGCGAACAAACGCCGGCTCCCTCAGCCAGTAAAGCGAGATGAGCGCCGCAACTCCAGAGTCACCCGCGACTAGACTTAACAGTCAGGGGTCCCTTTACCTTTACCTTCAGTAGCTTAGGGCCTCATCAAACCTAAATCCAGCCCTGCTTAAAGTGATTAATATTGGAGCCTCTACCTTATTCACAGTCCTGACTGGTGCCTCAGCTGGTTACACCTGAAATGTCTCACCTGAACTATAAGGTATTCGTTTATAAATGTGTGCCCACCTAGGCAGTGCTGGAAGCACAATGCACAGCTTCTGAAAATATTGTTCTCCTTGCAGAAATGGATGGGTCAAAGTCACCTGCCTGCACCACACAGGTCAGCTTTGTTTGCCAGCGCTGCAGCCAGCCCCTTAAACTGGACACGTCTTTCAAGGTCCTTGATAAAGTCACCATCCAAGAACTGACAGGTAAGAAAAGGAATGGGGAAGAAAGACAGCAAGGAGTACAGGCCACAGATGCCAACCAGGCTGAGCTTTATTTTAAGGCATGGGTCGGCAAACTAAGACCCGGTGGCCAAATCCGGCCCAATCACCTTCTAAATCCGGCCCGCGGATGGTCCAGGAATCAGCATGTTTTTACATGAGTAGAATGTGTGCTTTTATTTAAAATGCATCTCTGGGTTGTTTGTGGGGCATAGGAATTCGTTCATTCCCCCCCCAAATATAGTCTGGCCCCCCACAAGGTCTGAGGGACAGTGGACGTTCCCCTGCTGAAAAAGTTTGCTGACCTGTGGCTCTAGTTCATGGGTGGGCAAACTAAGGCCCGGGGGCCGGATCTGGCCCAATCGCCTTCTAAATCCGGCCCGTGGACAGTCCAGGAATCAGTGTGTTTTTACGTGAGTAGAATGTGTCCTTTTATTTAAAATGCATCTCTGGGTTATTTGTGGGGCATAGGAATTCGTTCATTTTTTTTTCAACATACAGTCCAGCCCCCCCACAAGGTCTGAGGGACAGTGGACCGGCCCCCTGCTGAAAAAGTTTGCTGACCCCTGTTTTAAGGCATGCTTTCTGTGCCTGAGCTGCAGGCACTGACGTGGAACACAACATTTCCCAGTGCTTTATTTCTCTGCAGAAATTTTTCTGTTTCAAAAACTATAGTCTGAGGCAAGCTTGGTGCAGGCTTAACTTTGCTCACTAAACGCAAGTAAAAAAAACCTGCTGAACTGATTCACTCTGTAGGGCAACAAGAATTTTTCTTAATGCAAACTGATTGTTCAAATACTATTTTGCATAAGATTTTTTCCCGGAAAATCCCCATCACTGACTGCAGAACCTGTTGTCGTTAGTTCGGTCTTGGGAGATTTGGCAGGTGAATGCAGGACTCAGGGCTTGGAACTACTTGATCACCCTTCCAGTTGGCGTCCATCAGGCTTTCTCTTTGTGAATCTTTTGCCAGAAATGGAAGAAGCTTTGGTTTCATTAGGCTTCTACTGCATAGTATCTAGGTTTATTCCTGCTCATTTTAATTCAGAACATTTTTTTTACTCTTGCTGTTGCTAGCTTTGTGCTTTGTTTCTTCTAAAGTTTGTCTGCATTTTGCTATTGGGTTTTATATATTTTTTATACCTGCACTTTTATTTATTATTCCATGTGTTATGACTGTTGTTTGCTGCTCTGGGTATTTTTAGTAGAAGAGTGGAATATAAATATATATTATTGTTATTGTCAAGAATATGGAAGTAACTGTAGTGTAGAGATGGGAAGGCCTGGAAAAAACCCAGAAAAATTGGGGGGACCGTTCCCCCCCATTTCCCCCCCAAAGCTGTTTTTCCCCAGAAAAATTGGGGAAAAAACAGTTTGATATAGTTTGAATAGTCCACACACCTTTCTTTTTCTTCAGTTTTTCCAGAAAAAAACGGCTTTGGGGAAAAATAGAAAAAACCCTGTTTTTCCCCCATCCCCCCCATCTCTATTATAGTGTACTCTTCTGTTGCTTGTAAACCCTTTCAGCTTGTTCCCATATACCTGGCATGGGGAACTTTTGTCCCTCTAGGTGTTACTGAACTACAGCTCCCATCAGTCCAAGCAAGTTTGGTCAGTGGCCAGGAATGAGGGGAGTTGTAGTTTAGTAACATCTGGGGGGCCAGAGGTTCATTACACCTCACATACACAGGAGCCCCACACATTAGGAAAGGTTTACCCTTGGCAATTATTTCATTTGTCTTCTGTCTAGCTCCTCTACTTACTACTGCGCCGGCAAAACTTGGAGACACCCATGAGGAGGAGACTACACTTACAGAGGTAAGGAATTTGGGTCTGACTCCCTTATAAGGATGGGACACAGGTGGCGCTGTGGGTTAAACCACTGAGCCTAGGACTTGCCGATCAGAAGGTTGGCAGTTCGAATCCCTGCGATGGGGTGAGCTCCCGTTGCTCGGTCCCTGCTCCTGCCCACCTAGCAGTTCGAAAGCACGTCAAAGTGCAAGTAGATAAATAGGTACTGCTCCAGCGGGAAGGTAAACGGCGTCTCCGTGCGCTGCTCTGGTTCGCCAGAAGCGGCTTTGTCATGCTGGCCACAAGACCCGGAAGCTGTACGCTGGCTCCCTCGGCCAATAAAGCGAGATGAGCGCTGCAACCCCAGAGTCGGCCACAACTGGACCTAATGGTCAGGGGTCCCTTTACCTTTACCTTTAACCCTTATAATGAAGCTAAGGCAGCTACGCAGTTGGCCACCAGCTCCTAATAAGTTATGTTCCAAGAAGGAAACATCCCTTCTCAGACGTGCTGCTTCTTTTTTAAAAAAACAATTTTAAAAATTGATTTTCTTTTCTCATAACAAATATTCAATATCATCATTTAACATCCATTTTCTATTCCCCCCCCATCTGTTGACTTCACCCAACTTCCATTTCTGGTTTATTACACCAAATGTTACATTCTCCTGTTTATACATAATGTTCTGTTATCACTAATTATATTTCTTGTTCCCTGTAAATAAAGCTTTGTTTTAGTTTTTACCAGGCATGGCAAACTTTATTTGACATAACCACAAAAGTCACATTACAATGATTAGAGCACAGTTTTTATTAATTTAAAAAGACTACCAGCTTTTAGTACAGTTCCATGCAGTAGCTTCAATACACCCGTGCAGCAACAATGTTATAAAGAACGAAGTTTAGTCAGTTAAAGTGAAAGATTGCAAGGGGGGGGGGCGTTGTGGTTTTTTTTGCAAGATTAAGAAAACAAGATGAACTAGGGAATGTACCAAGTCGTCTAAATCAGTTCTCCAGAGCTTTTGCTTTAGTTTAAACAAAACCTATGCAACCATACATTGTGACATTATGTTAGGGAAAAACACTTTGGAAAACACTTGTTGCAAATTCTGACTGGAACTCTGTAAATAAAGTTGCAAATGTTTATTTATCAGACCTGCTTCTTAGCTTGCCTTGCGATGCAGCCACATCATGTAAGTGGGTAGGCCAGTAAAATGGTTGATGGGCTGGTGCGATTCATGCATGCATCTTGCAGCGCTTCTGGCCGTGGCTGGAAGATAACTGCCAAAGCCATATTGAGTAGCTTTCAATTGGGCACATTTGGGCGTGGATGATGCTCTCTGTTGGGTGTGGACTGATGCTGACTTTCTTTCTCAGGAATTCGTCGAAAACCGCCAGGATGGCGTGTCCCGAAGATTCATCCCCCCAGCCAGGTATTGACTAGGAGTTCTGTTCGTGCCCTGAAAATGCCCCCTTTCAGAGGTTGAAAATGCCCCAACAGGGCAGCAACCTAGCCTTGTTGGGACTACTGCATTTTCACACCCTCTGGGGTCCTCATGTGTATATGTATACCATATTTTTTGCTGTATAAGACTCACTTTTTCCCTCCTAAAAAGCAAGGGGAAATGTGTGTGCGTCTTATGGAGCGAGTGCAGGCTGCGCAGCTATCCCAGAAGCCAGAACAGCAAGAGGGATTGCTGCTTTCACTGCGCAGCGATCCCTCTTGCTGTTCTGGCTTCTGAGATTC
>JAXCMG010000090.1:360610-496716 GCA_034642415.1 Podarcis siculus | reverse complement strand
CCCTCCCGGGCTCAGGGCAGCTAACACCAGTAAAATTACAATAAAAAGTGATGGGGGGGGGAAACCAATTTAAAATACAGGTTAAAATGCAATTTAAAATGCAGCCTCATTTTAAAAGTAGCCCATAGATCAAGACTATAAGGGGAGGGAAATATAAGGGTCAGACTGAGTCCAAACCAAAGGCGAGGCGGAACAGCTCTGTCTTGCAGGCCCTGCGAAAAGATGTCACGTCCCACAGGGCCCTGGATTCTGTGCCCTGCTTGTAGGCTTTAAAAGCAGGGTTAGAAACTCAGATATATAAGCTAGGCACCAAATAGCTCCTTCAACCAAGGTTTGCAGTTGCCAAAACAGAATGTCTAGTTGCCATTTGGGGGTAAAGTCTTTATTTTTCAAGTGATGGACTGACTGTGATTGATCCTCAGTTAAACACCTAGCTAGTTCAGATGACAACCGTGAGCTAGGTTAAGAGCTTTGAGAACTTAAAGAAGAAAAATTACTTGATCCAGGGACAGTGGATCCTATTCTGACCTCTTTTCCTTAATGGTGACTGCTCCTGCTCAGGCTGCACAGAAAATGCATTTTGGTTCCAGAAATTCATTCTGATTGTGCAGTTAAAATACAACCGATAGAATTATGCAGGGTGGGGTATTAGTGTGTGAAAACAGTCCAGATCGAATGATCACCAGGTGGTGGAGATGTCAGGCACTATCCTGGTGCTCAGGCATCTTCACTTGGTCACGAGTGGCCGATAGCCAGGTGCAAAATGTGCCTGGTGAATTTTGAACACTTCTTGAAAGGAAAGTGCTTTTCAGCCCCTGTTACCCTCCTGCACTTAAATACAGTGGACCCTTGGGTTACCTTGGGTTGCAAACCGGGCAAACATGGAAGTGTATACTTCCGGGTTTCGCCGTGCGCGCATGCGCAGAAGCGCTCAATCGCACTGTGCATGTGTGCAGAAGGGCACCTCTGGGTACAAATTTTTCAGGGTGCGCACGGACCCCTGGAACGAATTAACTTCATATACAGTGGGCCCACTGTACTAGCTGTCATGTTCAGTTGTATCTCTGTATATGCTCCAATACTTTTATCAGCCTCAAATTGCCCTGTTATAAGCTGAGGCGGAACTCTGGAACTTGAGTTGAGCTCTGCTCATACCGTGAGCCAGTTCCATCCTACTATCAACTCCTTCCAAGAATGAAGTTCTGACCATGGATTTCCACAAAATTTGAGCAAGTACACTGCCAAACTTGCTTACAAAGCATTTAGTCCAGGCTTGTGTAAAATGGTCAAGCCGCACACTGATAGAGAAGGAAAACAGTCTCCTAATGAAATAAATAAATAAATAAATAAATTGTCCAGTAGCACCTTAGAGACCAACTAAGATTGTTCTGGGTATAAGCTTTTGCGTGCATGCAAGCAGTATGCATCTGAAGAAGTGTGCATGCACACGAAAGCTTAAACTTAGAACAATCTTGTTGTTTAGTCGTGCCCGACTCTTCGTGACCCCATGGACCAGAGCACGCCAGGCACTCCTGTCTTCTACTGCCTCCCGCAGTTTGGTCAAACTCATGCTGGTAGCTTCCAGAACACTGTCCAACCATCTCGTCCTCTGCCGTCCCCTTCTCCTTGTGCTCTCAATCTTTCCCAACATCAGGGTCTTTTCCAGGGAGTCTTCTCTTCTCATGAGGTGGCCAAAGTCTTGGAGCCTCAGCTTCAGGATTTGTCCTTCTAGTGAGCACTCAGGGCTGATTTCCTTCAGAATGGAGAGGTTTGATCTTCTTGCAGTCCATGGGACTCTCAAGATTCTCCTCCAGCACCATAATTCAAAAGCACCAATTCTTCAGTGATCAGCCTTCTTTATGGTCCAGCTCTCACTTCCATACATCACTACTGGGAAAACCATGGCTTTAACTATATGGACCTTTGTAGTTAAGGTGATGTCTCTGCTTTTTAAGAACAATCTTAGTTGGTCTCTAAGGTGCTACTGGACAATTTTTTAATTTTTTAATTTATTTTGACTGCGTCAGACCAACACGGCTATCTACCTGAACCTAGTCTCCTAATGGACAGATTTGGGGCAGAAACCTGCAGTTCTCTCAAGATGATCCCAAGCAGTGTTAGAAACTGAGATATGCTGAGATATGAAAGCCAGGAGCTTAAACATAGATTATGGGCACAACAACAGAATGTCTAGGCATGCTTTTTTTAATAACAAGAATACAAAACTGAAAATGAATTAACTGCAGCTAAAATATTATGTTCATTTTTCACATGGTCTAGTCCTTCCCTTGCCCACCCCCCTAATATTCTTAAGAGGGTCCCTTCTCCAGTCTTCAGAGAGTAGCTGGAAGTGGGGAGGCAGGAAAACGTCCTCCTTTCCTTCCACTCTGCAGTTTTAATCTGAAATCTTAAGCACGGTACCGTGCCCAGAGCTCAAAAAATGCTTGTGCTAATGAAATTTCCTGTCGCAAAATGCGTCCAGAACAATGGGAGTTTCAAACGCTGATCCCAAGGGATTCCTGGGGGTTGGGCAGACCCAAAGACTTGCAGGGTTGAGAGGTGGGGGATAAAATACATATTGGACAGTCTTCTCTCTAATAGCTTGAGGCCCCAAACTAAAGATTGTTATGTGCTTAAACATTGAGCAAACAGTTCCTCAGCATTCGCTCACTCATTGAATACAGCTGCAAGACCTGTTTGTTTAAAAATTACAGAGGAACATGGGCTCGAGGGTGAATTACAGTAACTAAGCACCTCTTGAGTTTTGGGTAAACATCTGTGGGAATGCACATTGTAGCGAAACCACCCTGTTTCTTCCAGGATGATGTCAACAGAAAGCGCCAACAGCTTCACTCTCATTGGGGAGGCCTCTGATGGCGGCACGATGGAAAACCTCAGCAGAAGACTCAAGGCAAGTTGTCCCTTACCCTTGTGTGTGCTATACATCTTTAGGGAAACCCTGGAGATATTTGGGTACCTTGAAGTACATAATTCAGCTACCGCTCGTATGTCGTGAAGGCTGAAATTTCAGTTCAGTGGAGCGGGGTCAAGATATGCATGAAATTTCAGCTCTCAGCTCTCTTTAACAAGCCCATTTGCGAATCTTCCTCCCAAGAGATACTGTGGTACCTCGGTTTACGAACTTAATTAGTTCCAGAAGTCCGTTCTTAAACCGAAACCGTGGTGCGCTTTCCCTAATGAGGCCTCCCGTCACCGGTTCCCTTCCACCGTTCGGATTTCGTTCTTAAACCGAGGTAAAGTTCTCAAACCAAGACACTATTTCCGGTTTTGCAGAGTTTGTAAACCAAATCGTTCTTAAACCGAGGGACCACTGTATATGGCTTTTCCCCATTGGTCCTGGCTTCCAGATGGGCTTCGAAGACTCATCTCCTTCAAATTGCTTTCAACTGAGATGCCATTTTTTAGTACATGACCCAACCGTCTTCTTTTGTCAAAAAGTATAAAATGGCTTTTCATCAATTTTTAGCTTTAGGTCTCTCCAGGTTACAGTGGTACCTCAGGTTACATACACTTCAGGTTACATACGCTTCAGGTTACACACTCCGCTAACCCAGAAATAGTGCTTCAGGTTAAGAACTTTGCTTCAGGTTAAGAACAGAAATCGGGCTCCGGCGGCGTGGCGGTAGCAGGAGGGCCCATTAGCTAAAGTGGTGCTTCAAGTTAAGAACAGTTTCAGGTTAAGAACGGACCTCCGGAACGAATTAAGTATGTAACCAGAGGTACCACTGTATATTACTCCTAGTCTTGTGACCAGCTTCTGTCTCTGTCTCTTTCTCTATCTCTCTCTGTCTCTCAATAATGCCATAGTCTAAACGTAATCAAATGTAGCCCAAATACTTGTGTGTCTGACCCTCCACCACCAAAACAGCTGCTTACTTGGCTGTTTTCGTATGTCGTGAAGGCTGAAATTTCAATTCAGTGGAGTGGGGTCAAGATATTAACTGATATGCATGAAATTTCAGATATAGCTCTATAATCCCTAGTGTAGTAAGATAAGACCTTTGGAGCAGGCATTTCTTTAAAAAAAATAATGTTTTTTTATGAACCGCCCTTGTGTGTATATATAACACAGCATACCAGCTTTGCTCGATGGGTTCCCCCTCCCCCACATTTTCTTGTTAAAAGTGATCTCCTCTGCTCCAGGTTACAGGGGACCTGTTTGACATCATGTCTGGTCAGACAGATGTGGATCACCCTCTTTGTGAAGAATGCACTGATACCCTTCTGGACCAGTTGGACACGCAGCTCAACATCACAGAGAATGAATGTCAGAACTACAAGTGAGTGAGAATGAAAGTTCAGGGACGCTGCAAGACGGCCACTCTAGTCTATACAATGTTTATTGCAGCGGAGGAACTTTGCTTCTGTTTCCCCCCAAGTCATTTCCACTGAAGGAGACTGTACAGTGGTATCTTGGTTCCTGAGTTGCTTGGCTCCTGAGCGCCACAAACCTGGAAGTGACCGTTCCTGTTTGCGAACGTTTTTCGGAAGCCAAACGTCCAACGCAGCTTCCAATTGAGTGCAGGAAGCTCCTGCAGCCAGTCGGAAGCCGCGCCTTGGTTTTGGAACCGTTTTGGGAGTCAAACGGACCTGAAGGAGCGTCTCCATCCCCATCGTTCAGCCCGGACACTGAGGTCCAGCGCCGAGGGCCTTCTGGCGGTTCCCTCATTGCGAGAAGTGAGGTTACAGGGAACCAGACGGAGGGCCTTCTCGGTAGTGGCACCCGCCCTGTGGAACGCCCTCCCATCAGATGTCAAGGAAATAAGCAGCTATCCTATCTTTAAAAGACATCTGAAGGCAGCCCTGGTTAGGGAAGTTTTTAATATTTAATGCTGTATTGGTTTAACACTCAATTGGGAACCACCTAGAGTGGCTGGGGAAACTCAGCCAGATGGGTGGGGTATAAATAATAACATCCATGATGACCGTGGAGATAGCGACACAGAGCGGGTTCTGCCTCGGTTTCGTGGGAGTTGAAGAAGAAAGAGGGAGGATAAGTCTGTGGGTTGGTCGGGTCGTGTTGTGAGGGAGTGAGAGGAATTGTTAGGTGGAGTCAGTTAGATAGTTGGAACAATCAGTTTGGAGTTGTTAGGAACGCACAGGACAGTTAAGGAACTAAGATTAAGAAACTGCTAAGAAAAATGAACTGAAACCATAAGCTTGTACATGCCTATAAAATAAACTTGATTATTTGTTATTGTTAACAACTGTCTGGACTCTGTTTACACCCGTGCGAAACGGGTTGGTAGCAGCGAAGAAAGCAATCACAGTGGTGGCACAGGGTCAATAGACTGTGAAACGTCCACAAAAATGTGGCGATCACACAGGGTACCCAGACGTTTGACGGTCTATTGACCCTGTGCCACCACTGTGATTGCTTTCTTCGCTGCCACCACCCCGCTTCTCACGGGGACACACGGAGTCCAGACAGTTGTTAACATTAACAAATAATCAAGTTTATTTATAGGCATGAACAAGCTTATGGTTTCAGTTAATTTTTCTTGGCAGTTTCTTAATCTTAGTTCCATAATAATAATAGTAATAATAATTTATTATTTGTACCCCGCCCATTTGGCTGGGTTTCCCCTGCCACTCTGGGCGGCTTCCAACTGAATATTAAAAACAATACAGCATTAGACATTAAAAAGTTCCCTAAAGAGGGCTGCCTTCAGTTGTCTTTTAAAAGTAAAATACTTGTTTATTGCCTTGACATCTGCTGGGAGGGCGTTCCATAGGGCAGGTGCCACTACCGAGAAGGCCCTCTGCCTGGTTCCCTGTAACCTTACTTCTCGCAATGAGGGAATCGCCAGAAGGCCCTCGGCGCTGGATCTCAAGTGTCCGGGCTGAACGATGGGGGTGGAGACCCCCTTAACTGTCCTATACGTTCCTAACAACTTTAAACTGATTATTCCAACCATCTATCTGACGCGGGTGGCGCTGTGGGTAAAAGCCTCAGCTCCTAGGGCTTGCCGATCGAAAGGTCGGCGGTTCGAATCCCCACGGCGGGGTGCGCTCCCGTTGCTCGGTCCCAGCGCCTGCCAACCTAGCAGTTCGAAAGCACCCCCGGGTGCAAGTAGATAAATAGGGACCGCTTTCTAGCGGGAAGGTAAACGGCGTTTCCGTGTGCGGCTCTGGCTCGCCAGAGCAGCGATGTCACGCTGGCCACGTGACCCGGAAGTGTCTCCGGACAGCGCTGGCCCCCGGCCTCTTGAGTGAGATGGGCGCACCAACCCCAGAGTCTGTCAAGACTGGCCCGTACGGGCAGGGGTACCTTCACCTTTACCTTTATCTGACTCCACCTAACAATTCCTCTCACTCTCTCACCACACAACTCGACCAACCCACAGACTTATCCTCCCTCTTCCTTCTTCAACTCCCCGCTGCAGTTCTCTGCCTAGTTCCTTGCCTCCCCCTAAATTGCGTCTTCCTTGGGTTTGTCTGCAGGAGATGCCTGGAAATCCTGGAGCAGATGAACGAAGACGATAAGGAGAAGTTGCAGCTGGAGCTGAAAGAGTTTGCTCTTGAGGAGGAGAGGCTGATAGAGGAGCTGGAAGGGGTGGAGCAGAAGCGGAAAACGATGGCTGAAGACTTTGAGAAGGTCAGGGCTGAGGCGGAGAGGCTGGATCACGAGGAAGCTGAGTGAGTATTCAGCTCTTGCAACCGTTAGCATCTCAAAGGCTTGCCTCTTCCTGGCTAAACCTCTTGTTGAACCCCACATCTATGTCCACCTCTTTCCATTGCTTCCCATCCCCACTTCCGTCCAGACCACGTATGCAAGAGGTATCTCTCCTCTTCTTGAATATCTTGTGTGGGAGCCCTTTCTCTGCATCAGAGCCAGTGTGGTGTAGTGGTTAAGAGCGGTAGACTTGTGATCTGGTGAACCGGGTTCGATTCCCCGCTCCTCCACATGCAGCTGCTGGGTGACCTTGGGCCGGTCACACTTCTCTGAAGTAACTCAGCCCCACTCACCTCACAGAGTGTTTGTTGTGGGGGAGGAAGGGAAAGGAGAATGTTAGCCGCTTTGAGACTCCTTCGGGTAGTGATAAAGCAGGATATCAAAGCCAAACTCTTCTTCTTCTAAACTCCCTTTCCCCAATTCCTTATCTCTTTACTTCAGGCCTTGTGCTGGCTCTATTGCATTCCATATGAGTTTTAGCCTCTTACCCATCAGGCAACTCCATTTTGAGGCTTTGCTATAGTAAGGTTTGGGACGCAGAGCCTAGGACTTGCCGATCAGAAGATCAGTGGTTCGAATCCCCGCGATGGGGTGAGCTCCCGTTGCTTGGTCACTGCTCCTGCCAACCTAGCAGTTCAAAAGCACATCAAAGTGCAAGTAGATAAATAGGTACCGCTCCGGCGGGAAGGTAAACAGCGTTTCCGTGCACTGCTCTGGCTCGCCAGAAGCGGTTTAGTTATGCTGGCCACATAACTACACATGCTGTCTGCGGATCCCCCCCAACCCAAATTGAGCCGGGAGCGAGAGCGCCCAGCCACCTGGCCAACTGCCCACAGAAGAGAAGATATTACTTTTTTAAAAAATAAAAAACAAAAACTTTTTTTAATAACCTTTTTTTCCTCTTTTCAAAAAAACTAAGCGTCCCCAGATTCTTTAAAAAAAATCTGGTAACCTTATTTTAACCTCATCTCATTCCGATTAAACCTTATTCTCCCCTCCCTCCTGAGAACACAGATTTTCCTGCATGCCGCTGGTCCAATTTCATTTCGCACCATATTTTGGGGAGGGGCGCTGTGTCCTGGGTCACAGGCGAGTGTAACCTTGTCTCCCTAATGTCCGTCCCCTCCCGCAGGTACCAGAAAGAGTACAGCGAATTCAAGCGGCAACAGCTAGAGCTGGATGACGAACTGAAGAGTGTGGATAATCAAATGCGCTATGCCCAGATGCAGTTGGACAAGCTGAAGAAAACCAACGTCTTTAATGCCACCTTCCATATCTGGTAAGGCCAGGAGGCTGGTTAGACCGGGGGAATGCGATGGAGCAGCTGTAGCAGAATGGGGGTGGGAAGAGAAGGCCTTATTTGGCCATGCAGAATCCAGAAGGTTTTCTGGTCAGCGTTAGAGAGAGAGAGAGCAACAGGTCTTAAAACTCCTTGCAGATGCCAGGCCAGATGCTTGCATCCATGGTCGCAGTTAACCAGGCTGTCTGGGTTTTGTGGTTTGTTTGTTTTTTGCTTTCTGAGTAACTGCTGCTGTCAGATATCAATAGCCATAGTGAATGAGAGAGGCTTGGCAGGGACTCTTTGTTTCTGGATATATTTATTTACTTTTGGTAAAGTTTTATTTCATTTTATAAAACGTCTATAAAACGAAGAGGACAGTGATAGCAAAGTCTGTAGAATTTGCACTGTTAAAACGGAAAGGGCTCAAACCCATCGCAAGAGGTGTTGAAATTTTGGGAGGTTGGATAGTTACAATGGAACGGTCCCGTTGGCGGGGTG
The DNA here is from genome assembly GCA_034642415.1 of Podarcis siculus. Lineage (NCBI taxonomy): Eukaryota > Metazoa > Chordata > Lepidosauria > Squamata > Lacertidae > Podarcis > Podarcis siculus. Next base: position 488,239 of record JAXCMG010000090.1, on the reverse strand, counting down.
TGCGTTTTTATTCTTATTTGTTTGCGATTGTTACTTTGTCAAAATAAAATAAAAAAAAATAAAATCGAAACGATATATTATAAAAATATACAACAACCGACGGAAATTAAGAGGTGAAAAACAAAACTAGAATAGGCACGTAGAATGGGTACAGTTGCATATGGGTTGAAACAACAATGCCCCAATAAAGACTGTCAGAAGTAGTAGTACAGTGGTACCTCGGGTTAAGTACTTAATTCGTTCCAGAGGTCCGTTCTTAACCTGAAACTGTTCTTAACCTGAGGTACCACTTTAGCTAATAGGGCCTCCCGCTGCCGCCGCGCCGCCGGAGCACGATTTCTGTTCTCATCCTGAAGCAAAGTTCTTAACCCGAGGTACTATTTTTGGGTTAGCGGAGTCTGTAACCTGAAGCGTCTGTAACCTGAAGCGTATGTAACCCGAGGTACCACTGTAGTTGTTATTATTAATTAAACTTGTATACAGCCCTATAACTGCAGTCTCAGGGAGGTTCACAACACAAAATGACAATTTAAAAACACAGAATACATAATACAAATAAAAACAAGAAAAACCCAATAATCTCCCCCTCCCCAACACATTTTAAAAGGGCATTGGATGTCAGTCGGCCAAAGGCCTGGTGAAAGAAGAACATTTTTGCCTGGCGTCTGAAGCTGTATAATGAAGTTGACATCTGAAGGCAGCCCTGCTTAGGGAAGTTTATTGTATAATGCTGTATTGTGTTTTTAATATTCGGTTGGGAGCTGCCCAGAGTGGCTGGGGAAATCCAGCCAGATAGTCGGGGTATAAATAATGAATTATTATTATATTATTATAAGTTGCCAGCTGAACCTCCCTGAGGAGAACATTCCACAACCTTATTTAGTTCCAGATTTCCTAGGCTTGTGACGAAGTTCATCTTGAAAATGATGGTTCCAGTGTGTATATATATAATCAGAGAATTCCAAATTATGTAAAACGTGTCTGGAGGTTGTAGTCCTTGTCGGAATCTCAAATTATTCATATTTCTATCAATTATATCCATATTACAGAGTGTGTGGTTCCAAGCGCCCAGTGCACTATTTGGAGCAGTTACTATTCGTGCTGTCAATATTGTGTATACAGTCCTTTGACATTGGTGTCATCAAAAATAGTCAGTAACCTTAATTTTGCCCAACCAACAAGAGTTTCTCCAGTACAGTGGTACCTCGAGTTACATACGCTTCAGGTTGCAGACTCTGCTAACCCAGAAATAGTATACCTCAGGTTAAGAACTTTGTTTCAGGATGAGAACAGAAATAGTGTGGCAGCAGCGGGAGGCCCCATTAGCTAAAGTGGTGCTTCAGGTTAAGAACATTTTCAGGTTAAGAACGGACCTCCGGAACGAATTAAGTACAGTGGTACCTCGGGTTAAGAACTTACGGTAATTCGTTCTGGAGGTCTGTTCTGAACCTGAAACTGTTCTTAACCTGAAGCACCACTTTAGCTAATAGGGCCTCCCGCTGCTGCCGCGCCGCCAGAGCACGATTTCTGTTCTCATCCTGAAGCAAAGTTCTTAACCCGAGGTACTATTTCTGGGTTAGCGGAGTCTGTAACCTGAAGCGTATGCAACCTGAAGCGTATGTAACCCGAGGTACCACTGTACGTAACCCGAGGTACCACTGTAATTTTTATTATTTCTGTCAAAATTAAATTCCAAAAATCTTGCACCAGCTTTCCCTCCTCAAATAATATGATTTCCCATAGGTCACCATTATTATTATTATTATTATTATTATTATTATTATTATTATTATTATTATTATGTCATTTCTTGGCATTTTCTCCCCTTTCCGTTGCTAAGCCTATCAGAAAGGCTGGAGCCTCTGTTACACAAACACATCTCTCTGCCCTACAGCAGCCCTTACCTTGGAAGCTCCTTTGTGGGCTGCAAGCCCTTTGATCATGAGCTTCATTCCTCCAATAAAGAGGAGGCGGCAGTCTTTATGGTTGCATGCCAGAAAGCAAAAGGGTTGGTATTCTGAGACATGCAGCATGGGTTGATGGATGATTGCTGAAGATTACAACAACCAAGCACCATATTTTTTGCTCTATAAGACGCACCTAGTTTTTGGAGGAGGAAAACAAGGGAGAAAATACTCTGAATCCGAGAAGCCAGAAGAGCAAGAGGGATCGCTGCGCAGTGAAAGCAGCAATCCCTCTTGCTGTTCTGGCTTCTGCGAAAGCAACGCAAAGCTTCTTCAAGGCAGGGGGAACATTCCTCCAGCTGCCCTGAGGAGGCTTCGTGCGGCTATCCCAGAAGCCAGAACAGCAAGAGGGATCGCTGTGCAGCGAAAACAATGATCCCTCTTGCTTTTCTGGCTTCTGGGATAGCTGCACAGCCTGCATTCGCACACATATTTCCCCTTACTTTTTAGGAGGGGAAAAGTGTGTCTTATAGAGCGAAAAATACGGTATTCTGCAGGTGGAATAGATTGTTCCACCAAAGTTTGGGGGGACGTTTTAGGTTCTGCTGGGTTCCTAGATAACTGGGTGCGCCTAAAAAGTTGCCTGGGAAATAACTGCACTCACACTAAGCCAGTGATGGCCAAACTTGGCCTTCCAGCTGTTTTGGGACTACAACTCCCATCATCCCTAGCTAACAGGACCAGTGGTCAGGGTTGATGGGAACTGTAGTCCCAAGACAGCTGGAGGCACTAAGCCTTTTCTTGGCCCTCCGAGGGTTTGACTAATGAACTCTCCCTCTTGCCTGTAGGCACAGTGGACAGTTTGGCACCATAAACAACTTCCGCCTGGGCCGGCTTCCGAGTGTCCCCGTGGAGTGGAACGAGATCAACGCAGCCTGGGGGCAGACTGTGCTGCTTCTCCATGCGCTTGCCAACAAGATGGGCCTGACCTTTCAAAGGTGGGAGCAGAAATACTGGCTTCCTCCCAGTCCCCCACACTCTTCTTGGCCATTGAGCCTATAGGAGCAATAAGTCTAATAAATCTATTACTTAGATGATTAATACCTTGGAATCAAAAGGATTCTCAATGCAACTTTCCCTTTTTCCTTGCAGGTACCGCCTTATCCCATACGGGAACCACTCTTATTTGGAGTCTCTCACAGACAAATCCAAGGTAAGAGGTTGGGCTCCATACAGTCTTAAAACACATCAGTGTTTGGGTCTTCTAGAGTGTCCTGTCAGTTAAGGCTCAGGATACACCGGTCAGAAACCCAGAGGCCTCTAGAAATCCAGTGAAAGCATTTCAGGGAGCATTGGTGGAAACGAGGTGTTAACGGGGAAATGGTGCTGAATTTGAAAACCCAAGTTTTCCGAATTTTATATCCTGTGGTTTAGCTGTCAATCATGTGGCAATAAGGTGGATGTTGAAAATTGGGCCAAAATTCTATTTTCACACAAAATTACTTGGTTGATAGGTTTTCCGAGTGCAGTTTGTTTTCATTTTTTTAAAAAAAATCACATGGAGAAGATTCAATGGGCTTAAGGAAAGGTAACTGTATAGTTTGGTTTATTGTGTAGGGAAAGGGAAAGGGACCCCTGACCATTAAGTCCAGTCACGGATGACTCTGGGGTTGCGGTGCTCATCTCGCTTTATTGGCCGAGGGAGCCGGCGTACAGCTTTCGGGTCATGTGGCCAGCATGACTAAGCCGCTTCTGGCGAACCAGAGCAGCGCACGGAAACGCCGTTTACCTTCCTGCCGGAGTGGTATCTATTTATCTACTTGCACTCTGACGTGCTTTTGAACTGCTAGGTGGGCAGGAGTTTGTAGTGATCTCTAAATCACAAGCTTGTAGACACACAAACTATTTTCATGGGTGACTCCTCTATTTTCAGATTGGGAGTACACCTGATTGTTTCTTTTACACTTCTTTCTTATTGTTTCTGTGGAGGATTTCTGTGCAATTGCATCAAACCTCAGAAGCACAGATTTCGGTTTTCCATTCAATTCTTCATTCTATACAATCAGCTTAATTAAACTCTAGTGAGCTTCCAGGAAAAGGGAGCTTTTTTTGGGGGGGGTGCACCTCTATGCACCATAGCACATGGCTGAAATAATGAGCAAGGGTCCCCTAAGCAAAACTTAATGGGACTTACTTTGATATAGGATTGGGTTGAAATAACTGAAACTCGTACATCTTATTTTCCCAAATTCAGTGTGTGGCTCCCTTGAGGGAGCAGGCCCTGCTCTTTATCTGCATTTGAGAATGTCACAGAAGCTCTTTGCGATTCTGGAATATTTTTCTCTAAAATAATATTATTATGAAATGTGTAATAGGTAACAGCTGCTCCCCACTAGAGTAAAGCACGTCTCTTGCTTGTTGGTTCTTGCTGCCCTAGACTTGGTTAAGGAAACAATTGTGGCAGAATGACACTGAGACTGGCTACATTCCCGTCGGGTAAAGGTAAAGGGACCCCTGACCATTAGGTCCAGTCGTGACTGACTCTGGGGTTGCGGCGCTCATCTTGCTTTATTGGCCGAGGGAGCCGGCCTACAGCTTCCGGGTCATGTGGCCAGCATGACTAAGCCACTTCTGGCGAACCAGAGCAGCGCACGGAAACACCGTTTACCTTCCCACCGGAGTGGTACCTATTTATCTACTTGCACTTTGACGTGATTTCGAACTGCTAGGTGGGCAGGAGCAGGGACCGAGCAATGGGAGCTCACCCTGTTGCGGGAATTCAAACTGCCAACCTTCTGATTGGCAAGTCCTAGACTCTGTGGTTTAACCCACAGCGCCACCCGCATCCCCGTCCCGTGGGGTATATGGTGCAATTGAACCAAAGATGGTGTGCCCCCAATTTCCTGGGAAAACAAAGCCACCCCCTAAAGGTCTTGGGGCAGCTGCAGAGTAATTCCCTTTGTTTCTGGTGCAAGCGTTTGTGTCTTCAAGGAGCTGCCCCTTTACTGTTCAGGAGGATTGCGGTTTTTCTGGGACAACAAGTTTGACCATGCCATGGTGGCATTCCTGGATTGTGTGCAACAGTTCAAAGAGGAAGTGGAAAAGGGCGAGACCCGCTTCTGTTTGCCTTACAGGTAATAAAAAAAATCACTGCATCAGAAAGACATGGGTTTCTCTGGACAATAGTTATCTACTGAAACTGACTAGTGAGAGATCTGGGACAAATGAATGTATGTATGCATTCATGCTAGCACAATTAACTTAAGGATTTCACTGACACAGGCTGTTTTGTGATTAGCATTTGGCATAGGGCATTAAAAATGGAATGTGGCAACAATTGTCCATGAATGTGTTGGTGAACAACAGAGCCACCACGTTTAGCGGCATCAGAGCTGTGAGTTGCCCTAGCTTGGGGATGGAGAACCTCCCAGTGTTGCTGGGCTCCCAACTCCCATTAGCTCCACAGCCAGTAATGGGCAGTGGTCAGGAATTCTGGGAAATGTAGTCCGACAAATATATGCAGGGCCTTGAGTATTCAATGTAGCCATTGCTAGAAACGGCGCTGGAGCAGATGTTCCTTTAGTGTCCTCTAGTGTGATAATTTGTGTGGCCTTAAAAGGATGCTGACTGTATTTTTTGCAAGGCAACCTGGGCAAAGTCTAGCAGCAGCCCACCTGGAGCATTTTTTTGCTCTGTTAGGTTTGGCTTTTGCTTGTTTTGTTCACAACCTTTCTGGGACTTGCCAGGCCAGTAATTTTGCACAGCCTCAAGTTATGACGGCACCAGCTTGCAATATAGAAGTAGTAAAATTTTTATGTCTTGTCTCATCAACTTACAATGACTGTTCACTTATGAAGGCCCCTCCAAGCTGTGAAGCTGGGTTCCTGTGTTGTTAAAAAGAGGCGTTATGATGGGGGCAATGTCTTCTAACCACGTATGCTGCAACCATACTCCATTCTGCCTACTTAACCCTGCTTTAGAGCTCCCCACTTTGTTCTCATAGCCACTTTCACCACCTGCAACATCCTTAGAGTATTGTCTACCAGGCTGTGGGAATCCTCTGAAACCAAATGCATCTCTGTTTAGATTGACAAGGGCAGGTGTCCTGCTGTGTTGCCCACTTTTGCATTCTAGCCAAGCCTGCTTGGGTGACCTTTATTTGAAATAAAAAGCAAGGTTTTAAGTGCTGTGGTAAAAAAGGGGAGGGCAGGGCTGTTGTCTCAGCAGGAGCCTTGACATCACCCGTGCATTTTATAATTAGTAAATTAACAGTATTGCAGAAAAGCGGGGGGGGCTTGCTCTGTTGACAAACTCGAGGTTTGCGATGGTGCCAGCTGCCAGGAGTTTTAGTTTTGGAGCCTGACAAGAATTTGTGTTTCTCCACTGCAGAATGGATGTGGAGAAGGGCAAGATTGAAGACACAGGTGGAAGCGGCGGGTCCTACTCCATAAAGACTCAGTTTAACTCGGAGGAGCAGTGGACAAAAGCACTCAAGTTCATGCTGACAAACCTGAAGTGGGGTCTAGCCTGGGTATCTTCCCAGTTCTACAACAAATGACTCTTGTAAGAGAGGAGGACTCCATCCCGTAATGTGTCTGTAGTTTGTTTCAAAGATACCCAAAACAGGACTTGGCCTGTGATATCAGTACATCATCACCTTACAAGACCAAAAAACTGCAAAGCACTTTTGTCTTAAAATGTCATTGTCGGGTAATATGAAGCAAAACGGCTCGACAGCATGGTTGGATTTCTGTCGCAGCACAGCCTGCTGCTGCTTTGGGGGAAAGAAGCAAACCGGGTCCTGGATAGTTAGGGGGGGGGGCCACGTACGGCAGTAAAAAGAGACCTGCTTGAAGAGCTCTTAACAGCTTTCAGACTGGAGGAGTGACTCTACTAAGCTATAACGTTATTAGAATTGCAGTTTGGTTGCTACACTAAGATGCCCTAGGAAATGCAAGAATAAATAAAAGCTGTTTGTATTCCGGAAGAACACAGCATCCTTATTTATCATGAGCTGCCATTTAATGTTTCTTCTTTCCTTGTGAATGAGTTCATCCACTTACACTGAGACGTCTGCCTTCCAGGGAGGCCTTCAGAAGAAACATTCTTCTCCTGTTGCGGCAGCACACACATCTCCGTGTCTGCCCTCAGGAGCCATGCTTCTTCACCAGTGTTGTAACTGTGCAAGGCATCAATGGTTGCAGGCCTAAGGCCCCTTTTAAGTGTCCTCTTTAAGTGCCCGCCCCAGGCCTTCTCAAAAGGTTACGGTAACAGGACAAAAGCCTGTGAGGTAAGCATTAACATTTAAATATAACTGGTTGCCTTGTTTCTTTGGAGCACAACCATCTCTTTGAGAGCCCCAAATGAAGTGTGGCAGCATGCTGTTTGGAGGGCAGGGGATGAAGGTGGAAGAAACTAGTCGTCGCCCACGCTGTGCTTCAGAATTGCGTAGACTGCCTCAATAATGTCTTGCCGACCGATGCCTGTGGTGTCGCTGAGGTATTCCGTAACCTTTCAAAAGAAATAGGGTGAGGCTAAGACAGCGCATGGATACCTGGCAAGGAAGGTGGCAAGGGTCGGGGTGTATGGAAAAGAGTGGAATCCACTCCATCACTCCTGGGTTGCCACACCTTGTAGCCCCGACGTAGTTTCGTGGCTAAGCCACAAAAGTGTAAGTACCTGATTCAAGCCCTCGGGATTCAGGAGGAAAGTGCTTGCTCCAATGACTCCGACAGCCAATAGCATGAGATCTTCTTTCACTGGCAGAAACTTCGCCCTGTCCAGTTGAAGCAACAAGGTAAGACAAGGTGTGGCAAAGGTAAAGGGACCCCTGTCCTGTCGTGGCCGACTCTGGGGTTGCGGCGCTCATCTTGCTTTATTGGCCAAGGGAGCCGGCGTACAGCTTCCGGGTCATGGGGCCAGCATGACTAAGCTGCTTCTGGCGAACCAGAGCAGCACACGGAAACACCATTTACCTTCCCGCCGGAGTGGTACCTATTTATCTACTTGCACTTTTGATGTGCTTTTGAACTGCTAGGTGGGCAGGAGCAGGGACCGAGCAACGGGAGCTCACCCCGTCACAGGGATTCGAACTACTGACCTTCTGATCGGCAAGTCCTAGGCTCTGTGGTTTAACCCAACAGCGCCACCCACCTCCCAAGGTGTGGCATTGCACACCACTAATAGCAGGAAGACTCATTGGGCTAGAGAAGCTGCGTTGTACTGCCACTCCACCAGCCCCAGCCTGAAACCTTTTTTTTGGCGGCCCTCGGCAACATTTGACGCCCCTCCCCGCAGAGGCACTGGACTTTGGGAGGGAGGTGAGGGCTCTTGACAAGAGTTCTAGAGTCCTCCTGCCTCCTTCCCCAAACCCAGCATCTCGCCCGGCTTTGGGAAGGCAGCGTGAGGGCTGGTGAGGGGTATAACATTTTGGCCTCACTTTCCTACCCTGTGTGACAAGGTGGTGTGTGGCTCATGGGTTCCCTGTCAAAGCACTCTTGTGGCCCACTTGGTATGAAAAGTTAGACCACCCTGTTCTAGGGTGTTGGGAATTGTCAGAATTCCACACCAAAGTCTAAAAGGAGGAGTTATTTCCTTACAAAGAAACATGGCACCAGAGGATTTTAAAAATATTTTTTAGGTGGGGGGGGAGGAGCTACCGCCATCTAAAAAGGAGAATGTGTGGCTATCCACAAGCTAAAAACACACACAAAGAAGTCACTTTATGGTATCCTTGCATGTGACTGAGCCACTGGCAATATCACCACATCCTGTCTGCACATAATGGGAGAACAGTAAACCTCTTTGGTGTTTTCTTTCCTTCCTAAAAAAATATAAGAGTTCATAGACACTCTGCCACTGGAGATAAGTGCACCAGTGTTGGAGGAGGGGGAGAGAATCTGTTTTTAGATTTTAAGAAGTAAATAGATCAGGACATGGTAGGCAATGCTGTAGGGGGTGGAGGGAGAAAGGGCAAATTTCTATTGCTTTTCATACATTTCTTTTGTTAACTGAGTACATGAGTTGTCTTTTGCTTGAGTAGCATAGCATGGAAGTGCTTATAGAAGTCTAAAATAGAGTTTTTCAAAAGGTCACGGAACAGTATAGAAGGATGTATTGTTTATTTCCTAGGTCAGTGGTTTTCAACCAGTGTGCTGTGGCACCCTGGGGTGACTTGAATGATGGTCAAGGGTGCCACGGGCAATACTGGCCTCTGTCCCTGTTTCCTTCCCTCCCTCCACTGATGCCCTCTCACGTCTCTGTTTTCCAAAGGCTTCCACAGTTGTTTGTTGCAGCAGCCCTGGCTACAAGATCCACAGGTGAATGGTGCATCTGGGGCTGGTCAAGGGGTGCTGGGTGCCAGGAGCTGAGGCGGCCTTGGAGTAAGCAAGCAAGTGGGTTAGGGAGTCCAGCCAGCTAGTCTGCCAGTCCTTGCTATTAGGAATGGACAGACAAGTCCCAGGCCCCTGTGGGGCACCTCTCTTCGGGGCAGCAGGGGCAGCTCAGAGACCAGGGGCCGCAGCCCAGTGGACTCCCCAGGAGAGGAGGCTAAGGGAATACTCCACAAGGGAGTATTCGAAAAAGGGTGAGAGGGTGGCAGCTCTGCAGGCAAGGAGTGACATAACTGGGCTCCTGAGAATGTAGTTGGCCAAGGGAGCCATGGATTCAAAAAGGTTGAAAACCTCTGTCCTAGGCAATATTCAGTAGATGCCCACAACACTTATGCAGCCACATCCCATAAACCACACTAGCAGAGTGGGTGTATTTTCTCGGCCGCAATGTAATGTGTTACAGGTGCTACGAAAATGCATTATCCTTGCAACAAAAGTGTTTCTGTTGAGAAAAAACACTTCTATCCAACGAGACATTTTTAGAACCAATTATGTAGAAAAGGCCCTAAAAATACAGCTTTGTAATATAAAGGGAGACAATAAAAGATCCAGAGTGCAGTATCTCTTGCAACAGAGGACCATCACATGCCATTTTCAGACTAATTACTTGTATGGAGTAGTTTGAAACTCGCTCTGGAACAACTCTTTTGAAAGGTTTCTCTAAAAAATATGATACAATTCTCTGATCATTCTAAGGGACTTGTGTAATGCTGGGGCTCTGTTGCCTGATGGTCCATTTCAACCACATCAATACTTTTTATTGTGCAAGCCGCCCTTAATGGTGATGCAAATTTTTTTTTTTAAGTCACTGCTGTACCGAGTGGTGTTCTGTGTTTCCCTTTAACCTTTGTGTGTGTGCGTGTGGCACTTTCACAAGGCTTTTTTCTACTTCTGGAGCTGTAAGAATAGAACATTGCTCATCCGCTGTCTACAGCTGAACTATGTCTTCTTTCAGCAACGTATCCAAATAGGACATTTTTAGCCTGGGTTAGAAAATACCAGCCTTCCCATCCCTACTAATTCCCACACTGTATTTAAAGGATACCTTACAATAGACATCGAGAGCTGTGCATGCTGTGCTGTTGCCAAATTCTGTGAAGTCAGGCTCCATCCCATGTGCATTGCTTACAAGCAGGCCTCTGTTAAGGTGTGCTGCCTGGAAAAGTGACTCAGATTTTCTTGGTCTCTAAAGCGCTCTCTGCTCTTTGTGCTGCTTCAACAGACATAGTGGAGTCTGGAAGTGCCTTGGGCCAGTCACCAGCCATGGGTGCAGCCGTCCCCCCCATCAATAAAAATCTGAGGTTCTTCCCCCCCAAAAGCTCCCCCCTTACCAGAATGAATTCATTTCTAGCTTGTCACTTCCCAGAACTTACAGCTGGAGCTCATTCGGAGAGGAGTTTTTAATCGAAGTCTTCAGCAAGGTGTCATAAACGCTGCTCCGCAAGAGGTACGTTAAAGCCAGCAAATGTCTGCACATTTCAAGCAGCTGTTTTGTGGGCAGCATGTAGCCATTGTACCCTAATCATGAGGAAAATAACAGAAGGCAGCAGAAGCTGCAGTTAGGTTTCTGTCTGGAACCAGAATCTACAAACATATGTCTTGACTATCCCTTTGGACAATTTAGGGTAGATGAGTAGACCTCCCTTCTAGTTCACCACACCCTTCTTCCTTATGTGGCCAAACTATTGCATGATTTGTTGCCTCGGTTTCAGCGCCTTAAGTTTTGTAGACTTTCCCCAAAAACCTAACGCCAAAAAGGTACTGCTCTCTGTGGAATAGCTTACAAGGGAAAGGTACCAAGGGGAACAAACTGAATGTGTTCAGGCTAGATCTAGCAACAAATTCACAAGGTACAGTTATTCTGCAAAGAAATTGTCTTTCCCCCTCCTTCTGATTAACAGCATCTCCTTTAAAGTAGAGCTGTTCAGAATGGGACTTGCTGCAGAATGGGAACACTGCAAGTTGATCCAAGTATTCATTTCCCCGAAACAAGGAGCCCAATATGCCAGAAGAAGCTAAAGCGAATAGATTTCGAGACATACCCTTATTCTTCCACTGCTCTGCACACCAGAAAAAAATACCCTGTTAAGGGTTCCCTAGAGCTGCTTGCTGCTCAAAGAAGACGAGTGGGGGCTGTGACTTATTTTTACCTCCTTAGCTAAAGCTTGCCCAATGTTATGTCTTGTTCTTGACCCTTACCTAAAACCTCCAGCAGCATTTCAACATAAGCAAAAGGGGCTGGAAAATTGATTTGGAAATGCAGAGCCTTCAAAATGGCCAGTTCAGATTCCAGTAGTTCTTCTGTGGTATAGGAGAAGCCCAAAGACTTCAGAAACCTCAGAACCACGTTGTTATTCACTATCTGTACGAAGACAGAAATGTGACCATTACTCTCAAAATGCCAACTTTGTTTTACTTCTGTCTACCACGATCGGGTGCTAAAGGAGTTCTGTTGTCTATTTATTGCAACACACACTTTGCATTAAATTGACATTTCAAGCTATGGGGGCTGCAAAGGGAGCTGCAGAGGGGCAGGGGAGGCAGGAGAGCTTGTTCTATGAGCAGAACTTTGGTTGCAGTTCTTAAAACAAGACCCCATGTTTTAAAAATACATGCAACTCTCTATAAACATGTAAAGAAAACCTTCCCCAAACTCTGTTCATATTGGTTTTTTCCAATAATATAAAAGGTGTCCCACCCCCTTCAGCTACAAGTTGATAACTGTGAAAGCCTCATAATGCTATATAGCTACTAGCCATTTTTAATATAGCTACTTGCAGAGTACATCTGGCTTTGCAACCAATAACTCCCATTTTCATTTACTGGGCAGACATTACTGTAACATTGCTCCAAAAAATAAATACTGGTCTTAACATTCCCTCCCACAGATAATGGCTCTGGGATGGTGCATAAAGAGAGCAAAGATTATGTCGAAATATGTAAGGGCACTTCCTGAATCTTCTTACACTATAATGGAAGGAGAGCTTGCTGGCAAGCTGGATGCAAGAGACCAGACGCAGCACATACGTGCTCTCAATCTGTTGTTTCACTGAGGCCCACTTGCCGTCTTCCTCCTTTGCTCTCGTGAGATGAGAAGCCTCTTTAATGAGTGTAAGCATGAACCTAAGAAAGTACAAGGATAAAAAATATGGTTATACGAAGATGAAGCAAAGCTGGCAGTGCCTGTAAACCTTGCTCTCTACAACACCCTAGAATCAAAGGTGCTTGCTTAGAACTGTGTCAGGGAGTTAAAGCAGCTTGAGGAGTCCTGAAAGGGAAATTGCAAGGTGCTTGCTTGATGCAGATACCTGGCAGTGACGGACTATGTGTGAAACAGTGTGAAAAGCCCTCTACTCTTGGTCTACTGTCCCAGGAGCTGTGAATTGCCCCATAAACACGTCTTTGGGATTCCAGATCCCTCCAGCTTCTTTCTGCTAGGTAAAGGTAAAGGGACCCCTGACCATTAGGTCCAGTCGTGGCCGACTCTGGGGTTGCGGCTCTCATCTCACTTTACTGGCCGAAGGAGCCAGCGTACAGGTTCCAGGTCATGTGGCCAGCATGACTAAGCTGCTTCTGGCGAACCAGAGCAGCGCACAGAAATGCCGTTTACCTTCCCGCCGGAGCGGTACCTATTTATCTACTTGCACTTTGACGGGCTTTCGAACTGCTAGGTTGGCAGGAGCAGGGACTGAGCAATGGGAGATCACCCTGTCGCGGGGATTTGAACCGCCAATCTTCTGATCAGCAAGTCCTAGTCTCTGTGGTTTAACCCACAGCGCCGCGTACCTAAACAGAAAGTGTTTGCCCACCAGGATGGGCCCCTTAGCAGTCACTATGAGCAGAAAAGAAAACTGCAAAGGCTTGGTGGGCCTGATGCGACTAGCCAGCAGCACACCGAGGAAGAAGGTTGTGACATATTGCAATTGCCTTCCCCTTAAACTCTTGCATTTATGACTAATGGAAGGTGCTTCTTACATTACCATTTGCAGGCAGAGTCTGTACAGCCTGCTTGGCCTTGCTGTGCTGCAAGACAGAGCCTGGGCAAAAGGAGTGTGGCCGGGCAAGGGTGTAAAGCAGGGGTGTAAAGCCTTGGGCAGTTCTGAGAAAAGGGGGGGGTATTTGGACCCTGGGCCTGAGGCTCATCACTCCTGCTCTAAATTACCGTAATACCTGTGGTAGCTATTTTTTTAAAAAATATATAAGGGAAGCATGTAAAGGTCAAGTTATCACTCGGAGATGATAACATGGTTGTCCAAAAGCTACACCTCAAAGGTGAAGAATATGCAAAATGTTATCTTCTCTCAGGGTGGGCAAAACAAATCAATACCTTTCAAATATTTCTATGGCTTGGTATCTTGCCGATTCAGTCAGGCTCCATTTTTCGGATAGAAGAAACACAAATTCTGTCAAAAAAATAAATAAAGGGTAAGAGGTGGGGAATCCTCAGAATCATAGCTGCAGGGTCTTTTGGCATGTCAGCCTACTGAATTTGCCAAGCTCAGTTCTCACCCACAATCTGTGTCTCTTTAAAGCAACCTGCCTCTTCGCACAGTTCGCTCAGGTACTGCTCATTCTCCCTGGCCATGTGGAGCAAAGCATCTTGGATAACTCCGCCGGCCACTGCTCCAAAGACAGGCTCCGAAGAATGGTACCTGGACACCACCTTTATGGGTGAGCCCATCGGAAGAGTTCTGTCAAGAAGGAAAGAGCAGTTCAACACCCACCATTGTAATTTGTATAATTTCCTTACTTTCTCCAGAATTGTTGTCTTTCCCTTCTCTGCCCCTGCCTTTTTATTGCCTCTCTCGAAATGAAGGGTTCTGGAACTTCATGTTGCAAGAGGAAATCTAGAATTGTCTTCCACACTAAAAACACAATCCTATGCATATTTACTCAGATGTTAAGGCCCACTGCTCGGTGGGACCCAATGCTATATGCATGTTGCCTGAAGTTTGCCAATGTGGTGCCTATGGGCACAATGGCACCCAGAAGGCCTTTCCCCTGATGCCCACAAAACCTCTGACCCACCCATCACAGTTTCCCTTCATCAGGTGCTGACTTTGGTGGGGACCGTTTCCCCTCTGAAAAGTTGAAGGAAGAAGTTGGAAGAGCAGTGCCTTTCCCCCACTTCCTCTTTCAGCGCTATGTGATTTTCAGCGCTCAGCTCTGCACCCGAGTAGCAGAGCAGAAAGTGAAGCAACTAAGAGGTGAAAGGGAATGATCTGGGAGTTTCACCACCACCTAGCCATAAAATACATGTTTCTGTTGACTGAACCATAAAAAAACTGCTTTATAGCACTCTCATGGTCCAAGACACAAATATAGGAATATCCTGCTTGAAGAGGTTAACGGCCCACCCCTCCACACAAGATCCAGAGGGTGGCAGCATGAGAACGGGGCCTTTTTTGCGGTGGCTCCCCAATTTGTGGAATACTCTCTTCAGGTATTATATACTTTTAGGCAGTGATTTTTTTCTTTAAAAAAAAGTTTAGAGGTACTCTCATTTTGACTCAAGAAAATCACCATTTTATAGTTCATATTGGGAAAAATAAATACAGCAAATGGACAAAAGTACAAAGATTCACAAAATGTTTAGGGGTATGCATCCCCCCCAAAAAAGCACTGCATTTAGGCACTAAGCGAAAACATTCTTCTATAACCAGGCCTTTAACTATCTGTGGCCACAAAATACATTGGGACATTTGTAATGTATTTTGTTTTCCTCTTGGTTTTAATGTATCTACGTGCAGGGTTTTGTTCCATTTTTTGGTCTGTTTTGTTTGCAAAACAGGCTTTGGTTTGCCTCAAGCAAGACAAAGCGACTAACAAAATCAATGAATGAACCGGATGGTGTGTGAGTGTGTGCGCGCGAGAGAGGTGGCTTATGTAAAAAAAACGCCAATTCTAGAGGATCTGTTTTAATCCTACTGACACAAGTAAACTGAGCCACCACCCCAAAGGCCGGCTGGCCGATAGGGACTCCCTTCCAAATGAACACGACTAGATATAGGACTGGGGGGGTTGGTTGCCGCCATGCGCCGCCCAGCTGCCATCTCCAGAGACCCAATGTGGTGTGTTGGACTATGGCCTGGGAGACAAGGGTTCGAATCCACACTCACTGGGTGACCTTGGGCCAGTCACCATCCATGGGTGTAACCAGGGGGGACAGAGGGGCAGCTGTCGCCCCCAATCAATAAAAATCTGAGGTTCTGCCCCCTCTAACAAAAGCCTGCACCCCAACAAAAGAATGCCCCAGCCCTAACAAAAACCCTGGCTATGCCCATGTCACCGTCTCTTAGCCTAATCTATTATGTTATTATTCCTTAAATTTGTATACTGCCCCATACCCGGAGGTCTCAGGGTGGTTCGCAACATAAAATTCACTATGCATATATATATATATGTGTGTGTGTGTGTGTGTGCGTGTACACCCACACCCCATATATATATATATATATATATATATACTAATTTTTTAAAAAAAACCAATAATCCCGCTTTTCTCCTCCTTCTCAAGGTTGTTGTGAGGATGAAATAGGGAGAAGCAGAACCATGTACGCCACCTTGAGCTTCCTAGAAAGATAAAGGTGGCATATAAATGCAATTAATAATAATAATAATAATAATAATAATAATAATAATAATAATAATAATAATAATATAGTACTAATGTAATTATATACATAATCTCTCCTATTTCGTTTCTCAGGAATAGGTGTCCCCCACACAGTTGCTCCTCCGAAATTAACCGCCTCCAGACACGCACACCCATACACACGCGCGCGCACACGCGTGTCCAAAGCCGCCCAGAGCCCGCGCCCGCCCTCGCCAAAGATGGCGGGAGCGGGACCGCCGCTCAGTCCCCCCCCCTTAAGATGGCCGCCGCTTTCCTTGCGGCGCGCCGTGGGCCCTCAACAAAGATGGCCGCCCCGCCTCAGCCGTCCCCGTGAGGGCGCGCCCAGCAGGCCCTTCCCATTGATCCGGAGCGGGCGTGGAAAATGTCGTCGCCGTCGCCGTCTCCGTCGGGGCCTGCAGGAGCGGGACCCCCGCGCGGCCCGCCCCCCTCGAGCGTCCGGCGGCAGTGGGAGTTGCACCGCGCCGGGGCCCCTGGCGGGTTGGCCTCGAGCCCCGCGGTGGACGCGGCCCGGCGCGGCCTGAGGGCCCGCAACGCCCTCACGGCGCTCGGCATCGGCGCGGTGGTCGTAGGAATTTGTATCCCTCTCTGGACGGGAGGGGAGCGGGAGGGTGGGCGGCCTTTCGAGTCGGTTTTCATGGCGGGGGGGGGGGAGAAGGAACTCTTCACATGCTCAGGTGCGCTCTTCTCATCCCGCCCGTCTGGATGCGGGTTCCTGTGGAGAGAGAGTAAAAGGGGAGTCGCTCGCCTGGCGCCTTCATTGCACCTTTTAAATGAAGTCTGTGAAAGCGGGTGTTTATTGCCAGTCCTTTTTTTGTGGGGGGGACGCACACCCCTAAACATTTTGTGAATCTTTGTGCTTTTGTATATTTATTGTATTTATTTTCCCCGATATGAACTATAAAATGGTGATTTGCTTGAGTCAAAGTGAGAGTACCCCTAAACATTTTTTTAGGGAAAAAAAGCACATGAAACTGATTTGTAAAAATGTTACATGGGGAAAAAATACGAGAGAAATTGCAAACACTTTTGTAAATCAAAAAAATCTTTAATAATAAAAAAAGAAAAAAAACTGCCCCACCGCCCTCCACGGGGTCCTATTTTGAACATTTACAATTGCATATACTTCCATAGTCTAAATTTTATGTCAGTCCACATTGTCCATGTATTTCTTACAATACATTTTTAAAGGGAAAAAAGCACTGGTTATTGCTATGGTTTTGTTATATATTTTGCGTTCTCGTTTGCTGTGATCTTTGGACGAAGGGCGGTATACAAATTTAATAAGTAAATTAAATAATCTGAGGTCGGTGGGGGCTTGCTCCCAGGTAAGGGCGCATGGGAGCGAAGCGTTAAATGCTGATTTTGGTACCAAAGGGTCACAATAGGATGCCAGGGCAGGGCTTGGAGGAGGAGTAGGCAAACTAAGGCCTGGGGGCTGGATCTGGCCCAGTCGCCTTCTAAATCCTGCCCGCGGACAGTCCGGGAATCAGTTGAAGGACAAGTGCCCTTTCTCCTTCCTCGCCCTTGGCATCGGGTTCAGGGCTGGAAGGGAGCTGGGTGTCCCAAGAGCAGGGTGGCAGTGTGCAGCGACGTACCTGGCTGTCACAAATAGTATTTGTAAATTGTTTTCCTGAGCTGTCTGCAAACAGATGCCTACACCATTCATTCCATCTCCCAAGAACGCTTCTTGGATGAACTAGAACGGGATGCTGAAGTCATGCAGGCCCGAAGAGCAAAGGCTTCAGCGGAATGAGGATGACGGAGTACTTCCACTTTAAGAAGCCCAGGGACAGGATGCCATCTGTGCTGCCAACTGAGGATGCGTTGGCACAGTGACCTGGGGCATCGATGCCCCCCTGCTGCTCATAGAGAACTGGCTTCTTCATCTGTTTATAAACTCTTTGCCATGCGTAATATGTCAAAGCCTAACAATTTAAGATACTGTATTTAATGTGAAAGAACAATAAATCTGTTATGTGGATTATGCTTATAAGCAGCTGCTTATTTCTTTTTTCAGGGTAGCACAGACAGGACTATGTACTGTTACATAGGATGAAATACGCAGTTTTAAAGATTTGATAGGTGAGTATTGTACAGGTCACATGTCAGTTTCAGCTAGTTTTATAGGTCCACAGCAAAACCACTGACATTCAGAAGTGAAAATAAAAGGTAAAGGTACCTCTGACCATTAAGTCCAGTTGTGGATGACTCTGGTGTTGCGGGTGCTCATCTCACTCTATAGGCCAAGGGAGCTGGCGTTTGTCTGCAGACAGCTTCCAGGTCATGTGGCCAGCATGACTAAGCCGCTTCTGGCGAACCAGAGCAGCGCACGGAAATGCCATTTACCTTCCCGCCAGAGCGGTACCTATTTATCTACTTGCACTTTCAGGTGCTTTAGAACTGCTTGGTTGGCAGGAGCAGGGACCGAGCAAGGGGAGCTCACCCCATCGCGGGGATTCGAACCGCCGACCTTCTCATGAGCAAGCCCTAGCCTCTGTGGTTTAGACCACAGCTCCACCCGCGTCCCAGAAGTGAAAATAGTACAGGTCTTAATGGGACCTGCAGGCTCCTTTCAAAGCATGGTTGCAGGGGTGGGTTCCAGAGACTTGGAAAGGAAAAGTGACCTTGGCACAGTGCTACATTTTATGGACATTAAGTGAACCTTTCCTGCTTATGAAATTTAAAGAAGTATGGTCCTCAGGAAAGATCTCTGTACCTCCTCCAGCAGGTGTGCTGAGAGTTTGTTTTCCACTGGAATAATCAGCTTGGCTTGTCCTATCAACCAAGAACAACTGTTATGAACTCTGACCGGCTCTGTTCCAGGGCATCGTATTCTGTGTGTGCTGCTTTCACAGCTGTGTTGTTGCTGTTATTGTCTCTCCTAAGTAGTATTTGGGGCTAGTAAATCATTAAAGCAGTGGCTGGCTTGGAGCCAGACAAGGCAATTGTCAGATGCACAATTCTCTTAAGAGGCTTAAGGGAGGGAAGGGAATTTTCCATTTAGCTGAAGCTGGACTGTATTGTCTGCGGCCCAGGCTTCCACAACGCAAGATTTAAGAGTCTTGCTCCCTCCACACAAAAGATACAACAGTAATTTCAGCACTGGAACAGTTTAGAACAGGATAGAGCAAAGGTATCTTTAACCTACTAACATTGTTATGTTAACTTATGAACACTAGCTTCCCAAGACAACTGAACTCATTGATACAAAACGAGTATCAGTCTTTTCTGGGTGCATTTATGAAGTGCCAAACCTCCGTTACGCCACCACTAACCTCTGCTCAATCTGTTGGTTCTCCCTATCACTTGTTGGTTTTGTTAATGGAAGCCTCTACAATATTAATAAAATGTGGCCATGAAATTAAGTGCTGCCTTCTCCCACTGCTCTTTGGAGGGAGCTCATCTAGTTCCATTAATTTCTTGGTTTCTTCTTTTTTAAATACAGATAATTGAATTCAGGGATGTGCAACTAAATGCACATAATGGAATTCAGGGATCAGAAATCCCTTCTGTTTAAGAGAACAGTTAGCGCAATTAAAAGTTCACCGCACACCAAGAAAATCTGGCATTTGCAAATTAAGCCACCTGCCTTAACTTTAAATGTAAGCTGTAAGCGTGTTCTGCCCAAAAGAATGGTATACGTGGCTACTCAGAAGTAATCCCCTTGATACCTTCATCCAAGTTGTCAGTTAAGCTGCCCAGTGTCCGTCACCACTTTTGGCAGCAAATTAGAAAAACCAGTGCTGTGTGAAGTCCTTCCTTTTGCCTGTCCTTAATGTCTCGCCATTCAGCTCTTCAGATGACCACCAGTTTTAGCATTATGAGCATGGGTAGGCAAACTAAGGCCTGGGGGCTGGATCCAGCCCAATTGCCTTCTAAATCCGGCCCATGGACAGTCCGAGAATCAACGTGCTTTTACATGAGTAGAATGTGTCTGTCAGAGCTGCCCAAGGTCCCAGCTCACAAAGGACCAACGCCAGTTCGTTGCTATTTAGAAAGGTCTTTATTGAAGTTCAGTTTCCATTTCAAAGCCGCGGCGCGCAGCTCTACGTCTCAGACTCTAGACCGTTGAAGCTCCGTCTGAATCTCCTCCCCCCAGACGCCAGTTTAAGACTCTAGCCTCGCTCCACCTCTTCCTTTGCTCCTTCCTCCTCTGGGTCCGCCTGCCCGCTGGGGTTTCGCCTTTTCTGGACTCTTCTGACGCTGAGTCCCCTGATTCTTCCCCCTCCCTCTGGCGGGCTTTAGGACCTGGTTCCCCATCCGGGTTTCCTGCTGCCTCGCGCGCCTGTACATTTGAACTTGGCGCGCGCGCCCAGCCGGCAACCTTCCTCCTGACCTTTACACTGCTCCTGTCACTGCTTCCCCCTTCGGGGGGGCTAGCTGGGCTCCCTGCTGGAGGAGACGCTGGCCCTGATGCGTGGGACTCTTCCTCCCCACTACGCTCTGGTGGGGAAGCTGGTCCTGATCTCCAGCTGCTGCTTTGGGAGTCCCCGCTGACCTCTTGTTTCTGGTGCGTCCCCCCTGGGACCCCCCTTGCCCTGGCCATAGGCGCCCCCTTCTGGGAATCTTCTGATTCGCTGGAGAAGCTCATGGAATCTCTCAGTTCACTCTCATACTCCCCCACACTTCCCTCAGATTCTTCCCCTTTGCTCTCCATTCCCTCTCTTCCCTGTGCCTCTGCTCCTGAGCCCCTGACAGTGTCCTTTTATTTAAAATGCATCTCTGGGTTATTTGTGGGGCATAGGAATTTGTTGTTGTTTTTTCTTCAAAATACAGTCCACCCCCCCAAGGTCTGAGGGACAGTGGACTGGCCCCCTGCTGAAAATGTTTGCTGACCCGATTATGAAAAACCTCTGTATTTTCGCCTAGTCGTATAATTTTATGAACTACTGTGACTCCTTACCTGCCTTTATTTCCTGAACTAAAACCCAAATTTTGTCACCTTCCCTTGTGGAGGTGCTCCAGCTCCCTGATAATTTTGGTTGCACTTTTCTGCACTGGCTACCAGAAAGGTACACGGTATTGCATATTGTGTTTGTATAAAGGAATTAACAATTTTGGCTTTCGAGTCTTTTCCTAGTGATCCACACTATGGAATTTGCCTTTTCACAGCTGCTGCACCCTGGTTTTGTTTTCATTGAGCTAACCTCCCTGACCCCAGGATTCCTTTCCTGGTCAGTCATTGTCAGCAGAAACATCATGTGTATATGTGAAATTATGAGAATTATTTTTTGCTGCGGTGTGCAGCAGTTTATATTGGACTTCGTTTGCCAATTTGTTGCCCATTCACTCAGTTTGAAGATTTTCTTTTGGAGTGCCTTGAAATCCATTTCGTTTTTCGCCACCCTGACTAATTTGGGGCCGTTCATGGGGCTAACATATCTCATAGCCAGGATTCGTCCTTTGAAATGGTATCCGGGCAGAATTTTCTGAAAATGGCTGAAATTTCTGGGGAAACCTGGGCATATGGCAGCCCGTATCGGAAGTGATGAATTTTTGGGGGGCAATTTCCCTAAGAAATAGGTTAAAACTACTTGTTTTCTGGAGATTTTGCAAAAAAAGCCCCTGAGGCATTCTTGAAGATAGCAGCTCTGCAATTGATGTCTGGTAGAGATATGAAGATATACCAAGGTTCTATTTTGGAGGTGATGCAGAATTCTTTCTTGCAATCTTTATTACCTGTCCTTCAAGGTACACCTGTGTTTTGTTTTAAGAGCATAAACTGAGCTAATCTCCATTTAAACTTGTGCTCATTTTGAACTTGCCTATTGGCTGAAGCTTACTTGCATGAATAACTTACCCCTGCCAAAAAAACAAAAGATGTTTCCAAGAACAATTGCGAACTTCATTCCAAAAGTCTTGGGTAAACTTAAGTTACAGCTACCCTACATGCTTATGGGATTAATACTGCAGATTCACATACCTACTTTTTCTTCCAGTGGAGTTAAGCAGATGTCTAAAGAGAATCCATCTGTATTTTAAGTGGAGGGATTTGTATTCCACCACACAAATATCTTATTCTTCTCGGTGTCCATTATATAAAACATTTAGCTTGGAGAATTAACCCTTACTGTGGCTCCTTTAAGAAAAGCAGTCAACAGCCTTACATCTCCAGTATATGCCTTCTGTTTTCTTGGATGGGAGTTCCAACCCACCACAGATTTTGCATTTGTGGGTCCGGTGAGGCTGAGAAGGACTACTAAATTTCTCTTTATATTAGCACCCTTTCAGTCCCGTCCCCCCAAGTCAGTAGAGCACACAACTCTTAGCCCCAGGGTTCAAGCCCTGTGTTGGGCAAAAGATTGCACAGGGGTGGCATAGATGTCTGTTGTGGTCCTTTACAATTCCCTGTACACTGTGTGCAGCCAAAGACTTGTGCACAACCACCAGACCAGCAAAACGTGCTGGGGCAGCCATGGGTGGTGTTCAACTTAAGTGCCGCTCAGAGAACACCTGTTGAAATTAGCACGTCGACCACCAGCCTAGCATGGTGGTCTCCCCCTTTCTGAATCTGTTAAAGCTTTTCTGTACCCCAGATTGTGAGAGGTTTGTTTGCAGGAGCTCATTCCCACCTCCTCCACACCTCATGTCTTCCGAATGTGATGTCTCCAGAACTCCTTTTTGGTTTGTGGGGTGGTGCATGACATCTGTAGAATATGCCCCTCTCAGTTAGAAGGGACATTACAGTATTGACAACACAATTGTGTGCTCAGAGTGTAATTGGGGGTGGGAAGGATCAGGGAACTTGGAAAACTCCCAGCTGCATGCATATTGGCTTACTGACTTTGGTTCTGCTTGAGTTTACTTTCCTGGCAGGGTGTGTGTTGTCTGTCCCTCAAGGGGAGAGCGGTCCTGAGTGCCGAGTATAACAGGCAAAATTTCCTCACGTCCCGGGTGTTGCTTGGAGGGAGTTTGAGGTTGTTTTTATTTATTAATCACCGAAAAACACAGATGCATTATTTGTTTCGCTTCCAAAATGAAAGTGTGTGATAAAAAAAACATCATACACAAAACAGAAAGCATCAGTGTTTCATTCCAAAGTGCAGGTTCTCATGCAAGTAAAAGGATGAGCCCAAGCAGTTCATTGCCCCAATCAGGGTCAGGGTTTTGGGGGGTTTTTTTGTGTAAAAAAGTGCAAAGAGGAGGCCACACGTAGTGCCACTGCTGTTGGAGGCAGGAGCTGAGCGGGGGGCTAAGGCTAAGGGAAGCAAGAAAGAGAGGCACCCCCCCAAATCCCTTTAACACTGAGGCACAAATTCTGCAAGTTTCCTCTCCTAAGGCAGCTCCTTAAAGTTTTCTAAGTGCTTTGGCCTTGGGCTGGCTTTGTGAATTGAGCCATGCAAGGCACAAAGGTTCAGACGACGCTTGCTTAAGTTAGACCCGGCCTTGGGCACACACACACCCTACACCGTCCATGTGCAGACCCCATCCCATAGCACATACGGAACAGGCGACATCCTGATTCCGTTTACAGTGATGCTCCTTTGCGAGGCAGAAGCAGCGGGAAAGGCATGCCAGCTCAGGCTTCCCCACAAAAACGCATCCCCAAACAACCGGGGCTTGGCTTCTCTCTGCAGACACAAAGTCTTGTGCGGAGGAAAAGTCTGTAGTGTTGGGCTGCACACTTGGCATGGTATGTTGCTCAGAGGCAGCTCCTCCGTTTGTTCCGCCCGGGGAACTTTCCTACGTCGATGGCTGCTGACCTTGACGTTGGGAGCGGAAGGCAAAGGCTGCATAGGACCCTTCGCCGCCTGCTCCCGTCCTTTCGATGGTGGGCAGCAGGCTGAGGTAGTCCAAAAAGTGTCCACGGCTGCTACTGTAGGAACAAAAGGAAATAGGTGAAAAAGAGACAGGGAGATGTAGTTCAGTGGTAAACATGTCCTTGGAATGTACAAGGCCTTGGCTTCATTCCCTAGTAAAGGTAAAGGTAAAGGTAAAGGGACCCCTGACCTTTAGGTCCAGTCATGGCCGACTCTGGGGTTGCGGCGCTCATCTCGCTTTATTGGCCAAGGGAGCCGGAGTACAGCTTCCGGGTCATGTGGCCAGCATGACTAAGCCACTTCTAGCGAACCAGAGCAGCGCACGGAAACGCCGTTTACCTTCCCGCCGGAGCGGTACCTATTTATCTACTTGCACTTTGACGTGCTTTCAAACTGCTAGGTTGGCAGGAGCAGGGACCGAGCAACGGGAGCTCACCCCGTCGCAGGGATTCGAACCGCCAACCTTCTGATCGGCAAGTCCTAGGCTCTGTGGTTTAACCCACAGCGCCACCCGCGTCCCTTCATTCCCTAGTACCTCCAGTTAAAAGCGGAGCTTGGATAGCAGGGCTGGGAATCACCACACATTTTAAAGAACATTTCCCTCAAAGGCACCTGGGAGCTGTAGTTTGCTAACAGTGCTGGGAATTGCGGCTGGGTGCAATGGGTAAACTCCACCTCCCAGGGTTCTTCTTTGGGGTGTGCCTTAAATCTACTGTGTGTACGCAGAATGAGACTCTGAATATCATTGCTGTGTATAATCCTTCCAACTTCAAGGTTTAGGAATTGAACACAGATACGGCCACCAAGCTGCTGTTACAAAGGAGCACAAACACACAGCGACAGTTCTTAAGTCCTTGAACAATGGGCATTCAGACTACAAAAAGCTCGAATCTCACTTTGTGCCAGGATACCACCAGTAGTGATGTATGGAAGTGAGAGCTGGACCATAAAGAAGGCTGATTGCCGAAGAATTGATGCTTTTGAATTATGGTGTTGGAGGAGACTCTTGAGAGTCCCATGGACTGCAAGAAGATCAAACCTCTCCATTCTGAAGGAAATCAGCCCTGAGTGCTCACTGGAAGGACAGATCCTGAAGCTGAGGCTCCAAGACTTTGGCCACCTCATGAGAAGAGAAGACTCCCTGGAAAAGACCCTGATGTTGGGAAAGATGGAGGGCACAAGGAGAAGGGGATGACAGAGGATGAGATGGTTGGACAGTGTTCTCGAAGCTACCAGCATGAGTTTGACTAAACTGCGGAAAGCTCTGGTCCATGGGGTCACAAAGAGTTGAACACGACTAAACAACCACCACCACACATATTTGGGGTTTCTGCCTCAAGACAGGGGGAGTAAAATGAACCTTTGCCATAGAACACACCTTGATGTGGGACTTCTTCCCTCCAGAGGGTTTGTTTAACCCTCTTCACTTTTGAATAAATATTTAAAGATGTGTGTGCATGCCCATGTGTCTGTCTATCTAAATCCTCTGGAGCGTGGCCCGAGGTCCAGTACTCTCTCCACCCCAGGGTCACGACTCACCATGCATCCAATATCACTGGCGAACGTCACACCTTTGCTCTGTCGCTGCTCCTGGGAAGTGTTGGTGCTCCCACCGCTTACAGAATTCCTCCTCATGATCCCTGCAGAGGCAACAAGAGCGAGGGAAAGGAACTATTACAAAGAGTTTTGAGCTCATTCCTGATACCATTAGTTATGGAAGGGGGCGGGTGGAAGGGATAGGGAAAATGCAGAGCTGTGCAAGATCAACACTTATTATCGCTATCTATGCACGTGGTTCTTGGTGAAGAAGGATTGGCAGGTCCCTGCCCCAAGAAGCCTACATTCTCAACACGGGCACAACTGAGGAAAATGGGGATAGGGTAAAAAGCAGAAAAAAGATTTAAACTACTTGTATTTCGGCAAAGTTACAACGCAGGGGAGTACAGTGAAAAGCCCAGTGACAAATCCCACAGTTCGGTGGAGAGGAAAGGTAATTCGTGGGAAGCGAGAACTGATAAATAATGGCATACATTTCAGCCCCCTTGTCAAGAGACGTAAGGGGCTTGTTCACAATACCAGCAGTGCCAAAACGCCTTTCTACCAAGCACAGAGGCGGCTGGGACTGTCTGCTGCTGTGTAGCAGGGCCAAACTCTGACTCCTCTGAGCTCCCACTGTGACTCTCAGCCTCTAACCCATGGGAAGGCAAACTAAGGCCCAGGGGCTGTATTTGGCCCAGTCGCCTTCTAAATCCGGCCCGCAGACAGTCTGGGAATCAGCATGTTTTTACATGAGTCGAATGTGTCCTTTTATTTAAAACGCATCTCTGGGTTATTTGTGGGGCATAGGAATTCATTCTTTTTTTCAAAATATAGTCAGGCCCCCCCACAAAGTCTGAGGGACAGTGGACCGGCCCCCTGCTGAAAAAAAATTGCTCTAACCCTAGTCCTGGAAAACCCTGCTTCTCCCGACCCCCCCCTTGATTGCTCAAACCCCTTGCTTCTAGCACCTCCCAGCTCGTCCCTTCTCCTGACTGCTCTTCAGTGTCCCACCACCGAGATCTGAGATCGAAGTCGTCGTCTTCTGTGCCCTTCCTCTGGGGGCTCTTGGGTGTGTGGTTCGCACCAGTCTTCTAATCCAGCCAGTCCCTGACAGTGGGTGAAGATCTACACTGGGAACAAGTGGGGTACCGAATCATCCTTAACCCGATGGTTGAAATGGGCATCAAAGGCCGTTGCGGGGGAAAGGGGCCTGCTCTGAATCGTGCCAAGTTGTGTGCAGAGCCTAAGGGGCCCCAGAGCGCAGCCCCTGCCATTTGCTCTTCAGGAATGGGAGGAGACCAGCAGTGCCTCCTATTTGCTGAGAGGCTGTTGCGGAGGCAGCAGATCTGTCCTTCAAGAGGCACATAGCTGTCAACTTTCATATTTGAAAATAAGGGATCAGCAGCCTCGAAACTAAGGGATCAGCAGCCTCACCTGTCCCGGGGACAGGCTACGGGATATCTAACAATCCGGGATAGCAGCGGGAAACGGCGCTGGAATAAGGGACTTTCCCGCAAAAAAAAGGGAAGGTTGGCAGCTATTAAGAGGCACCTAGCAGAGGAAGCGAGCAATGCATTCCTCAGAGGCCGGATTTGCTGCCTAGCGGATCCTGCTGCCTGAGGTGGTTGCCTCACATTGCCTCTTGGCTGGGCCGGCCCTGAAAGCTGCCTTAATAAAATAGTCTGGACTAATGAATCAAAGAAAACCGGGTGTGGAGGACTCCCTGGTCCTGAATGGGGTAACTGCCCCTGAAGGACCAGGTGCGCAGCCTGGGAGTCATTTTGGGCTCACAGCTGTCCATGGAAGGGCAGGTCAATTCTGTGTCCAGGGCAGCTGTCAACCAGCTCCATCTGGTATGCAGGGTGAGACCCTACCTGCCTGCGGACTGTCTCATCAGAGTGGTGCATGCTCTAGTTATCTCCTGCTTGGACTACTGCAATGCGCTCTATGTGGGGCTACCTTTGAAGGTGACCTGGAAACTACAACTAATCCAGAATGCGGCAGCTAGACTGGTGACTGGGGGTGGCCGCCGAGACCACATAACACCGGTCTTGAAAGACCTACATTGGCTCCCAGTATGTTTCCGAGCACAATTCAAAGTGTTCAGGCCAGCATACCTGAAGGAGCGTCTCCACCCCCATCGTTCTGCCCAGACGCTGAGGGCCTTCTGGCGGTTACCTCATTGCAAGAAGCAAAGCTACAGGTACCAGGCAGAGGGCCTTCTCGGTAGTGGCGCCTGCCCTGTGGAACGCCCTCCCACCAGATGTCAAAGAGATAAACAACTACCAGACATTCAGAAGACATCTTAAGGCAGCCCTGTTCAGGGAAGTTTTTAATGTGTGACATCTTAGTGTATTTTTGGTCTTTGTGGAAGCCGCCCAGAGTGGCTGGGGAAACCCAGCCAGATGGGCAGGGTACAAATAAATTATTATTATTATTATTATTATTATTATTATTATTATTATTATTATTTGAAAGCGCACACCAGCTTCAGAACTGAGAGCCACGTAGCCGCCTCCTCCACTTGGTACTTGCCAACGTGGGGCAGTGGCGCGGGGCAGCTTACCCTGCGGCTGCGCCAAGTCTACCCGCTGCAGGCTGCTGCGGCGCGCGAAGGGGTTTCCCTTGGAGAAGCGGCGCTGGCGGCTGGAGAGCATGTCGGCGGGGGACACGATCCCGGCGGGCGGCACCTTGCCTAGGCGGGCGTACAGCGCTTCGATCTCCTTCTTTTGCCGGGCCTGGAGAACTTCAACCTCAGAGAGGTGCCTGAGAAGGAAAGAGCAGGCGTTGGGTCAGGGAGGGGTGGGGTGGCAGGGAGAAAGGGACCTCCACCCCCCAACGAACCCCACACTCACTTCTGGCGCAAGGCCTGCAGCTCGTCCCAGACCTCGTCATCCTCAGGGCTGTCCGAGTCGTCGCTGCTCGGGTACGAGAGGCTGTGGGAGCAGCTCATCCAGACAGGGGTGCTGGGCTGAGCCTCTCCTTCCCCTTCCCCTTCCGCCACAGGGGTGGTGCCCTCCTCAGCGTCCTGCACCGGCGTCCCGCCAGGAGACCCACTGTCCGACTCCGTGGTGCTGGAAGAGCTGGTGCTGTCGCCCCTTGGGGGGTTCTCGGGGAGCACATCCCGCGTGGGGGTCACCTGGAAACGGCCCAGGATCTGGGGCTTGGGCTCTGTTGGCGGGGGAAAAGTGGGCGGACAAGTTAACAATAAGGGACGCGGGTGGCGCTGTGGGTTAAATCACAGAGCCTATGACTTGCCGATCAGAAGGTCGGCGGTTCGAATCCCCACGATGGGGTGAGCTTCCATTACTCGGTCCCTGCTTCTGCCAACCTAGCAGTTCGAAAGCACGTCAAAGTAGATAAATAGGTACCGCTCCGGCGGGAAGGTAAACGGCGTTTCCGTGCGCTGCTCTGGTTCGCCAGAAGCGGCTTAGTCATGCTGGCCACATGACCCGGAAGCTGTACGCCGGCTCCCTCGGCCAATAAAGCGAGAAGAGCGCCGCAACCCCAGAATCGGTCACGACTGGACCTAATGGTCAGGGGTCCCTTTACCTTTACCTTAGGTTAACAGTGAGGATGGGGAGAAGCCTCAGGTGTCCCCCAATATAAAGGGGTTCTTCGAAAAACAACCACCAGTGCTTAAATTCTTTAATAATATTGGTACTAATTGTGTGTCTCCTCCTAGAGAGGCGCGGAGCATGGCAACACGAGAACGGGGCCTTCTCTGCAGTGGCTCCCTGTCTGTGGAATGCACTCCCCAGGGAAGTTCGCCTGGCACGTTCATTATACACCTTTAGGCGCCAGGCAAAAACGTTCCTTTTTAACCAGGCCTTTGGTTGATCTGTTTGACATCCTATGCCCTTTTATAATGTGTTGTTTTTTTTGGGGGGGGGTGGCTATTGGGTTGATGTTTTTATTTTTATTATGTATTTTGTGCCTTTATATCTTGATTTTATTCTGTGAACTGCCCTGAGACCTCTGGGTATAGGACGGTATATAAATCCAATCAATAATAATAATAATAATAATAATAATAAATAATTAAAATGTGCCGAGTTCTCTCTATAAATCTTAATGATGTTTAAAGCTCTATAAAGCTTAATATTCCGAATAACTGGTATCTGGTAACCGGCTGGGGAGGGTGGGATATAAATAAAATTTTATTATTATCATTTATTATCTGCAGATAGTGAAGTGAAAGCCTCTTTTCCCTTTTAATCTTTCCTTACTTTGTTTTTTTCCTCCCCCTCTTTGTTTTCTTTATGATTGTCAATTCTTGATAGCTCTCTAATGCTTCTTACATATACGTTTTGATTTCTGAATATTTATATTCAGGATAAATGAAGATATATGCAGAAAGGTCATGGGTAGAAAAGGAAGGGAATCTGTGTTACAGAGAAACCAGAGTGGATTTTCCTCAGGTTAAGGAAGCGGGAAAACTCTCCCAAATGAGAGGTGGGAAGACTCACTTCTCTGTATGTGGTTTGAAGATTTAGGTAAAATAGAAGGCTATATATATATATTTAATTTTGTATTTTAGTATGATTCTTGCTATTATTGTTTCGTTATTTTTTACTTTTCCTCTTTTCTTTGTATTGTTTTGTATTATTGCTTTTTAGATTAGTTTGGCTTTTAACGTATCATATGCTGAAAACTCTTATTAATAAATTTGACTTATAAAGCTTAATAACGTAAAATGCCCTGAAACCATAAATCTGAGCGCTCTGAGCACTCGCTCCTCTTATTCCAAAGGGGTGCGGCTGCAGTTGCTAAGCGGGAATCATAGACTTGGAAGGGACCCTGGGTGTCATCTATCCCAACCCCCCGGCAATGCAGGAATCTCAACACGCCGTCCCCCATCCCATTTGAAACCATGGCGGACCCTGCTTAGCTTTGCAAAGGTGAAAAGGCCACCTCAGCGAGAGGTGTCTCCATTCCTAGTTTGCCTTTTCTTGAGCACCGAGAATACGTTTCCAGGACTGGAGGTGGAACTCTGCGCTGAAGGCAGCTGCTTTCTCAAGCCCCGCTGCTGCCCCAAACAGTTGCGCACCCTATTGCCACAGCCGCAAAGATTTATCTCTGGCCCCCAAACGCTCCACACCTTCATTGATGGGCGAGAGCCGAGGTGGCGGCAGCTTGGAGGTGGAAGAATCTGGCGCACTGAGCAGTGACCCAGACCAGGAGGAGGCAGGAGGCACCTGTTGAGAGAGAGAGAGAGAAAGTTTTGTGTGTGTGAGGGGTCAGTACCGGACCTCCCCATTTCCACCCCATTCGCTGGACCTAATGTTTGTTCCCTGCCTCCTGGACACTCACATTTAACACCCACACCCTGGGACACCTAATCTGCTTGGGGTGATACCTGGTTTTCAACTTCACGATATATCGCCAGCTAAGTATTGTGATATACCGATATATCACAATGTTTGAAAAAACAATGGTGCTATGTAAAGGGGAACAGTAGGGCTGGGTGATGGCTGGTTTTCAACTTCACAATATATTGTCAGCTAAATATTGCGATATACCGATATAGCGCGACGTTTGAAATAACGATGGTACTATGTATAGGGGAACAGTAGGGCTGGGTGATGGCTGGTTTTCAACTTCACGATATATCGCCAGCTAAATATTGTGATATGCCGCTATATCACAATGCTTGAAATAACGGTGGAACTACATAAAGGAGCTGGATGATGGCTGGTTTTCATTTTCATGATATATCGCCAGCTAAATATTGCGATATACTGCTATATCACGACGTTTGAAATAACGATGGAACTATGTCAGCAGAGGCATAAGTTGGCTCTTTTTTGTGACTGTGGTACCCAGTTTGGCTACTGATTGATTGTGTGACTGCAGTACATTGTTTATTGCTTTCATTTTATGGATCCATGGTCTCGTTAGATAGTAAAATTCATGTTAAATGGCTGTTTGAGGGGTTGCTGTTAATCGTCCGGAATGGATGAACCCGTTTTACATTACTTTCTATGGGAAAGCTGCCTTGCTTTTGGAACGCTTTGCTTTTGGAACGGCCTTCCGGGACAGATTAAGTTTGAGAACCAAGGTACCACTGTATTGCAATGTTTAGCTGGCGGTACATTTGAAATACTTTATAGTCACTTCTACAACTTGTATACAGTGAGATTACACAAACACCCCCCCACTCAGCTCTCTTAGTCTTAATTCCCCTCATTTACTTACACACACACACCAAACCTGAAAGTCAGTTGCCCTGTTGTTATCTTTTCATTCAGCAGCCTAACAGCCCACAGATAGAAGCTGTTCTTTACCCTGTTGGTGCAACTAATCAAGCTTCTATATCTTCTGCCTGAGGGCTACATTAAAGGGACCCCTGACCATTAGGTCCAGTCGTGGCCGACTCTGGGGTTGCGGCACTCATCTCGCTTTATTGGCCGAGGGAGCCGGCGTACAGCTTCCAGGTCATGTGGCCAGCATGACTAAGCCGCTTCTGGCGAACCAGAGCAGCGCACAGAAATGCCGTTTACCTTCCCGCCGGAGCGGTACCTATTTATCTACTTGCACTTTGACGTGCTTTCAAACTGCTAGGTTGGCAGGAGCAGGGACCGAGCAACGGGAGCTCACTCCGTCGCGGGGATTCGAACCGCCGACCTTCTGATCGGCAAGTCCTAGGCTCTGTGGTTTAACCCACAGCACCACCCGCATCCCTGAGGGATATATTACAGTGTTGTAAACCAGGTATCAACCAGCCCTGCTCTCCGGCTCTCTCATGTTGCTTCCTGAGATAGTTCCATTTTTTTATTTCCCAGCACCGCATGCGCACGCGGTCATGCGCAAGTGTGTGTGGGGGGGAGGATGTCTGCACGCACATCTGCACACTCACCATGCCATCGTCGGGCCTGCTGGTGGTTGGCGTACTCAGGGACGGCAGAGAGCCTGGAGGTGCTGGCATCCCCAATGCCCCATTGACTAGCTGGGCCTGCTTGGCAGGAGGAACCATGACCTCAGGGTAGACGAATCGCGCGGGAGCTGGGCTAGGCGGGCAGAGCACCGGCGACTGCGAGACCGGCGAGGTGTAGAGAGGCCCCGCCTGGGCGGAAGCCGCGGTCACGGCGGGAAGAAGGGACTGAGCCACGCTCATCACTGCCAGGGAGAAGACGTTGGCAAGAGAGAGCAGCGGGGACGTGGAGGGGGTCCAGAGCGGGGCGGCAGGAGGCTGTACAGCGGGGACGACTGGCGGGGCGGGCGGCGGGGGGAGGGACAGTGTGGGGAGGAGGGGGCTCAGCGGAGCGATAGGCTGGGGAACAGGGAAGAGGTATGGCGGCGTGGCAGGAGCTGTTGGCAGCATGTGGTACGGCGGCCAGGTCTGTGCCGGCACGCAAGGAACACCTGTAAGGAGGAAGGCAGATTTGGCAGGTGAGCAGCAGATGCAAGGAAAGAACATCATTGCAGAACACAAAGCCCTTGTTGGCAGGGCGGCCAAGCGAGATGCCTTTGTTTTTATTTACAGTGGTACCTCGGGTTATAGGGACGCGGGTGGCGCTGTGGGTTAAATCACAGAGCCTAGGATTTGCCGATCAGAAGGTCGGCGGTTCGAATCCCCGTGACGGGGTGAGCTCCCGTTGCTCGGTCCCTGCTCCTGCCAACCTAGCAGTTCGAAAGCATGTCAAAGTGCAAGTAGATAAATAGGTACCACTCCAGCGGGAAGGTAAACGGCGTTTCCGTGCGCTGCTCTGGTTTGCCAGAAGCGCCTTAGTCATGCTGGCCACATGACCCGGAAGCTGTACGCCGGCTCCCTCGGCCAGTAAAGCGAGATGAGCGCTGCAACCCCAGAGTCGGTCACGACTGGACCTAATTGGTCAGGGGTCCCTTTACCTTTACCTCGGGTTAAGAACTTAATTCGTTCTGGAGGTCCGTTCTTAACCTGAAACTGTTCTTAACCTGAAGCACCACTTTAGCTAATGGGGCCTCCTGCTGCCGCTGCGCCTCCAGAGCACGATTTCTGTTCTCATCCTGAAGTAAAGTTCTTAACCCGAGTTACTATTTCTGGGTTAGCGGAGTCTGTAAGCTGAAATGTATATAACCTGAAGCGTATGTAACCTGAGGTACCACTGTATTTATAAATCATCACCATCATTTTATGTTTCTTTCTACCTTGCCTTTTCCCTGATGGTGGGACTCAAGGTGGCTTACGGATAAAAGCAAGAATCCTTAAAAACACGGGGGGGGGGGACAATAATTAAGAAATACAGTCGTACCTTGGATCT
Source organism: Podarcis siculus (assembly GCA_034642415.1). Lineage (NCBI taxonomy): Eukaryota > Metazoa > Chordata > Lepidosauria > Squamata > Lacertidae > Podarcis > Podarcis siculus. The sequence goes on along the minus strand of JAXCMG010000090.1, from coordinate 454,765 downwards.
CAAACACCTTGGCTCCTGAACAAATCGGCTCCTGAACGACTGAAACCCGGAAGTGAGTGTTCCGGCTTTCGAAGGATTTTCTGTAGCCAAATGTCTGGCGAGGCTTCCGCAGCTTCCGATTGGCTGCAAGAGCTTCCTGCAGCCAATCAGAAGCCGCACTTTGATTTCCGAACATTTTGGGAGTCGAACGGACTTCCGGAGCGGATTCCGTTCGACTTCCAAGGTACGACTGTAGTTAAAACAGTAACGGAACTAAAACTATATACAGAAAGGTGATGGGTGGCCTGCTTAACCATTAAAATTCTCTTAATAAAATTATGGATGATACACAGCTGGCTCCTACAGAAGATTGGATATTTCGCCAGACTCGGCCTACATGTTTCTCCAAACCCAGAAAACCTTTTTAAAAACCCACGCACTCCTATATGACAGCGTGTCCAATTCGGTGTATTTTTCCAGGATTCACACCCATCTAGCCTCCAAACCCTCTGTTTGCAACGGGCCAGCCGGTTTCCTTGCTAAATACTTAGATATCCAACCCGTGTTCCGTGGTTCAAAGGAACTGGAGGGATGTCCCATGGGAAAGCAGGAGTGATAAGGCTCCCACGATGACACTTGCCTGGGCATTTCTACGAAAGCAGGAAACAGATTGGTTTTACCTGTGGGTACTGTTGAAAGCAAAGGCAGCCCAAAGTTCTGGGTACTTGGAGGAGGAACCCTGGAGTTGAAGGACTCGTTCTCAGAGACGGGGTCTACCAGAGAAGCTTGGGCGGGGGACGTGACCGACTGCCCAGGGCTGGAGCAACCAAAATCTGAAACAAGGAGCAAAGAGGTTGAGGGAATGTTCTTTCATATGTGGTGGACTCATAAAAGGGTACAGTGGTACCTCGGGTAAAGAACTTAATTCGTTCTGGAGGTTCTTAACTTGAAACCTGAAGCACCACTTTAGCTAATGGGGCCTCCCGCTGCCTCTACGCCATTTCTGTTCTCATCCTGAAGCAAAGTTCTTAACCCGAGGTACTATTTCTGGGTTAGTGGAGTCTGTAACCTGAAGCATCTGTAACCCAAGGTACCATTGTATTGGGAATGATCTAGAATGAATTTTTTAAAATGTTTAAAAGTGCTTTCCCAAAAAACCCCAGAGTCCTTTCTGTTGGGGATAATTCAGACTGAAATTCCCAGGTGTCAAAAAAGGTTATTTTTGCATGCTACCACTGCGGCCCGTGTTTTGTTAGCCCCAAAATGGAAAATCAGCGAGGTCCCAACCAAAGAAGAATAGCAACTCAAGTGGACAGAATATGCACAGCTTGCAGATTTAACATATAGAATAAGAGAACAAGAAAAACATACGTTTAGAGAAGATTGGAGAATGTTTATTGAAGGCTTGCGGATAGCTTCCTGAAGCCTGGAGAGCGAGAGGGGTCGGTGCACACCGACCCCTCTCACTCTCCAGGCTTCAGCGAAAGCCTGCATTCGCTCCATAGGACGCACACACATTTCCCCTTCATTTTTGGAGGGGGAAAAGTGCGTCCTGCAGAGCGAAAAATACGGTAACTTGAGAGATAAGCCCTGGTTAAGAAAAGGGCACAGGCGTGCTAATCTGGGGTACAAAAGGTGTTGGGTTACATACCGCTAAGAGATGAGGATGAAGAGACTGAGCGCGAAAGGCCTTGTGGAGGCAGCTCACCCTACAATGACACAGAATTAAAAAATAAAATGTTTTCGTTGGGCCCAGGAGAAATCCAAAACAACATATTGGTGAAAGAAAAGTCACATAGGGCTAGTTTGCCGGCAGGGATTACTCTGAAATTAGGCCTGAAATGTGTAAAGTAATAAAACAAGCATACTTCGGACCATGTGCAGAGCGCCTTTACCTTTTCACAAACCAACCACCATAAACCTGGGATTAAACGGAAGGTTTTTCTGCTCAGGGTGTGGCATTCAGGAGGGCTTGGACCCTCGTCCAACCCGCCCTGTCTCTGCGGAAAGAGCCACCTTGTGAAAATAGACCCTCACATTCTGAGAGAGGAGGAAACAAGGAAAAAGCTGCCAGAAGCTGTGGGAAGGTTGATGATGTCGGAAGGGATCTTTATTCAATTTGACAGGGAATAATAAATAATAATAATAGAGAGACGCGGGTGGCGCTGTGGGTTAAAACCACAGAGCCTAGGACTTGCCAATCAGGTCAGCGGTTCAATTCCCCGCGATGGGGTGAGCTCCCGTTGCTCGGTCCCTGCTCCTGCCAACCTAGCAGTTCAAAGGCACGTCAAAGTGCAAGTAGATAAATAGGTACCACTCCGGCGGGAAGGTAAACGGCATTTCCGTGCGCTGCTCTGGTTCGCCAGAAGCAGCTTAGTCTTGCTGGCCACATGACCTGGAAGCTGTACGCCGGCTCCCTCTGCCAATAAAGCGAGATGAGCGCCGCAACCCCAGAGTCGGCCACAACTGGACCTAATGGTCAGGGGTCCCTTTACCTTTACCTAATAAATAATAATAATAATAAATTTTTATTTATACCCCGCCCTTCCCGGTTCAAAAACCGAGCTCAGGGCGGCTAACAACAAATTTTAAACACTTAATTATAAAAGCAGCATAAAATACAGTATAAAAAACATGAATAACAATAAAATTCAAAATGGGGAAGTGGGAAAGACACCTGTAAGTCCATTTTAAACAACTGACAAGGTGCATCTGTGCGTCTAAAACGTTTGCTGGACTTCATTCTGGCTTCACTGCAACCAGAGGGGGAGATCAGGGCTGAAACATCTAGAAGGCTACCTAAATTCCCCCGACTTCCATAGGTCTGGCACTCACCGAGAGTCCATCAGCAGCCAAAATTGGGGACAGGCTCCCTGTTTCAGGGCTGCCCAGAGACCCCAGGTCTTTGCTCAGGAGGGTCCCCACACGCTGGATAATATCACGGATTCTCCGGATGAATCCCTCCTGTTCAGATTTCAGGATGAATTCCTTGGCAACCTGAAGAAGACGGAAACACAATGGGGGAGAGGAGTCAGAGTCAGGAGAGAGCACGTCAAAATCTTACCGCAGCGTGAAAACCCTGCGTCCTCACCATGACAGCTGCAATCTCCTCTGGGCTGTCTCCATCCAGGTCAAATTTGAAGGTCACCATCTTGTTGTTGTACGTTTGCAGCTGGCACTCAACCACCCGGTCATTCTGGACTGGCATCTGCACACATGGAAGGTTGCAAATTAAACGACAACACTACCCACACGGAGACTCTTGAGACTATCCAAGCACCTAGAACAGGGGTCAGCAAACTTACTGCACCTCGGGCCTTTTTCTCCAGCGCCGATCGCGTGGCGGGCCAGAAGGAGGGGAGCGTGTGCCCATACGTGTGTGCACATGCTATTTCTGGAGCACTTCCGGGTAAGAGGAGCACTGGAAATAGCTTTTGCGCATGTGCATGGGCCTCCTCCGACCCGGATGTGCACCGGAAATAACGCTTGGGCATGCGCAAATAATGCTTACGCATGCGCACAAGCTATTTCCAGTGCTCCTCCGACCCGGAAGTGGGTAGCTGCGCAACACAGCGCTGGGCCAGATAAACGAGTCCCTTGGGCCTTATCTGGCCCGTGGGCCTTAGTTTGGGGATCCCTGACCTAGAACCTTGCAGGGGAAAGGATGAAATGGTGCGTGCCCCTTTTCCCAAGCCCACTGGATGAACAGACTGAAATATGACGTTTCTGACCAGTTCTGGCTTTCATTTGCAGATGAATTATGTTTCGGAGGCAGCAAATACTTCCGAAGCCCAGTAGCTGAAAACCACAGGAAAGGCGTGTGCTCTTGTGCTGAGGTCCTGCGTGAGGGTTTTCCCACGAGCCTCTGGGTGGCCACTGTGAGTACAGGATGCAAATTGGTTGTGCCATTGGCCTGATCCAGCAGGCTTTCCTTATGTAGGAAGGAAAACAGTTGTCTGAACTGCCACTTGATTTTAAGAGTCTAAAAACAAATACACTAGATTTGAAGAAGCCACAAAAGAAAAGACTTCTTGGATCAGAACAATATCCCATTTAATTCAGCTTCCTGTTCCCACAGTGGTGGCGCTGGAAACAGTGGCATCACAACGGGGGGGGGGGGCAGTGCGCCCCAGTGCCTGTTGGGACACTGCCAGGGAGACGGGGGTCTCCCTTAGAAGAGCATCAATCAGTGACACGAGCCTCGGATACGTTTAGAGACCCGTGCACGCTCTGTCAGCAGAGTGAATAAATCTTCTCACAGCAGAAGTGGCGGACAGAGGCAGATGTAAGCATTAATTACAGGCATTTATTCAGCATAGTTCAGAAACAAAGGAAACATGTCTGCTTCCCTTCGTGTCCAGCAAAACAGCAGCAATGCAAAAGCAATATACAAACGGACGTTCCCAGCAAGTGCTGGAAGTAAACAGGCATGTGACACACAACAGTCAGGCCTGTTCCCTTTTAAGGTGGAACGGAACTATATCCTAACATCCTCCCCCTTTCCGTGTAACCCGTAGTACCTGTGGTTCAACCCAACTGCAACCTCTGTACATAAACCTTAAGTTGTTCTCTGTTAACAACCTTAGACAACAGATCTGCAGGAATTTCGTTTCCTGGCACGTAGGACACCTGAATGAGTCCTTTCTGAATACACTCTCCTGCACGATGTAACTTTATGCCATGTTTGGGGGGGTGACAAGAAGGCACACTGCGGCGGCGTCAGACACATGCGCTGTATGTTGCGACGTCGCACATGTGCTGTACATAGCGGCTTGCCGCCGGCGCCACTCAAGCGCTGTACGGACGGCAGTGGGATCCCTCCGTTGCCACTACAGCCACATGTAGAGTATCCTTCATTCGTGGCTGCAGCAGAGGATCCCGGCACCGTACGTATGGCGCTGGAGCGCCGGCAAACCGCTATGTACAGCTCATGTGCGACATCGCTACATACAGCGCATGCGTCGTACATAGCAACGCCACACATGCGCCCTATGTAGCGACGGCCTGCCCCAGATGTCATGACACCTTCGTTCGCCCCTGGCTGGGAAGCTGGGAGAGCAATGAATTGGTGCCCACACAGCAGTTTGTACTCAAAGCTAGCCCAAGAATTTGCCTTTCAGCTTGAAGATACCGCAGCACTCACTGAACGATTAGAATCACACGCAAGTGACACAGCTCGTTTAAAATTAAGGTGAACAGGGTTTCCTCCTGACGTCACGATTAATGGCGGTAGCCCTCCGCTGCCCTCTAGGGCAGTGGGGAGGTTTAGGCAGGGGAAAGTCAGGATTTATGAAGTAAAATTCCTGGCAATTGCTCCTCAGGGGGTTCTGGGGAGCTCACTGCATCCCACCGTGCCGCTTAAGCTCGTGTCTGCCAACTTGAAAGACAGAGCGGGTGCGACCTGGGAGTGTGTCCCTGGCATGGACAAGCCTCTGTCTCCGGCATGATTAGTGACTGGTTCCTCGTTAATTTGGAATATTGGCATTAATCAGGAGGCGTTCCTGAAATGATATATGATAACGGGCTGCAATCAATCAGCTGCCGAAATGACTGGGTTTGGCTCTTTGGAGGTATTTGAATTCTGAAGCTTGGAAATAATAATAATAATAATAATAATAATAATAATAATAATAATAATTTATTATTTATACCCCACCTATCTGGCTGGGTTTCCCTCACAATGGCCGGAAAGGAAGGGGGAGGACAAGGTGCTTTGTGTTTTCATATGGTTTTCAAAGGGTTCCTTTTTGCTCTTGTCCTCCCCTGCAAAATGAAAACATTAATGGTAGCCTTTCCTCCGAACACCAATAATCCACCTGAGATCTGGCTGTCTCACTCGGGGGGGGGGGGATACAGAGTTGAATCCATGCTTAGTCATGTCAAGAGCAGGCCCACTGCAATCCATGGGGCTTGAATTCCAGTGGGTCTACTCAAAGCACAACTAAGTCTGGATCCAGCCCACTGTCAGTCAGTCAGGAAACCTAACCAGCTGGGAACCACAGGATATATAATAGCACAATGAAGATGGGAGTTCGGAACCACACACAGATATCCCACCATTCAGGACACATAGCACCCAAGCCTGTAGCAATGCGGGCAGCGCTCACGTTTGTGATGCGTAGGCGAGATCGGGCACGGCGGCGCAGCAGTCTTCCAGACCCCTTCTTGGCCAGGGGCTTCGCTCGGCGCTCGCTCGCAGAGATACCCTCATAACCATCGCTCAGGCCAGACGCTACGTCGGACGTGTAGCTGTGTCGCGGACGACCGAAACAGGAAGTGAAACGTGAGAAAATGTGACTGATCTGGGCACACATGACAAAATGCGCCTCAGCTTACTGCCCCTCTGAATCCCTCTCTGCTCTTGATCTCGCTGTGCCCGGATGGGTGAATCTGTGGCAAGGGCACGTGTGGGCATCCTTCACCAGTCATGAGGAGAAGGAGGCACCATCGCCCCGAAGGCCCGGCCCAGATGCAGCTCGCCTCCCTGCATCTGTGGCCTCGGTGATGGAACCACCTCATTCAACTCCCACAAAATCGTGCGCCCGGGCCCATGGCCCCTCTGCCCGCCTCATGCTATGCCTCTGACACCACCCCACAAGCTACACAGCAAGGCTTGGGATGAGGAATGTGAGAGAAGCAGGTACAGTGGTACCTTGGGTTACAAACACCTCGAGTTACAAACACTTCGGGTTACAGTCGCCGCTAACCTGGAAGTAGTACCTCGGGTTAAGAACTGTACCTCAGGATGAGAACAGAAATCATGCGCCGGTGGTGCAGCGACAGCGGCAGCGGGAGGCCCCATTAGCTAAAGTGGTACCTCAGGTTAAGAACGGTTTCAGGTTCAGTTATCTCCCGCTTGGACTACAGCAATGCGCTCTACGTGGGGCTACCTTTGAAGGTGACCCGGAAACTGCAATTAATCCAGAGTGCGGCAGCTAGACTGGTGACTGGGAGTGGCCGCCGGGACCACATAAAATCGGTCCTGAGAGATCTGCATTGGCTCCCAGTACGTTTCCGAGCACAATCCAAAGTGTTGCTGCTGACCTTTAAAGCCCTAAACGGCCTCGGTCCTGTGTATCTGAAGGAGCGTCTCCACCCCCATCATTCAGCCCGGACATTGAGTTCCAGCGCCGAGGGCCTTTTGGCGGTTCCCTCATTGCGAGAACCAGACAGAGGTTCTCTCGGTAGTGGCACCCATCCTGTGGAACACCCTCCCTTCAGATGTGAAGGAAATAAGTAGCTATCTTATCTTTAAAAGACATCTGAAGGCATGTTTAGGGAAGTTTTTAATATTTAATGCTGTATTGTTTTTAACACTTGATTGGAAGCCGCCCAGAGTGGCTGGGGAAACTCAGCCAGATGGGCGGGGTATAAATAATAAATAAAATAATAATAATAATAATAATAATAATAATAATAATAATAATAATAAAGTTCATAACCAGAGGTACCACTGTATCTCCTCACGTTCCCAGCAACCTAAACCCTGCAGCAAATTATCTCCCCACAGTAACCCGGCATGTCCTTACCTGTCCCCAGGGGAAGGGAAGTCGCTTATGGAGTTCACACTCACAGCAATGGTCTGGGGATATAAAAACCACCGTTGAAGGCAGGTTGCCGTGACAATTCGACACCTCCCTAGTTCGTAGCGCACAGGGGCACCACGGCCGCCCATGCCAGGGGTCGGCACTGCCACTCACCGAAGCGAAGGAATGCTCAGGGGCGACTGGGGGGCTGGAGCAGCTCTGTGGCAAGTCGGACAAATCCACAAATCCAGAGGAGCTCAGGTATCCGTCCGTCTCACAATCAGCTGGGGGGTGGAAATGAGAAAGAAAAAGAGTAACTGCGAAACGAAAGACCAGGCCTGGCTTCTAACTTACAAGTTCACTGGGAACTTTGTCCCAGATACGTTTATTATTTTACATTGATTTACATTCAGATCATATAACACACAATTTACATCAAAATCTATTTATTTGTGCTGGCGACTTCCCATCCTTACATCTGTGATGGTCTAATTCTCTCGCTTCCCCGCTGCCGGTCCAACCTCTTAAAGCTTATCTATTTACCTAAATCCTGTATTACAATATTTTCTATTGTCTTGCCATTGCTCATAAGTCAAAACCTGTTTGAAATTTTATTTGGCCATATTGCGTTCTTATATAGACTGAACAGGGTCTCCATTCTTCCACAAATATTTTGTCTTTCTGATTCCTTATTTTAGCTGTGAGTTCTGCCACTTCTGAGTACCCCAGTAGCTTGAGTACCCATTCCTCTTTTGTTGGGATTTCTGGTGTTTTCCATTTTTGTGCGTAGAGTACTCTGGTTGCTGTGGTGGCATACAAAAACAATTTTACTAACCTTTTTTGGGATCTCTGTTTCATATATTCCCAGAAGAAATGCTTCTGGCTTTGCGGTTATATCTGGTCTGAACATCTTTTTTTTTAGTTCATTATATATCATCTCCCAATTACTTTTTTGCATGTCCACCAGGTAGGGAAAAAGGAACCTTCCACCAGCATAGGCTCCCAGCACTTATTTGAGACTGTTCTACACATCTTAGCCAACTGGCAGGGTATCAAATACCATCTGTATAGCATTTTCATACAGTTTTCCTTAATGGCATAACAAGTGGTAAATGTACTATCTGCCCTCCACAATTTTCTCATGTAAATGTTAAGGGTTCAGCTTTCAAAAGCGGCAAGCTGAGGTGACACCGAATTAATTTTACCATTCTAACCACTTATACCATGCTGGTACTCTCTTGTAAAGGTAAAAGGCAAAGGACCCCTGGATGGTTAAGTCCAGTCAAAGGCGACTATGGGGTTGTGGCGCTCATCTCACTTTCAGGCCGAGGGAGCTGGCATTTATCCACAGACAGCTTTCCGGGTCATGTGGCCGGCATGACTAAACTGCTTCTGGCGCAATGGGACACCATGATGGAAACCAGAGCGCACGGAAACACTGTTTACCTTCCCGCCAGAGTGGTACGTATTTATGTACTTGCACTGGTGTGCTTTCGAACTGCTAGGTTGGCAGGAGCTGGGACAGAGCAACGGGAGCTCACTCCTCTAAACGCCTTCCTCTAAACGCCGTCCCACCAGATGTCAAAGAGAACAACAACTTTTAGAAGACATCTGAAGGCATCCCTGTTTAGGGAAGCTTTTAATGTTTGAGGCTTTACTGTATTTTAATGTTGTGTATTTTAATGTGGGGACGCGGGTGGCGCTGTGGGTTAAACCACAGAGCCTAAGACTTGCCGATCTCAAGGTCGGCGGTTCAAATCCCTGCAACGGGGTGAGCTCCCGTTGCTCGGTCCCTGCTCCTGCCCACCTAGCAGTTCGAAAGCACATCAAAGTGCAAGAAGATAAATAGGTACCGCTCCGGTGGGAAGGTAAACGGCGTTTCCGTGCGCTGCTCTGGTTCGCCAGAAGCGCCTTAGTCATGCTGGTCACATGACCCGGAAGCTGTACGCCGGCTCCCTCGGCCAGTAAAGCGGGATGAGAGCTGCAACCCCAGAGTCGGTCACGACTGGACCTAATGGTCAGGGGTCCCTTTACCTTTACCTTAATGTTGTGTTGGAAGCCGCCCTGAGTGGCTGGGGAAACTCAGCCAGATGGGCGGGGTATAAATAATAAATTATTATTATTATTATTATTATTATTACTACTACTACTCCATCACAGGGATTCGAACCGCCAACCTTCTGATCAGCAAGCCCAAGAGGCTCAGTGCTTTAAACCACAGCGCCACCCGCCGTGTATGCTCTCGTATGTAATAGTCGCCTACAGAGAGTCCCTTGGCTGATGGAGCGAGGGAGCTTACATGTGGCTGAGGAATAGCCATGCTGATATTGGAAAGTCTGGTGCTGGTCGACCTCTGGTTCTTCCGGCTCAGGGGGGAAAGTTGGGCCGAGTGCAGAATCCCCGGATCCGGGCGTGGTGGGTGCCGAGGGCTGGGCAGGGCTGAGAGGAGGTGGAGAGTCTAGGTCCAGCAGTTGAAGGATGTCCGGAGCCTGTTTCTGCCGCCTCTGCTCCTCCTGGGCCCGCTTGGCCTTCTCGCGCTGGCGCTTGATGGCCAGGACTCGCTCGCGCACCGCTTTGGCCACCAGCTTGTAGTCGGCCTCACACACAAAGCCCAAGACCACCTGCGGGAGCGGGGAGTGGGAGCAGGCAGGGACAGAAGTGAAGGAGCTGGAGGAAACAAGAGTTCGAATTCTGGCACAAACGCACTTTCCCCAAAAGAATTCCGGGAACCATCAGTTGTGCGAAGGGGGCTAGGGATTGTTGCTCTGAACAAATCTCAGCCTCCCCGATGTACGACAGTTCCCAGGATTCTTTGTGGGCGAAGCCATGACTCTTCAAGGTGGTATGAATATGCTTTGAAGTTACGGTGTGAGAATGACCACGGCCCTTGCAAAAGGAACTTATGCAATGTATCTGAGAGCTCATTTGATGCCGTTTTCTAATGCCCTAGCTGTGAGACAACTGTGCTTCCCACTCCCTAAAGAAGAGCCATATTAAATTATTAGTACAGTGGTACCTCGGGTTACATACGCTTCAGGTTACATATACTTCGGGTTACAGACTCCGCTAACCCAGAAATAGTGCTTCGGGTTAAGAACTTTGCTTCAGGATGAGAACAGAAATCGTGCTCCGGCGGCACAGCAGCAGCAGGAGGCCCCATTAGCTAAAGTGGTGCTTCAGGTTAAGAACAGTTTCAGGTTAAGTACGGACCTCCGGAATGAATTAAGTACTTAACCCGAGTACAACTGCAGTACTAAGTAATGCTATACAATCATACCTTGGGTTACAGATGCTTCAGGTTGCATTTTTTCAGGTTACGGACTGCTGAAACCCGGAACGGGTTACTTCTGGGTTTCGGCGGTCACGCATGCGCAGAAGTGCTAAATCACGCTTTGCGCAGAAGCACTGAATCGCAACCCGTGCGTGCACAGACACACCGCTGCAGGTTGCGGACGTGCATCCTTCACGGATCACGTTCGCAACCCAAGTGTCCACTGTACAGTATTAATATTTCATTGTCTTAATCTACCTCGAGCCCCAGGAAACTTACAGTGGTACCTCAGTTTTCGAACGTCTCGGAAGTAGAACGTTTCGGCTTTCGTTACGTCAAAAGCCCAGAAGTAACTGCTTTGGTTTTTGAACGCTTTTCGGAAGCCGAACATGCCAAGCAGGTTCCGTATTGAGTTTTCCGGACGTAAATGCTTCCAGAAATGCATGCTTCTGTTTTTAAATGTTTCAGAAGTCAAACAGTCTTCCGGAATGGATTACGTTCAAAAACCGAGGTACTGGCTTTCCTCTAATGAAAGATTCCATAATGATGTTGTGCGCTTATACAGTGGTACCTCGGGATAAGTACTTAATTCGTTCCGGAGGTCCGTTGTTAACCTGAAACTGTTCTTAACCTGAAGCACCACTTTAGGTAATGGGGTCTCCCGCTGTGCCGCCAGAGCACGATTTCTGTTCTCATCCTGAAGCAAAGTTCTTAACCCGAGGTACTATTTCTGGGTTAGCGGAGTCTGTAACCTGAAGCGTATGTAACCTGAAGCGTATGTAACCCGAGGTACCACTATACAAGGTAACTACGGAGCCATTGCCCGAGAGGCAAACTCTGTAGAATCCTGAAGAAAATGCAACTGAGGAGACAGTTCCCAGTGACTTCTGGGTAGGCCAAAGCCAGGGCACCTCTCCTTTTTGCAACCCACCCAATGCTTCCGGTCCTCTCCCGTCTTCCTTGCCCATGAGCCCCTTCTAACTCCTGGACTCCCTAAAGTTCAGACCAGCCTCCCCGACCCCTGAGAAGAACAGCGACTTGTACCATCTCCTGGGCCACTTCCTCGGCCACATCCTTGTAGAGCTCAAATCGGAATTCCAGGGCGTTGTTGTCCTTGTACTTCCCGTGGAGCTTCTTTGTGTCATCCATCCTCAGCCACAGCTTCAGGTTGGACTTCACGCCATCGTCCTCTTCAGCCAGCTCCACGTGGACTCCCGTGTCCTCTTGGAAGAAGGAGTGGTCCAGGAGATATTTGATGGTGTATCTGCAAGGGTGGGAGGGAGGTGAGGTGGATTTAAAGCAGGGTGCAGAATTAGGATGGTGGCGAAGGTAACGCTTAGAGAGTACGAGGGGAAAAGGTATGCCCAGCAGAGGCTGAAGGGTTGGGTGGCCCAGGATTAATAATAATAATAATAATAATAATAATAATAATAATACAGTGGTACCTCGAGTTACAAACACTTCGTGTTATAGACTCCACTAACCCAGAAGTAGTACCTCGGGTTAAGAACTTTACCTCAGGATGAGAACAGAAACCGTGCGCCGGCGGTGGCAGCGGGAGGCCCCATTAGCTAAAGTGGTACCTCAGGTTAAGAACCGTTTCAGGTTAAGAACGGACCTCCAGAACAAATTAAGTTTGTAACCAGAGGCACCACTGTAATAATAATAATAATTTATTATTTATACCCTGCCCATCTGGCTGGGTATCCCCAGCCACTCTGGGAGGCTCCCAACAGAATATTAAAAACACGATAAAACATCAAACATTAAAAACCTCCTTAAACATGCGCAATTTTAAAATAACAGGTGACATGTTTAAATGTGTGTCACACCCTCTCTGGCAGGTTGACTTGGGGATGAGGCTTCCAACGGGTTCTGCATTTCCACACGTGTCTCCAAGTTTCTGCCCCACAACAACCCGGACCATTGTTCTTTGCCCAAATGTCCTGGAGTTTTCGCAAAAGAAGAGCTCTGTACAGTATATTTCCGAGGACAATTCAAAGTGTTGGTGCTGACCTTTAAAGCCCTAAACAGCCTCGGTCCAGTATACCTGAAGGAGCGTCTCCACCCCCATCGTTCTGCCCGGACACTGAGATCCAGCGCCGAGGGCCTTCTGGCGATTCCCTCTTTGCGAGAAGTGAGGTTACAGGGAACCAGGCAGAGGACCTTCTCGGTAGTGGCACCCGCCCTGTGGAGCGCCCTCCCTTCAGATGTCAAAGAGAAAAATAACTACCAAACTTTTAGAAGACATCTGAAGGCAGCCCTGTTTAGGGAAGCTTTTCATGTTTAATAGGTTATTGTCTTTTAGTGTTCTGTTGGAAGCCGCCCAGAGTGGCTGGGGAAACCCAGCCAGATGGGCGGGGTATAAATAATAATAAATTATTATTATTATTATTATTATTATTATTATTATTATTATTATTATTATTCCTTCTTTTCTTTAAAGAAAAATCATTATTTGGGTTGTACTCTGTATCAGGGGCAGGGAATAGTTGCTGGGTTCCAACCCCCCGTCAGCCTCGGCCGGCCTGACCATTGGGCAGGGATGATAGGCAGCCCAACCAAACCCAGAGAGCAACAGGTTTCCCGGACCCTATAACCATTTACCCGCCAAGGGTAGCCGAAGTCAGGCCAGCGGCGGAGATCTCCCCTACCTTTCATACTTGTTCATCCGGATGCAGCCCTCAATGATCTCCTTCAGTTCAGGCACCTTCACGTTGTGAAAACTGCTGGGCTTGATGCCCTGTGATAAAAGGGACAGAGGGCAGTTCAGATGGGGCCAGGGAGTCACGAGGTTTGGGGGGAGGTTAGTGGGTGGACAGACGTCAGGGCTTCATGAGGCTTCCAAGCCCCTTGTCCCGTGGGAGAAAGATTTTGCTTGCAAGTTAGGGATATGAAAACCTTGGAGGGGAAGAAACCAGAAAACTAGGGGTGGGACATCAGTCCCGTCCCCCAATTTTACCAGCCCCCCCCCCCCGTCAGATGGTGGTGTGGTTGCTCAAGAGCAAACAGGCAAGACTCTGACCAGCCTTTTCCAGGCTTTATTCTTAGTGCAAAACTATTTACAGTGAAGAGCGTCACAAGTTCATGTCTGGCTCAGTCGCTAGCAGAATCTGGGAGTGGTCGGTCCTTGTAGCTCCCCCAGCATAACAGTCGCTTGACCCCTCAACCTTCTCCTCCCCTCCCTGTGCTGAAACCTACTGTGCAGAGTGGGCACTAACAACAATAAAGGTAACACAGCATTCTAAAATCAATTCATTCTAAAATTAATTCAGAATCAAATTAATGGCAACCATTGGGCTAGAGTTCTGTGAGGATTACCAAAGGAAGGAGTCAGACTGTGTCTTGGCCAAAGGCCAGGTGGAACATCTCTGTCTTGCAGGCCCTGCGGAAAGATGTCAAGTCCCGCAAGGCCCTAGTCTCTTGGGACAGAGCATTCCACCAAATCGTGGCCACAGCCGAAAAAGCCCTGGCTCTGGTTGAGGCCAGCCTAACCTCCCTGTGGCCCGGGACCTCCAAGATGTTTTTGTTTGAAGACCATAAGGTCCTCCGTGGGACATACCAGGAAAAGGGGGGGGGGAGCAGCACAGGGGTTGGTGGAGAACCCAGTTTTCTGGAGCTGCAGAAAAGTTTGCAAACATGGAGAAAACATTGGATCAGAAGTCAAACCTGGGCTGCTCTGTCCCAGCTGCTGTATGTGGGTAGGATTCTGTGATATGTACATCAACAAGATCCCTCTTCCGTAATGACCACTCTTCCCTGGCCATAAAAGCCCACCCATTCCCAACCTTCCCTCCTTAAATCCCAAAGTTGCATCAAACACTTTCCAGATCCCTTTGATCTCTCTCGGGGTGTAGTGGTTAAGAGCGGTAGAAGAACTCTGTGAGGCAGTCAGGGCCGGATTTAGGTTTGATGAGGCCCTAAGCTCCTGAAGGTAATGGGGCCCTTTATATGTCCAGCTGTCCTTTGTCAGCAACAAATTGTTGCCGTTTTGTGTGTGGAATATATGCTACATGGTAATTTATGGACCTAATAGGTATCCAAAGCCATTTGCACATAACAAAATGTGTATTTTATCAAAGTAATTGTTGAACTGAAATACAATTAAGAAGAAGTTTATTAATAGTGAAATATTTGGGGGGGCACGAGAGTGAGAGCCAGTGTGGTGTAGTGGTTAAGAGTGGTAGACTCGTAATCTGGTGAACCGGGTTCGCTTCCCCGTTCCTCCACATGCAGCTGCTGGGTGACCTTGGGCTAGTCACACTTCTCTGAAGTCTCTCAGCCCCACTCACCTCACAGAGTGTTTGTTGTGGGGGAGGAAGGGAAAGGAGAATGTTAGCCGCTTTGAGACTCCTTCGGGTAGTGATAAAGAGGGATATCAATTCCAAACTCTTCTTCTTCTTCTCCCTGGGAGGAGGAGGAGGAGGAGACGGCTGGGGACCTAGCAAGGGGTGTAGCCCATAAGGGAGAGAGGTCAGCCCTAACTTCCCAAGCAAACAAGAGGCTGTGCTCTCACCGAAGTGACCTTGCGATAGATCTGAGCCGCATTCTGGCATTCCGAGTAGGGGTATTCCGAGGTGGCCATCTCCAGCATGCACATGCCAAAGGCATAGACATCCACCGCTTCGTCGTATTTCTCCTCATACATCTCTGGCGCCATGAATTCTGGGGTTCCTGGGAGAAGAGGAAGGAAGGGGTTTTATATGAGGCTCAGCCCCCTTCAGCCACTAGTTCAGCCAGTAGAGCGTGAGCCTCTCAATCTCAGGGTTGTGGGTTCAAGACCCACAATGGGTGGAATATACCTGCATTGCAGGGGGTTGGACTAGATGGCCCTTGGGGTCCCCTTGTAGCTTTACAATCCCAGGATTCTATGATTTTAGGATAACCCTTTAATGTGAAATTGGTGCCATCCCATTACGCATCCAGCTTCCGCTGAAGATCTCCAGTTCTGACTAATAAGGATCTAATAACCTTGAGCTTGACACGGGTGGCACTGCGGTCTAAACCACAGAGCCTAGGACTTGCCGATCGGAAGGTCGGCAGTTCGAATCCCCACGACGGGGTGAGCTCCCATTGCTCGGTCCCTGCTCCTGCCCACCTAGCAGTTCGAAAGCACGTCAAAGTGCAAGTAGATAAGTAGGTACCACTCCAGCGGGAAGGTAAACGGCGTTCCCATGCGCTGTTCTGGTTCGCCAGAAGTGGCTTAGTCATGCTGGCCACATGACCCAGAAGCTGTACGCCGGCTCCCTCAGCCAATAAAGCGAGATGAGTGCTGCAACCCCAGAGTCGGCCACGACTGGACCTAATGGTCAGGGGTCCCTTTACCTTTACTGTGGTACCTTGGTTTTCGAGCGTCTCAGAAGCCGAACATTTCAGTTTTCAAACGCCGAAAATCCGGAAGTAAATGCTTCCGTTTTCAAACACGCCTCAGAAGTTGTTTCCGTGAGCTGCTCTGGTTCGCCAGAAGCGGCTTAGTCATGCTGGCCACATGACCCGGAAAAACTGTCTGCGGACAAACACCGGCTCCCTTGGCCTATAGAGCGTGATGAGCGCACAACCCCAGAGTCGTCTGTGACTGGACCTAACAGTCAGGGGTACCTTTACCTTTTTAACCTTGAGCTACGGCACATCTCTTCCACAACTATTTCTCAGTTCAAGAACAACACACTTCTCATTGTGCCATCTGTGCACCTGGTGAAAGCAGGCAGAGCAGGTATCCTTGGTGTCTGCTCCTCACCTGTGCAACTCCTATCCTTGGCAAGCATCACAACAATTCCGAGCCTCTTACGGAGTTTTTAACTTTAACCGGTCTTGGTGGACCACAAGTTTCACATGAGTCAACAGCGTGACGCAGCAGCAAAAAAAGCTAATGCTATTCTAGGCTGAATCAATGGAAGTACAGTGGTACCTCGGGTTAAGAACTTAATTCGTTCTGGAGGTCTGTTCTTAACCTGAAACTGTTCTTAAACTGGGGTACCACTTTAGCTAATGCCCCCCCCGCTGCCGCCGCACGATTTCTGTTCTCATCCTGAAGCAAAGTTCTTAACCCGAGGTACTATTTCTGGGTTAGCGGAGTCTGTAACCTGAAGCGTATGTAACCTGAAGTGTATGTAACCCAAGGTACCACTGTATAGTGTTCATTTCAAGGCAAGTAATAGTTCCACTCTATTCTGCCTTGGTCAGACCACACCTGGAACACTGCATCCAATTCTGGGCACCACAATTTCAGAAGGTTGTTGACAAGCTGGAAGGTGTGCAGAGGAGGGCAACCAAGATGATCAAGGGTCTGGAAGCCAAGCTTTATGAGGAACAATTGAAGGAGCTGGTTACGTTTAGCCTGGAAAAGAGGAGGCTAAGAGGAGATACGACAGCCATTGTCAAGTATCTCAGTGGCTGCCACATGGAAGATGGAGCAAGTTTGTTTTCTCCTGCTCTGGAAGGGAGGACTCAAACCAAGGGCTTCAAACTCCAAGAAAGGAGATTCCGACTTAACATCAGGAAAAAAACTTTCGGACAGTAAGAGCTGTTTGTTAGTGGAACAGTCTCCCTCGGGAGGTTGTGGAATCTCCTGGGAGGTTTTAAAGCAGAAGTTAGATGGCCATCTGTCATAGATGCTTTACCTGAGATTCCTGGCATTGCAGAATGGTCCCTTCCAACTATACAATTATATGATTCTATGGTCTTTAGCAGGACGCGGGTGGTGCTGTGGGTTAAACCACAGAGCCTAGGACTTGCCGATCAGGAGGTCGGCGGTTCGAATCCCCGCGACGGGGTGAGCTCCCATTGCTCGGTCCCTGCTCCTGCCAACCTAGCAGTTCGAAAGCACGTCAAAGTGCAAGTAGATAAATAGGTACCGCTCCATCGGGAAGGTATGGTCTTTGGCTGGTTCATCCAACTTTCCCCCCCATTCAGTCTTTGATCTCTTTACCGGATACATGTCTGCTCTAATTCCTGTTACCCAAACCTGGCCCCCAGAGACAGAAACATTCAGGTACCTATGACACTCTTGGCAAATGACGCCCGCTTGAGTGTGGCCAGACCAAGGTCCCCGATTTTGACGGAGCCCGTGGGCCCCGTGATGAAGACGTTGTCGCACTTCAGGTCGCGGTGGATGATCGGAGGCGACCGCGTGTGGAGGAAATGGAGACCCCGCAGGATCTGTCTGCTCCAGCGCTGGAGGACTTTTAGCTTCATCTCCTTGAAGCGCTTCAGATACCTACAAAAAGGAAGCGCCATTAGACTCATAGCCACCTCGCCTAAAGATCCAGCTGTGGGCTCCACCCTTTAGGAACGGTGTAAGACTGGACCGTCTGAGCAAAACCTTGCAATCTCTTTTTTAATTTAATTTTATTTATCCTTTTCAGGTTTATGGATTTCCATAATTTTACAATCATTTTAACATTTCAAAACTTGACTTCCTTCCCCCTCTTTCTGCAGTTCCTTAAAGATATATATATATATGTGCATATCCAAATTCATTTAATTTGCTCACTTGTTTATGTACTTTAAATATATACTCTTGTGAAACTGCAGGTTATTACAAAAATCCTGCTAATGCTTTTATCTGTTTACAATTTATCTGTAAATATTCAATAAACCATCTCCACTCTTTTATAAAAATCGGCTAACATCAGGTATAAAAACAATCGATTAAAATGCAACTTAAAAACAGGATTAAAATACAACTTAAAACGCAGCCTCATTTCAGTGGAAGCCCAGATCAAAAACTGTTTGGGGAGGGAAAGTCAAATCTTTACCAAGGCCAACTGTCCAGACTGCTCCTACATGGGCCAGAAAAAAGCCAGGGAAGTCCCCAAACAGGGGTTCCATCAAAGAAGGAAAAGGAATGAGGGGGAGGGGATCAGGCTGATTCCAAGCCAAAGGCCCTGCGGAAAGAAATCAGATCCCGCAGGGCCCTGATCTCATGAGACAGAGCATTCCACCAGGCTGGAGCCAGAGTTGAGAAGGCCTTGGCTCTGGTTGAGGCTAATCTGACTTCCTTAGGGCCCGGGACCTCTAGAGTACAGTCATACCTCGGGTTACAGCTGCTTCAGGTTGTGCTTTTTCGGGTTGTGGACCACCGAAACCCAAAAGTACCAGAACGGGTTACTTCCGGGTTTCGGCGGTTGCGCATGCGGAGAAGCACTGAATCGCAACCCGCGCGTGCGCAGACGCGGGTTGCGAATGCTGCTGGTTGCGAATGTGCATCCCGCACGGATCATGTTCGCAACCCGAGCGTCCACTGTACTGCTATTTATGGACCTTAAGGTCCTCTGCGGAAGTGAGAGCTGGACCATATAGACACCTGATTGCCAAAGAATTGATGCTTTTGAATTATGGTGCTGGAGGAGACTCTTGAGAGTCCCATGGACTGCAAGAAGATCAAACCTATCCATTCTGAAGGAAATCAGCCCTGAGTGCTCACTGGAAGGACAGATCCTGAAGCTGAGGCTCCAACACTTTGGCCACCTCATGAGAAGAGAAGACTCCCTGGAAAAGACCCTGATGTTGGGAAAGATGGAGGGCACAAGGAGAAGGGGACGACAGAGGACGAGATGGTTGGACAGTGTTCTCGAAGCTACCAGCATGAGTTTGACCCAACTGCGGGAGGCAGTGGAAGACAGGAGTGCCTGGCGTGCTCTGGTCCATGGGGTCACGAAGAGGCGGACACGACTAAACGACTAAACAACAACAACAAAGGTCCTCCGCGGGGCATACCAGGAGAGGCAGTTCTGTAGGTACGAGGGTCCTAGGCCTCATGAAATGAAATGGTGGGCGTCCCCACTACTGCGGGACAACAGCCCCGGAAGCCCCATGGCCCTCCCCACTGACGCCACTGACGCCTTCCCACAGTCACCACCCAGCCAGTTTCATGCTCACGTTTTGAGGGTGCCTGAGGTCATGAGTTCCGTGACCAGGACGATGCAGACCTGCCCCTTCACCGAAGACTTCCAGGAGTCGTAGAACCGGACGATATTCGGGTGCTGGAGCCCCTTCAGCATCTCCACCTCCTCACTGAAGCGCTGACGCTCCATCTTGGACAGCTTCCGCGTCTGAGAAAGGAGAAGGCAGAAGCGTTAAGATCTGCACGGCCATCTCCGAGGCAGCCGACGTCACGCAAACGAAATGGGAAATGATATACCATGAATCGAAAAGGATGTTCAGAATAACTTTTATTAAAAAAAACAACCCAGAAGCTTTTCTTTTGGGAGTTATAGGGACAGAACTACCTAAACTGTATAAAAATTAAGAAGGAGGAAATTAAGAAATTTTGGACAGTAATACATGAAGAATTAAAGAAGATGTTGAAAATATCAATAATAAAAAAACCAGAGATATATCTCCTTGGATTGATAGGGGAAGAGATACCACCGGGGGCGGGGGGAGAATCTTCTTATAAGCAAGTACAGTAGTGATTGCTGCTAAGTGGAAGTCACAAACTCTACCCTTAAGGGAGAAATGGATTTGTAAACTAAATGAATACTTAACTCTGGCAAAACTAACGGCTATTATAAGAAACCAATCAAATCAAAAATTAAAAAAAGGAATGGGAATGTTTTGATGAATATATGGCAAAATATTGCTCAAAAATATATATGCTAATATGTCTTGCTTAAAATGTAAAGTATCTGAGGGAAGGTAAATTAGCAAGGAACTGTACTCTTTTCGGCGCCTGATGAAAAAAAATCCTGCTGGACAAGCGTACCCAGATGCTTAGAAAACCGAGGTGAGACAGATAATAATAATAATAATAATAATAATATAATAGTAAGTTTTATTTATACCCCACCCTCCCCAGCCAAGATCAGGCTCAGGGCGGCTAACAAAAACAAGTTGATTGAAATACAACTTAAAAAGCAAGATTAAAATACAACATTAAAACAATTAAAACATTAAAATGCAGCCTCACCACAGGAGGAGAAAGGAAAAAAGAAAGAGGGGGAGGGAATCAAATTGATGGATGCCAACAACATGCTAAATCGCTAGAATGGATCGCAGCATTTCAGGCTTCAAGTTAAAAACTTCCAGCAAATAGATAAACCAGAGTAGCAGCCAAAGGAGAAGGTTAGAATCTTTTCCCTTGACACACTACTTTTCTTCTTGCGAGGACATGTTTTTTCCGGAAGGGGAGCATTCAAAAATAGTGCCTCTCTTTTGCAGGGTACTCTCCCAACTCATTTTACTGCAAATGTGGACCCAGAGTAATATTGGCCTGGCTAGAAAATAATTGGGGGGGTCTGTTCTTGTTTCATTTCACAGCAGTCCAAGAGACCTCTGCATCTGACACACACAGAAAATCCTGAAAAGTACATTGCTGAGACCAATCCTGCCTGGTTTGAACTAGTCCCTCTCGCAAGTCCCAGGTAGATGGTCCCTAAGGGGAAACTTGCATTTCCCAACATAAAAAGCAGGGAGAGATGTCTAGAAGATCTCATCACCTCGTGATATTTCCGTCCCTCCCCGCTGCAGTTCGTCCAGGTTCTCTGCTTTGGGCCGAGGAGCTGGAAGGAGACATCGCCCTAATCTCTTTCATCACCGTTTTGTTCCACGGACGTCAGCAGCCGAACGGGATGAATGCAGCCTTTCTCCAACGCCGGAGAGCCAAATGGAACCGTAAAAAAGACCTTCCCAGAACCACCTTTCCATCACCGCCACTGCAAACATACATGGCACCAGCAGCAGCCAGCATCCTAAAGGAGCTGTAGCCATTCTGCGTCTGGATCTACAATGGCAGAACCAAGGCCAGGGGGGTGGGCGGGACAAGGAAGAAATCGCAGAGAACCCGGTCTCCTGGGTTCATTTTGCAGCTGCGGAAAGGGGGTCCCCAGCAGATGTGCCAAATAAGAATAAGAATAAGAATTTATTATTTATATCCCGCCCATCTGGCTGGGCATCCCTAGCCACTCTGGGCAGCTACCAACAGAATATTAAAAACACGATAAAACATCAGTCATTAAAAACCTCCCTAAACAGGGCTGCCTTCAGATGTCTTCCAAAAGTCAGATAGTTGTTTATTTCCTTGACATCTGGTGGGAGGGCGTTCCACAGGGCGGGTGCCACAACCAAGAAGGCCCTCTGCCTGGTTCCCTGTAACTTCACTTCTCGCAGGGAGGGAACTGCCAGAAGGCCCTCGGAGCTGGACCTCAGTGTCCTGGCAGAACGATGGAGGTGGAGATGCTCCTTCAGGTATACTGGACTGAGGCCGTTTAGGGCTTCAAAGGTCAGCGCCAACACTTTTAATTGTGCTCAGAAACGTACTGGGAACCAATGTAGGTCTTTCAGGACCAGTGTGATATGGTTACGGCGGCCGCTCCCAGTCACCAGTCTAGCTGCCTCATTCTGGATTAGTTGTAGTTTCCAGGTCACCTTCAAAGGTAGCCCCACGTAGAGCGCATTGCAGTAGTCCATGTGGGAGATAACTAGAGCATGCACCACTCTGGTGAGGCAGTCCATATGCAGGATGTGAGGTTTGGGACAGGGGGTGTTTTGCCCTGGCAAACATCTGGAGCCCCCCCTTTTTTGCTCATACAATATGTCCTCTAATTGCTACCTCCTGTGGCGTGGCTGCCCTCCTCCTGAAGTTGGGGGTGGGGGGGGACATTTGAGAGTGGGGGGAAGTGTAGACAGGCAGGCGAGCTGCAGCAACGAGCGAAGGGCAATGGCAAGGATCCAGCCTTCTCTCCCGCCGAGCCAGAATTGGACCCCAGTTGGGCAAGGGCCAGAACCGCTGCCGGCACCAAGCTCTCCGCTCCGTCCAGATGCAGCTGGAACAGAGGGGGCCATTTGGCTCGCAGGAGCTGGCTGCGAAGAGCGAAAATTGCCGAGGCAAACACGGCAGCCCAGGTCCACCCCTCCTCTGCGCCTCAAGGGAGCTCAGTTGGAAGAGAAACGGCGGGGGGGGGGGGACAGACGGAACGTGTTTTAAAAGCGGCCGCTCTGCCAGGGATTCGGCTGCGTCTCTTTCCGGTGGCGCGGCGCCCACCTGCTAGGCCACACTGCCGCCATGTGCCGGCGGGAACCGCCTCACGGCCTCATTGGCCCGGGCCTCTGTGGTGGAGCTGGAGGCGGTTCGTATTTTTACACTCGGGGTGTTTATGAAGTTTTGCTACAGATGCAGCTGTGTGCCGTCAGACGCTGTGAAAGCTTCATTGTCCACAGCGCAGGAGAGGCGAGGGAAGGAAACATGGGGCCAGAAGGACTTCATAAATGAAGGCACATTTGTAGCCAGGGGGGAGAGGAGCCCCTGCAGCTTGCATGAGGAGTGGTAGATGTTCAGGAGCGAAACAGTGCAATAGGAAAGGGGAGCCTGACTGCAGTCTCTATGAACCGTAGGGGCCTCAGCTCCTCGGTTTCTGGATGCGCTCCAGCAGACCCTCTTAGGCCTGGTGCGCCACAGAAAGAGCCACAGTTTGCTAATGCCCACAAACCAAATAAATTGGATACGATCGGGAAAATCTAGGAGCAGCTAAACTGGATTAAATTCACAACTATGCTAAAGGATAGAGAAACGTTATCGGAGCAGCTAGGGGATTTAGTAACTAGCTGCATAAAAAGGTGAACTGTGAATATTCGGAGATGGAGTGAAATATTTTTACAAAGCTAAAGAAGCTGCAAAGGATGGTGCTGTGGGTTCAACCACAGAGCCTAGGACTTGCCGATCAGAAGGTCGGCGGTTCGAATCCCCGCGACGGGGTGAGCTCCCGTTGCTCGGTCCCTGCTCCTGCCAACCTAGCAGTTCGAAAGCACGTCAAAGTGCAAGTAGATAAATAGGTACTGCTCCGGCGGGAAGGTAAACAACGTTTCTGTGCGCTGCTCTGGTTCGCCAGGAACGGCTTAGTCATGCTGGCTACATGACCCAGAAGCTGTATGCCGGCTCCCTCGGCCAGTAAAGCGAGATGAGCGCCGCAACCCCAGAGTCGGCCACGACTGGACCTAATGGTCAGGGGTCCCTTTACCTTTAAAGAAGCTGCAATATTTTGATTGAAGCGATAGTACTGCATGTACCGCCTTTCCATCTTTAGAGCAGTGCCGTATCTATCAGAATGTGTGAACTGGCTCTTTTTACGGTAGAAGTAAATGCTTGCAAATATGTGTTTCCAAAAGTGCCACAGTTTGCTATATCAAACTTTGAATCTGCATCCACACAATCCATGTGGATTAAGAACACCTCAAGGTCCCCACCAGACTGGCATTTTTGTAGGTGATTTCTGCAACATGCAATTGATGCAACGACAGTGTATTAGTGGTGGATTTACACTGGACTGTAAACACACCATTTTGCTTTTATTGGTGGCTTGGTGATGCTTCCCCGCAAGCTGCCATATTATTGCCCTCTGGAGGGGCACTCTTGCACTATAGTGCCACAAAACTAGGGTAACAAATGCCTCTGGAACATTTATGGTATTAAAAAGCTACAGGATAGCTCAGTTGGTTAGAGCAGGGGTCAGCAAACTTGTTCCTCAGACCTTGTGGGGGGCCGGACTATATTTTGAAAAAAATAAAAATGAACGAATTCCTATGCCCCACAAATAACCCAGAGATGCATTTTAAATAAAAGCACACATTCTACTCATGTAAAAACACACTGATTCCCAGACCATCCGTGGGCCAGTTTGAGGTGATTGGGCCATATCTGGCCCCCGGGCCTTAGTTTGCCTACCCATGGGTTAGAGCGTGGTGCCGATGACGCCAAGGTTGCAGGTTCGAATCCCTGCATGGGACAGCTTGCCTATTGCTGCATTGCAGGGGGTTGAACTAAATGATCCACAGGGTCCCTTCCAACCCTACAATTCTAGAATTCCAGCAGGAAGTTATAGGACATGCACTGAATGGAACTCAGACAGTATGTCTGCCCCAAGACCTTTGTAAGAGCGGTTTTGAACGTGGGATCTGCACAGAACCGCCCTGACACTTTCCTGAGCACAGATAATCAAGAATGCAAAATAAAAAGCAAAAATAAAAAGCTGTAGGAAAGCCATCGAAGACAGAAGCCATCCTAGAAGCAATACCCTCTACCCTGGAAGCCCCGTCCCCTAATCCATCAAATAAGCTTCTTCCTCTTCTTCAGCTGCCACCCCACTGCCAGACAGGCTTGCCAGAAGCTATTAGTTTAGAGCCTGACATCTTCAGGAAAGGGAACACTTAATTGCTTTCTGAACGGCCCACTTTTAGTGGCAGTTTGCCCCTTGGAAGGAAGGTGTGGATCCGTCCGGACTCCTACCCCACACCCCTGGAAGAGCTCACTCCTGATCGGCTCCTATCCTGGGGGGCTGACAGCGTAAGGCTCCGCCTTGCCCTGGAGATTCTCCGTATAGTGGTACCTCAGGTTAAGAACTTAATTCGTTCCGGAGGTCCATTCTTAACCTGAAACTGTTCTTAACCTGAAGCACCACTTTAGCTAACGGGGCCTCCTGCTGCTGCCGCGCCGCCGGAGCACAATTTCTGTTCTCACCCTGAAGCAAAGTTCTTAACCCGAGGTACTAGTATTTTCCGGCATATAAGACGACTGGGCGTATAAGACGACCCCCCAACTTTTCCAGTTAAAACATAGAGTTTGGGATATACTCGCCGTATAAGACTACCCCTCTTCCAATGCACACCAAATAAAAATTTTAAAAACCAGTCTCTAGTCTGGCTCGGAAATCCACTCCACTTCCCAGTGGCCGGGGGCTTCTGGGGCCAATTTTCACGCGTATTTCTGCTTCATCTAGAGAGCTTGGTGTCCTCTGATTTAATTTGGTGTCGTTTTATCCTTTGGTGGGGAGTTGCTGCAGGAGCTGCTTCTGTAGCCGGCGTATAAGACGACCCCCGACTTTTGAGAAGATTTTCCTGGGTTAAAAAGGTGTCTTATACGCCAGAAAATACAGTATTTCTGGGTTCGCGGAGTCTGTAACCTGAAGCGTCTGTAACCCGAGGTACCACTGTATTTCTGTCAAGACGTCTGCCGCTTCTCTACAAGTCCTGCAGAGTTTTGTGGCACAGGCCACACACAGGAGTACAACGTGGATTTTGCTCGGCTCTTGAGCTCGCTGCCGGTTGAAATTGGACCCTCTGCACCGTGAAACAGGGGGCCTTGCCTTGGGTCCATCTGCATCCCAGCCGGACTCCAAAGTTGCTGTGACAACCAATGTGGCCAAGGCTCATTTCACACAAGGTTGAGCTAGGCCCTTCCGACTTTTATTTGCTCAGGGAACCAACCTGACATAATACGGATCGGATTAGCTTGCTTCCTCTTCCCCAAAATAGACCATACACTGGTGCCCATTGGGAACAGCAGGGTCCACCCTGGGGAGACTAACAGGCGCCAGAGCCACCTGAGTCTAAGTTTGTCCCCATCCTTCTCCACGCTGAATGCTACAAGGGCAACACAGACGGAGGAGGTGGAAACTGAAAGTGTCCCCGCCTGGAGAAAGAGGAGGCAGTGTGGTACAGTGGTTAGTGCTGGACTAAGACCTGAGAGACCAAGGTTTGAATCCAACCCACGGAGGGAGGGCATGCGAGTGACTTGCCCAAGACCGCTTACTGGAGATACAAGATTCAAAACCAGGGTTGGTCCTGAGCCATGGTTCAGACTTTACATTGAGCCGTAATACTGCACCAGCTCTCACTTTGACAAGGTAGGGTTCATTAGGCTGAAATGGTCTATTCAGGCCACTAGACTGCAACCAGCCTACACCCTAGAGCAGTGTTGGTGCTGCTGACCTTTAAAGCCCTAAACGGCCTCTGTCCAGTATATCTGAAGGAGCGTCTCCAGCCCCATCGTTCTGCCCAGACACTGAGGTCCAGCGCCAAGGGCCTTCTGGCGGTTCCCTCGCTGCGAGAAGCCAAGTTACAGGGAACCAGGCAGAGGGCCTTCTCGGTAGTGGCACCCGCTCTGTGGAACGCCCTCCCACCAGATGTCAAAGAGAACAACAACTACCAGACTTTTAGACGACATCTGAAGGCAGCCCCATTTAGGGAAGCTTTTAATGTTTGAGGCTTTACTGTATTTTAATATTTTGTTGGAAGCCGCCCAGAGTGGCTGGGGAAACCCAGCCAGATCAGCTGGGTATAAATAATAAATTATTATTATTATTATTATTATTATTATTATTATTATTATTCAGCAACCTTTTTCAGCTGTGGGCCAGTCTACCGTCCCTCAGACCATGTGGTGTGCCGGACTATATTTTTTGGGAATGAATTCCTATGCCCCACAAATAACCCAGAGACGCATTTTAAATAAAAGGACACATTCTACTCGTGTAAAAACACGCTGATTCTCGGACTGTCCGTCGGCCGGATTGAGAAGGCGATTGGGCCACATCCGGCCCCCTGGCCTTAGTTTGTCTACCCCTGCCCTACAGAACTAGCAGCACTTTTTTAATTTGCAAAGCGTTCTCACAGATACCCTGTGTCAGAAAGTAGACCCATTTATTTCTGTTTTTCAGGCACTTCACTCCATGCCTCTCTACAACAGAGGGGCAGAGCCTCTGTTTTGCATCCAGAAGGTCTTGGGTTTGAGTCCCGGTCTGACTTGCTATAAGGCATCATCCTGTTCTCCTTGTCTTCCTTGAAAAACCCTTCCGAGCGCTGGAAGGCAGGCAGCATAGTCCTCTCTAGAGCTAAGGACCACAGCCTGCCCCTATATATTTTAACCCAGAGCCCCCCTGTCCAGCTAGGGCACTGGGTGCAAACAACAGCTGCCCAGGGAAATGACACTTAGCTGACGCTGTTCCAAGGCCTTTGCTGCAACCCTGGGTAATGTGATATAGACGAAGCTCTAAGAGGAAGGGAGAGAGCAAGATAAATCAGGATTAGACAAGAGGGAGAATGCCAAGCCTAGAAAGACGCCTTCCTTCAATGACACCCCAAGACACACACACACACACACACACACACACACACACACACACACACTGCCCCTAGCTGGGTTCTTGCAGGCCGCGGCAGTTTTCACAAGGATGAAAAAGACTCAGAAGGAGATAACTGGGATTAACTGGGATTCACTCGTGGGTTAGGTTTGAGCCCAGTGAACACCCGCAATTTTCAACCTACTCCTTTTCGCATAAACCAGTTCCAAATTCCATTCCACTTGTCCATGCAAAGTCTACGCCTGTGAGAAATCCACTCGCAGGTGGGCAAGCGTAGTGAGGTCTTCGATCTATTGGCTAAACGGAGCTGTACATTTATCTTTCTTTGTTTTTCTACTATAATTTTTTTATTCCGTTTCTAAAATTTCGCCATTTGACTTCCAATAATTTGCATAGTTCCACAAATTGACTTCCCACCCTCATCTCCACAGGGTTTTTGTTCAAACCCTTTTTCTACCGCGTTACAGATCAAACGCTTTTACAGAAACCCTTCTAATGCCATTTCTTAATCATTTACATTTATCTTTCCAATGCTGCAGTTATCAGTCTTTTGGACATAATGTTAACTGTTAACAATGGTTTTCGTGATATATACCTTTTGTTTTTTCCTTCCTTCCTTCTTTCTTTTTCAAACCCCTTTTTATGTGTTGCATTTAATTTTTTAAAGAAATGAAAGAGCCCTAAGCCTCTCCCTTTCCAGTCCATGAAAACACACATTGGGGAGAGGAGAGTCTCCAGGCCCTAAGATCCAACTTCAAAGCAAACTTGAGACCTGGAACTTCTGTTAGTTTTAGTTTAGTTTTAACCCCACTGCTTGCACCCCATCTGCAGAGACCGGGAGCCTGGCGGTGGAAGCGATATCAGCCCTGAAACTAAGACACAGAGACCCTTGCCAGAAATTCCCATTTCCTGGGTGGCCACCCACAACCCGGGCAGCTATTTGGCAGACTGAGCTCAAGTAGCGGGGGGAGAGGTATCATATAAGAAGAGTGTGGCATTTATTTCTGTCTTATTTTAAATTAAAGCATTGTTATCCGTTCCAAGCCTCTGAGGTACAGAGCTATAACTTGGTGGCTCTCTAACTTTTCCCTCTGGGACACACTTCCAGAACAAAAATTGGTTCGCGCCACACCAATATTTTTTTTATTGCTAAGAAATACATTGGAAAGCCAAAAAAGAAACCACTCCTGTCAGTGCTTGATTTATAACACAGAACGCAACTACTTTAATAATAATTGTGGGACACCCAGAAATAATAAAACAATGCAGCTACATATGAACCCAAATCATTCCCGCTTAATAGAATATTGATTGTCCTCGAATCTCACAGTCGCGTTTGCCAAACTCTCCCGCCACACCCTTTGAAAACCACTGCTGTAAAATAATTATGAAATTAATTATGTTGTAAAATAATTATGAAATTAATTATGCTGTAAAATAATTATGAAATTAATTAGGTGAAATTATGCTGCAGGGCCAGGTGACAAATCGCCCTCTGACGTTGTCATCTCACAACAGCACCCGTCACTGAGGCCTAAAGAGATCTGCCCACCTTGCACAGGTGCCTGGAAATAATTCCAGGCCTTCTGAGAAGGGAGTGGTACCTGGAAGTATTAAGGCTTGCATTTATGCATTTGAAATATTTGTTCAGCCCTCCGGATGCTGGGTCCCCAGCGCTGAGCCTCGAATCTGTTCCCCTTTCTCTAGAGACCCTCAGAGCTGCACCCAATGTCCGCTGGTTCCTGTGCCCATTAATACATGCAGAAAATAGTCGTCCTCAGCAAATATTGGTTAGACAGCTCCAGACTGTATTCGCTACCTCTTTCCCCACCCCCACCCCCCCAAAAAAGAAGGCCAGCCATAAAACGATGCTTTAAATTTAAATCCGCACACCAGAAATAGACCCAAGCAGAACTTTTCGGATGGGGAGGCTGGGTCCCAATAGCTCAGGTTTGTGGTTTGCTGGCCGCAGATGTTTTAAAAGGCAACATAATGATCCACTGCGAGAGAAAATAGGACAGGGCTATTTTTTAAAAGGCGAACAAGTGACAGTAAATCCTGTGTTTGTGCAAGAGGCTTATCCCCAGCACAAGGACTGCTTAAAAAAGAGAGAGAGAGAGAGAGACTTGGAAAAGCTTGATAAATGTTCCTTATTTTTAGTTGGCCTCCCGAAAAACATCTGCAAATCGAAGAGCGTCGTTGGAGAAACACTACGCTGCAGCAGGATTATATCTTCATTTACTTGCAATATTCTTATATTGCCTAATAACAAACAAGTGGCTGGACGGGGCTTAGCCTTAAGTCCCTGGAAGTCATAATTGTCCATTATATGCAGAGTGTGTGTCTCCCCTCCCATCCACCCCAAAGCCTCTCTCGTTGTACGTCTGAGATTAGAGGACAAAGGAAGGGTTTCAAAGTCATAGGCAGTGTTAGAAACTCAGCTATATAAGCTAGGTGCCAAATGGACTAGGCGACTCTCAAAGCTAAAATTCTATGATTCTATGATCTCAACTGCGTCGCTTGATGTAGCTTGCTCTTCCAACAATTCACTTGTATGCAAGAAGGAGAAACACACACACACAGGGGAAACAGTATTAAGGCAGAGATTTTTAAACTGAGGCCGCCAACTCAGAAATCTCTTTGCAATTGCAATTGGACCCAGGCCAGTAGCAAAACATGACATGAGCCAACAGTGTGACGCGGCAGCTAAAAAAGCCAATGCAATTCTGGGCTGCATCAATAGGAGTATAGCATCTAGATCAAGGGAAGTAATAGTGCCACTGTATTCTGCTCTGGTCAGACCTCACCTGGAGTACTGTGTCCAGTTCTGGGCACCACAGTTCAAGAAGTACACTGACCAACTGGAACGTGTCCAGAGGAGGGCAACCAAAATGGTCAAAGGCCTGGAAACGATGCCTTATGAGGAACGGCTAAGGGAGCTGGACATGTTTAGCCTGGAGAAGAGGAGGTTAAGGGGCGATATGATAGCCATGTTCAAATATATAAAAGGATGTCACATAGAGGAGGGAGAAAGGTTGTTTTCTGCTGCTCCAGAGAAGCGGACACGGAGCAATGGATCCAAACTACAAGAAAGAAGATCCACCTAAACATTAGGAAGAACTTCCTGACAGTAAGAGCTGTTCGACAGTGGAATTTGCTGCCAAGGAGTGTGGTGGAGTCTCCTTCTTTGGAGGTCTTTAAGCAGAGGCTTGACAACCATATGTCAGGAGTGCTCTGATGGTGTTTCCTGCTTGGCAGGGGGTTGGACTCGATGGCCCTTGTGGTCTCTTCCAACTCTATGATTCTATGATTCTATGAAAACGTGCCTGGCAAAGTTGTAACACGGGCCATAGGGTGCAGAGTTTAGCAGGAGATCGGCCCCAGCACCTAGCTTTTAAATAAATATGTAAATAAAACACCGACTGTTACTAAGACCATTTATGCTGTCTTCCAAACTTCCATGCACTCCCAGAGGTCAGCACTACCTCTCTGGGAATGGATGGAGCCAGGTGAACAGGAAATCTGAACCAGCCCCATGGGGATGGAGTTTACTGGTAGCATTCCACTCAATGCTCCAGACTTTGCCCCAGAGTGATGGCTAACAGGCCTAGGGCAACAAAAAGATAAAAAGGTAAAAGGTAAAGGACCCCTGGATGGGACACGGGTGGCGCTGTGGTCTAAACCACAGAGCCTAGGGCTTGCCGATCAGAAGGTTGGCGGTTCGAATCCCCGCAACAGGGTGAGCTCCCGTTGCTCGGTCCCTGCTCCTGCCAACCTAGCACTTCGAAAGCACATCAAAAGTGCAAGTAGATAAATAGGTACCGCTCCGGCGGGAAGGTAAACGGCATTTCTGTGCGCTGCTCTGGTTCGCCAGAAGCGGCTTAGTCATGCTGGCCACATGACCCGGAAGCTATACGCTGGCTCCCTCGGCCAATAAAGCGAGATGAGCGCCGCAACCCCAGAGTCAGCCGTAAAGGGTCAGGGGTCCCTTTACCTATACCTTTTAAAGGACCCCTGGACGGTTAAGTCCAGTCAAAGCCGACTATGAGGTTGCGGTGCTCATCTCGCTTTCAGAACGAGGGAGCCGGTGTTTGCCCACAGACAGCTTTCCGGGTCATGTGGCCAGCAGGACTAAACCACTTCTGGCATAACGGGACACTGTGACAGAAACCAGAGCGCATGGAAAAGCCATTTACCTTCCCTCCACAGCGGTACCTATTTATCTACTTGCACTGGCGTGCTTTTGAACTGCTAGGCTGGCAGGAGCTGGGACAGAACAATGGGAGCTCACCCCGTCGCGGGGATTCGAACCACCAACCTTCTGATCGGCAAGTCCTAGGCTCTGTGGTTTAACCCACAGTGCCACC
This sequence comes from Podarcis siculus, assembly GCA_034642415.1. Lineage (NCBI taxonomy): Eukaryota > Metazoa > Chordata > Lepidosauria > Squamata > Lacertidae > Podarcis > Podarcis siculus. Next base: position 422,769 of record JAXCMG010000090.1, on the reverse strand, counting down.
CGCATCCCTAAAAAGAGAAAGCAAGCTGCCCCAGAACATCAGCACAGAAAACAGGGCAACCCACCCGCAATTGTCATAGGAGTGTTCAGTTCCAGCCCTCAACCTGGCAAATAAGGACTTGGGACCCTGCTGAGACCACGTGCCTCAGGGGGGCTGAGGTGCACTTTGGACAGCAGTAAATCACACCCGCCAGGAAGATTCAGGGCTGTACGACCCCAAAGCCAGGCTGCAACCCTCGTATTCAAAAGCAGAAAAGAATTGGCTGAATTAGCCTGAAGCTAAGCTGGCAGAGCCTAGGACTTGTCGATCAGAAGGTTGGCAGTTCGAATCCCCGTGACGGGATGAGCTTCCATTGCTCAGTCCCTGCTCCTGCCCACCTAGCAGTTCGAAAGCACGGCAAAGTGCAAGTAGATAAATAGGTACCGCTCTGGCGGGAAGGTAAACGGCATTTCCGTGCGCTGCTCTGGTTCGCCAGAAGCGGCTTAGTCATGCTGGCCACATGACCCGGAAGCTGTACGCCGGCTCCCTCGGCCAATAAAGCGAGATGAGCACCACAACTCCAGAGTCGGTCACGACTGGGCCTAATGGTCAGGGGTCCTTTTAAGCTGGCAGAGTGTCAGACTCTTAATCTCAGGATTGTAGGTTTGAGCCCCACATTGGGTAAAAATATTTCTGCCTTGCGGGGGGGGGGTGTTGAACTAGTTGGTCCCTTCCAACTCTACAATTCTATGATTCTAAGACGAAACAAACTAACCGCATGAAAGGTGTCTATTTAAGGCACATGTTTCCGACATGATGCAGAAAGCATACACGGGCAGAGTTTTGTAGTACAGTGGAACCTTGGTTTAAGAACAGTCCAGTTTAAGAGCAATTTGGTTTACAAACTCTGTAAAACTGGGAAGTGTCTTGGTTTGAGAACTTTACCTCGGTCTAAGAACGGAATCCGAATGGTGGAAGGGCACCGTTGGTGGAAGGCCTCATTAGGGAAAGCGCACCTCGGTTTAAGAACAGTTTCGGTTTAAGAACGGACTTCTGGAATGGATTAAGTTCGTAAACCGAGGTACCACTCCTAGTTTTTGTTAAAAACAAACCAGATATGGGAAACTGCAGCATCTCTATAGCAGTGAATTGAAATGGATTCCAAATATATTTTCCTAGGATTGGAAGCCCACACAGCAAAAGCTACATGGTGATCAGTTCCTTGTAACAGAAAGCTTAATTTTTCAGTCATTCCCTCATACCGAACTGCTCTTTGGAGAGTTCTCTAAAATCAGAATAAAGCTGGCATTCAAGAATATAGTGGGGCAACCCTACTCACTAAATCTGCTGCCCCACAGATTCATAATCCCTCTTGGACTGGGATGCCCCCAGATCTCCCCAGTTGAACCTTTGATTCCATCTGTTCAAAACAAGAGTCTGGCAAAAGCTTTTTGGCGTTGCATTTTCGGGGGGGGGGACACAACAGGTTATTTCTCATGGTGATGATGATGCTTTTAACATGTTAACCAATGTAAAATACTTGGTGGAAATGACCACTATGTCAATTTAGTACACCTAGTACTGTTTGTCTACAGAAGCTTTTGGTTATAATTCCAAATGAATTTGGTGCCTGCACTGAGAAGCCATATTACAGCAGTAAATCTCAACATTTTAAAAAAACCTATCCTAAGCTTGCACCACTCACCCCTCAAAGTGATTTTAAGTAGCCTTCCTTCCTGTGTTAGAAACTCAGATATATATAAGCTAGGTGCAGAAAGACTCCTTAAACCAGGCATGGCCAAACTTGGCCCTCCAGCTGTTTTGGGACTACAACTCCCATCATCCCTAGCTAACAGGACAAGTGGTCAGGGATGATGGGAACTGTAGTCCCAAAACAGAATGTCTAGTTGCCGTTTTGGGAGCCAAACAGCTCGAAAGCCTTATTTTTCAAACGATGGACTGACTGGGATTGATTCTCAGTTAAATGTCTGGTTAGTTTGGAGGACTAACTTGAGCTAGCTGAAGAGCTTTGAGAACTGAAAGAAGAAAAGTCACTTGATCCAGGCCAACATATATTCTGACCTCTTTTCCTTAGTGGTGACTGTTCCTGCACAGAAAACGCATTTTGGTTCCAGAAATCCATCCTGATTGTATAGATAAAATATAGCTGATAGAATTCTATAGGGTGGGGTGTTAAGTGCGTGAAAACAGTCCCGATCCAATGATCCCCAGATGGTGGAGACATCCTGGTGCCCAGTCATCTTCACTTGGTCACAAGTGGTTGAAAGCATGGGTGCGAAATGCGCCTGGCTAATTTCGAAGACTGCTGCCTTCACACCTGTTTGGATTATTCTGATTATTCAGGAGTTAAACTTCCCAACATGGATGAGTCCAGAGGTAGCCTCAGCACCTTATTCTGTGCAATTTGGGGATAAACAGAGAGCAAAGGCCAAAGATAGGTGGCCGCACCCGTGAGTCAGTAGGACACACAAAAAAAGACCTTTTCTTGGTTTTTCTGACATGGCCAAGAAGCCACAGCAGATAGGATGAAGGAAAAGTGTCTAAATAGCCACCGGTGACTTAAGAATCCTCAAGTATCATCTTTATTTGGACTGCTAGAGGACTAGGAGGTTCCCAGAGACATTGTGGTGACAATAAAGAAAAACAACAACAGAGTCTTATAGCACCTTCGAGTGTCGTCTTCAGTTGGGTGTGTCTGTGCGCGCTTATACAAAATGAAGAAATTGCCAGGTGCACAGTCTGTGCACAAGTTAAGCACAGTGACAACTCAAGGCGACAGCACTTGGTGATAACACAATCTTCCTAGCTTTACTGTGCTTACTTAACGCTGTAGCGGGAGAGAAAACCTTGGACCTGATTGAGTCCTAAGTAAATAAAATCAAATTTACTGGTAAATTCCAGTTCATCTATTTCAGCCTTTGAAGTCCCCCACCCACTGGAAAACAGTGCCTTTCAGGTGGGCGTCGGAGCGACAGTAAGAGATACGGGGCAGGAATAATTGGCAGTTCTCCAGACGGAAGAATGCGGAAAGCAGAATCCTCGAAGGATCAGTATTGGGAACCTGTTCTTTTAAACTTGTTCACACATGATCTAGAGTTCGGGGTGAGCAGTGAGGCAGCCAAGTTTGCTGGCGATACGAAATTGTTCGGGGTGGATAAAACACAAAGGGACCGAGGGAAGCTTCAAAGAGACCTTTCCAACCTGAGCGGATGAGCAGTAAAATTCAGTAAAACAAGCGCCTTAATATTAAATATCTTCATTTCACAAATATACTAATGGAGTCTGAACTGGTATGGAGTGAGTTCCATGAGGAAAAGAGCTGAAAATAAAACTGCGGATATTATAACGCTGTTATAAAAATCTACGATGCGACTGCATTTGGAATACTATGTATGGTTCCGGTCGCCTCAACTCAAAAAGGAGATTGCCGGTTCGAGAAAGGGCAACCAACATCATCAGGGGGGTGGAGAACACCCCTGCCAGCCGTAGAAAAGCTTCAACATGCCATGGTGAAACAGGATAGAAAACCTTTTTCTCCCTCTCTCATAAGTCTAGAAAGGGACGCGGGTGGCGCTGTGGGTTAAACCACAGAGCCTAGGACTTGCCGATCAGAAGGTCGGCGGTTTGAATCCCCACAACAGGGTGAGCTCCCGTTGCTCGGTCCCTGCTCCTGCCAACATAGCAGTTCAAAAGCACATCAAAGTGCCAAGTAGATAAATAGGTACCGCTCCGGCGGGAAGGTAAACGGCGTTTCCATGCGCTGCTCTGGTTCGCCAGAAGCGGCTTAGTCGTGCTGGCCACATGACCAGGAAGCTGTACGCCGGCTCCCTCGGCCAATAAAGCGAGATGAGCACCGCAACCCCAGAGTCGGCCACGACTGGACCTAATGGTCAGGGGTCCCTTTACCTTTACCATAAGTCTAGAATTCATTGGAATATTCAGAAAGTCCTTCTTCATGCAACACGTAGTTAAACTATGGAACTGCCCCCCTCAAGAGGTTGTGATGGCTGGCACGCTGAAGACTGGAAGCTGATCTTTTCCTCGCAAAACAATCAATGGACATCAATAAAAAACAAACACATTCAGAAGCCGGTCTTCCAGAGCGCTCTGCTTGCTGACCTGAAAGTCGCCGTTCTTCAAAGGGAGACCGCACGGAATGGCTGAACGAGGATTCACGAGGAAAGTTTGATTGAATTTATCCAGCACTCAATCTAGCACACGGCTCTGAAAGCGCACGCCACAATAAACCTGTTTGTCTTTCAAGGTGCCGCAAGTTGAGCGTGCAAGTTCGTGTGTGTGTGCGCGCTTGTAATTAATCAACCTAGCCACACCTCTGAAACTTGCCACCGTGCAGCGAAAAGTTCTGCTTCTTTCCCCGTTTTTTCCTGCAAAATGCAAACACCTGTAGAAAAGAAACGTTCATCTTCTCCTACCACATACACGTGAACCGCATCGGTGTAGTCAGGGCCCGGTGAACTGCAACGAGCCCTAGGCACTCTTGGAACGAAAAGAGCGAAACTTAAACATTAATAAATTTCCAAAATGCCAGCCTCGGCTGTCCTTCCTTTATTTTAACTCAATGCACCAATGACACATAACGTTTGGCCTTTCGTATTGACCTTAAGCAAACGAAGACATGCGTAAGACGCAACCAACTCCTTCTTATTTGTATATTTTATAGGCTGAAATGTGGCACTTGTCAACCTCCAAGCTCACTGCCCACCTCCTTCTTCCCACAATGGCTACTGGTTTGGAATGGAATGTTCACAAACATTCTAATCAAATATCCTTTATTAGGCACAGCACTAGGTATTAGGTACAGCAAACCACACATTATACATATACACCATATACAAATTGTGCAAAATACGAGCTCAGCATAGCAGGGGTTTGTCCCAATCAGATCTTTAACTCCAGAGAAAATCAATTTGCATAAATAATATAACACTACCACATCACCGATCAATTAAGAACCACTAAATCTCTTTATAGGATGCAGGTGGCGCTGTGGGTTAACCACAGAGCCTAGGACTTGCCGATCGGAAGGTCGGTGGTTCGAATCCCCGCGACAGGGTGAGCTCCCGTTGCTTGGTCGCAGCTCCTGCCCACCTAGCAGTTCGAAAGCACATCAAAGTGCAAGTAGATAAATAGGTACCGCTCCGGCGGGAAGGTAAACGGCGTTTCCGTGCGCTGCTCTGGTTCACCAGAAGCGGCTTAGTCATGCTGGTCACATGACCCGAAAGCTGAACGCCGGCTCCCTCGGCCAGTAAAGCAAGATGAGCGCTGCAACCCCAGAGTCGGTCATGACTGGACCTAGTGGTCAGGGGTCCCTTTACCTTTAAATCTCTTTATAATGTATTTCTACATGGACAGCACTCAAAAATTCAGCCGCTATTAAACTAAATATTAAATAAGGGATATGAGTGGTTACATTTTGAAGAAATAATGGGAGGTGAGATAAAAAAAGATTACTGCATTTTTTGCTTTATAAGATTCACTTTTTCCCTCCTAAAAAGTAAGGGGAAATGTGTGTGCGTCTTATGGAGCGATTGCAGGCTGCGCAGCTATCCCAGAAGCCAGAACAGCAAGAGGGACTGCTGCTTTCACTGTGCAGTGATCCCTCTTGCTGTTCTGGCTTCTGAGATTCAGAATATTTTTTTCCTTGTTTTCCTCCTCCAAAAACTAGGTGCGTCTTGTGGTCTGGTGCGTCTTATAGAGCGAAAAATACGGTAGGGGCCAAGATACAGCCTTGCCTAACATTCTACCTGCTTCAGGGAAGGGTGTCAGCAGAAGCACTGCAAGCAGATATTGCTGCTTCTGTGAGGGAAGGGGGAAAGTCATTTCGGCTGGGAGAAACCTGGAAATAGGAGACCCTACGCCCTTTCGCAACACCAGAGCAGGGAACTGGTCCCAAGCAGGCAGAAAGACTGAACGCCGAGCGGTGGAGTAGGAAGGAGTCCTAGACAGCAGAGAAGAAACGGGCAAGATGCCCAGAATGGTGTAGCAGGATGAAGAGCAGGAACTTGGGGGAAGAATGGGCGGAGACAGAGGTCTGAAGGAAAGAGGGAATACTGAGCAGAAGCAGGGAGGCAGGAATTGGACAGGTAAAATTATGGAGGGTGGGAGAATATGATTGGGGGAACCAAGGAGGGAGGGTGGGGAATTGATGAAAGGACTGCATGTTACATCCTGGTTCGTGCTAACCAGCCTGATCTTTGGCTGCAGGACTGATTAGACTGTTTAATAAATGCAAGAGAGAGCCTTCATTTTAAATAACATTTTGTTCTCACTGGGACGCAGGTGGCGCTGTGGGTTAAACCACAGAGCCTAGGACTTGCCGATCAGAAGGTCGGCGTGACGGGGTGAGCTCCTGTTGCTTGGTCCCTAGCAGTTCGAAAGCACGTCAAAGTGCAAGTAGATAAATAGGTACCGCTCCGGCGGGAAGGTAAACGGCGTTTCCGTGCGCTGCTCTGGTTCGCCAGAAGCGGCTTAGTCATGCTGGCCACATGACCCGGAAGCAGCTCCCTCGGCCAGTAAAGCGAGATGAGCGCCCGCAACCCCAGAGTCAGTCACGACTGGACCTAATGGTCAGGGGTCCCTTTAACTTTAACTTGGCCCAACATGGGATTCGAACCCATGACTTGAGTCTCATGCTCTACCACACTGGTAGGCAAACTAAGGCCCGGAGGCCAGATCCAGCCCAATCGCTTTCTCTATCCAGCCCGCGGACGGTCTGGGAATCAGGGTGTTTTTACATGAGTAGAATGTGTGCTTTTATTTAGAATGCATCTCTGGGTTATTTGTGGGGCATAGGAATTTGTTTTTTGTTTCAAAATATAGTCCGGCCCCCCACAAGGCCTGAGGGACAGTGGACTGGCCCCCTGCTGAAAAAGTTTGCTGACCCCTGCTCTACCAGCTGAGCCACTCTGAATATATAGGGTTGTTCTTATCAAGAGTGGACCCGTTGAACTTAACATACCCAAGTTATTTATGCCTTCCAGGGCTTTTTTTAAAGCCAGAACCCACAGGAACTCAGTTCCGGCCACCTCTCAAGGAGAACAAGGAGAGGACAAGGGAGGCTTTCATGGTGAGCTCTGGTGCCTCTTTTTCTAGAAAAATAGCACCGGTGCCTTCTAATTTCAAAAGGTCTACTCGGGAGTAGAACTAATATTGGCCAGAGCACAGTTTTAAAAATCTTCTGTTCAGATAACTTAGGTTGGTACATAGACATTTGAATTTCCCAGAAAACTCAGTCAAGCGGAAGGCAGTTTCAAATTAGGATTAGAAAAATATTTCAACTTCTTAGGCAGAAGTGCAAAAAGTTCTATTGCCTGGACAAGCAACTTCCTAGGATTTCTCTGAGTGGGTCTCGTTTGCTACCTATCCTTAGAGAAAAGCTTTCATAACATTCTCTACACTTTTTTTAAAACTGGGGTGGTGTGTAATTTTTCCATTTTTGGAAACACAATAAAAAATTCTGCCCTTTCTCGCACCTGTTCCAACCACACACACACACACACACACACACACACACTTCCCAAAGCACTGAGGGAGGCAGGAGACTCTGTCTGCCTCATACACCTTTATGGCACATGATCGATTTTGCAGTGCCAAGCAAGTCACATTGAACTCTTCCAAATTAATCCCTCTGGCAAACACAGCTTGCACAAGACCGGCAGCCAGCTCCATTGCCTTCCCTTCCTCTCCATGCCAGCATCAAGTCCTGAAGCCCTGATGCAGCGGCAAAGCCCAGGTTGCTGCCATCTCCCCATGCCAGTCCATAAGCAAGGAAAGCTGTGCCAACGAAACACCCTCACTCAAAATCATCACGGAACGGCAGCAACTTTAGTCTCAAAGACCTTGCGCCCAGAGTCAGCTTTAAAGCCAGCATCCAAACCTTGGCTCAGCCCTGAAAAAAATGTGACAATGCAGGTGTGCCTCTGAGCATATGCAGAGTGTATTTCCAATGATCATGTAGATTTGAGAACTATACCTCTGGAGGAAGAGAAGGCAAGAACTAAACATTGGTCCCTTTGGCTTTGACAACACCCCTCCCCTCCCGCTCCATCACATCTGGAGGGAGAGGGCAAAGTTGGCTTCTCGTCTTCCAGAATAGCAACAAAGAGAACGAAAGCAGGCAGACAGCTACGTCCCATGGGTCTGTGACCCAGCAATATAATCTGTACCCCGCAGCCAGTAAAGAAACCTGCAATTCCCCTCTGAGATGCACAACAGAAGCCCATGGAACAATTTACTGTGCAGAAGACATGCTATTATTTTGCGATATCGCCTGCCCTCCTTTTTCATAACCAGCCAAGCAGGCAGGTTTTCTTCGGGGGGGGGGTGCTCCTGTTCCTCTCCATCACCTCATCTGGACCAGAGCTCCACTGGTTCTCCCTCCCAACCAAAATGAGCAGAAGAAGCCAGAAATTCTCACCTTGGTCCCACAAAGTATGTTAAGTCTCTAACAGTGTTCTCCCTACAACCACTCGCCCCCAATTTCTAATTTATTGAACCCCTCTTTTTAGAAACACGCTTATTGGATGCAGTACCTGTCATTTTCTAGTGTATATATATATATATTTGACCCAATCTTGGCATTCTGTTTCCTGGAATGAACGAACAACCGAAGCAGTGATTCACTGTGGTGACTTTCACGCCTAACAGCTAGAGCTCTTTTTCCAACACTTAGCAGAGTTTTCTGTTCTGAAATCACCGGAATGAACTAGGCCCATATAAACCGACGAACCACAACTACCAGACTCCAGAGAAGGGGCATAAAGAAAGAAAACAATGGTGGAACAATAGAGCAAGTCCTAAACAGAGCTGTGCCAGCTGACATTAAGAAAGCGAGGAAGATTTAAGTGAGAAAAATTTAAGTCACCGGTCAAGGGGTCTCAGAGCTTCAGACACCCTGACATTCAACACCTTTCACATTCACATTGAAAGCACATTCTTTCCCCCAAAATATCCTGGGGAATGCCGTTTGTTAAGGGTGCTGGGAATTGTAGCTCGCAGAAGGGTAAACTGTGGTTCCCAGAGGTTGTGCTCTTGTGGCACTGCTATTTTCTCTCCCTACACTTGAGCTAGGGATGCAGGTGGCGCTGTGGGTTAAACCACAGAGCCTAGGGCTTGCCGATCAGAAGGTTGCTCGGTCCCTGCTCCTGCCCACCTAGCAGTTCCAAAGCACGTCAAAGTGCAAGTAGATAAATAGGTACCGCTCTGGCGGGAAGGTAAACGGCGCTTCCGTGCGCTGCTCTGGTTCGCCAGAAGTGGCTTAGTCCTGCTGGCCACATGACCCGAAAGCTGTACGCCGGCTCCCTCGGCCAATAAAGCGAGATGAGCGCCACAACCCCAGAGTGGGTCACAACTGGACCTAATGGTCAGGGGTCCTTTTACCTTTACCTTACACTTCAGCTCCCCAAAAGAGAGGGGCTGCGTCTCGGACACTCCCTGAGCCTCAAAGCCCTTCAAAACCCTAAGGATGTTAATGTTTAAGTTAAATTTTACAAGAACTGTGATTTGGAAAACCGTTAAAAGGACATGCAATGAAATTCAACCAAGGGGAAAGCAAGGAAGCCACTTGTTAACAAGTGTAATTTTCAATAAGGCTATGATTTATGTCTGTCTGTCTTATGTGTTTGTTTATAATGTTGTGAAAGCCAATAATTTTTTAAAGCAAAAACAAAACCCTAACTGGCAAAGTCGTGGCTGCAGCTGGCGAGAATTCACTCTGCACGCGCTCAGAGGCGCCTCTTCCCCTGCTCCGAGCTGCCAGCAAATCCCAGAGGCTGAGCCTCGAAGGTAAAGGCTGAAACCAAAGCGGGACCCCCAGCCAAACGGGACCCCCATCCCTCCACCGGTTGCTGACCAACCTGCAGCTCGCACCAGGCCACCTCGACGGTGGTCTCGGTGTCCAGCCCCTTGTAGACGGTCTTGAAGGATCCGCGTCCGATCTCGATGTCGAACTTGAGGAAGCGGCCGTCGGGGGACGTGGCCACGGCGCGCGTCTCGGCCTCTTCGTTCTCCTCCTGCTCCCAGTGATCGCGCTCGGTGGGCGGCTGCGACGGCGCGGCCTCGCGGGGGCTCTCGCTGCCCGCGGATCCCGGCGCGGCAGGAGCGCAGGAGGGAGGCGGCGGCAGCAGCGGCGGCAGCGGCGGCGCCCCGGCCGGAGCTCCTACCGCCGCCACCGCCGCCTGCAGCTCCCGTCGGGGCGCGTCGGCGCCGTCGAAGCCCCTGAGCGCCGCCAGCTCGGCCGAGCTGCGGCGGCTGATCTTGTAGTTGGAGCCGCGGCGGCCGGACAGCCTGCGGCCGCGAAGGCGCGCGGCTTGGAGAGCCTCGTCGTCCACGCCGCAGCCGGCCGGGTCCGCCGCCCCGTCGGGCTGGGCCACGAGCGCTCCGGCGCCCGAGCCCGGATCGGGAGCCCGCAGCATGAGCATCGGACGGCCAGGCGAGCCGAGGCAACCGGGACGGAGAAGGAGCGCCTGCCGACTGAGCCCGTGCGCCCTGCGGCCGCTACGTGCGCTCCGGAGACGGGAGCCGCGGCACCGCCCCCTCCAGGCACCGTCCTGCCGCCTCCCCGCCTCTCCTCCGCCCGCCCTCCGGCGCCTTCCTCCGCCCACCGCCGCCCCTCTCCCAAGGTAGACAGCCGGCAGCTCCCCGCACTCGCCCGGCGGCGCCCCTCCCCAAGCTGCCCAGGACGCGCCGCCGTCCAACTCTCTACGCGCGCCACCCGCCACCTCTCCAAGCTGGCGCGCCGATGCTTTTGCGCGCCCAGCCTAGACGGGGAAAGTGGCGGCGAGGTCTTTTTTAAAAAATAATAATGTTTATTAAGTTTCTTACAGATATAACACATATCACAACAAAAGAAAAACAGGGGGGCGGGGAGAAAAAAGACAAGATCACAAATATAAACAAAAAAGAGAGGAAAAAGAAAGTACCGGTAAAGTGGCGGCGAGGTTTCCACGCGAGTTTGGGGGCCGGGCGCGCGGGGGAGGGCTGTTTCTGGCAAGGGAAAGTGCTTGCTGCGCTCACGCAAAAATAAAAATAAAAAAATGAACCGAAATAAAAATCCAGGGCGCAAACCTCCTCAAACCCACAGTCGCCTTTTGCAGACGCTCCAAGTGCCCCTATTTTCCAGGGAGAGTCCCAGATTTACAGAAGCCGCCCCAGTTTCTGATTTGATCCCCGAATGTCCCATTTTTCCATAGGGTGTCTCTATTTTCATCCTCCGAGAAATGTTGGCGGGCGTGGAGTTATGGGACCCCCGAGCCAAGGAGATAAGTAACAAGACAGACTTTAGAAGACACCTGAAGGCATCTCTGTATAGGGAAGTTTTTTAATGTTTAATTATGTTTATTTATGGGACGCGGGTGGCGCTGTGGGTAAAAGCCTCAGCGCCTAGGGCTTGCCGATCGAAAGGTCGGCGGTTCGAATCCCCGCGGCGGGGTGCGCTCCCGTTGCTTGGTCCCAGCGCCTGCCAACCTAGCAGTTCGAAAGCACTCCCGGGTGCAAGTAGATAAATAGGGACCGCTTACTGGCGGGAAGGTAAACGGCGTTTCCGTGTGCTGCGCTGGCTCGCCAGGTGCAGCTTTGTCACGCTGGCCACGTGACCCGGAAGTGTCTCTGGACAGCGCTGGCCCCCGGCCTATAGAGTGAGATGGGCGCACAACCCCAGAGTTTGTCAAGACTGGCCCATACGGGCAGGGGTACCTTTACCTTTACCTTTACCTTATGTTTTTATATGTGTTGGAAGCCGCCCAGAGTGGCTGGGGCTTATTTTATAAAATAAAATAAAATAAAAGTGTTGGAAGCCACCACTCTGTGTAGCTTCCAACACATAAAACATTATTATTATTTAGGATGTCTCTTTTCATCGGAGAAATATTGGAGGGTATGATAAGTGCTTGCTCTGCTTCCAAGGGAAAAAAAACCAAAAAACACCCATTAAAATTCACAGTGCTTTCTGTGGGGAGAGCAAGCCTGCACAAAGCCTCTTCAAACCCACAGGTGCCTATTGCAGGAAATGATGTGTGCTCCTTTATGTGACCATTCATTTCTGGTTTTATAAGGCATAGGAGAGACTGTTGAGGACCGGGGGGGGGGGCAGCGTTAGGGGTGGAGGTTGCAGCAGAGGTCCTCTTCTCTGGATTCTGGACTGGGCCTGGCACTGCCTAGCTGCCAGTCTTGGGGCTCTGGATCATTCTGCCGCCCTTATAGCTTCAGAGCAAGTAGCGCTGTCAGGCAGAGGCAAGGTTAGGGGGCAATGCAGGGCCAGATTTAGGTGTGGTGAAGCCCTAAGCTCCTGAAGGTAATGGAGCCCTTTATATGTCCAGCTGTCCTTTGTCAACAACAAATTGCCGCTGTTTTTCTTTTGAATATATGCTATATGGTAATTTATGGAACTAATAGGTATCTAAAGCCATTTGCACATGCAGAATGTAAGGTAAAGGTAAAGGGACCCCTGACCATTAGGTCCAGTCGTGGACGACTCTAGGGTTGTGGCGCTCATCTTGCTTTACTGGCCAAGGGAGCCGGCGTACAGCTTCCGGGTCATGTGGCCAGCATGACTAAGCCGCTTCTGGCGAACCAGTATTCGCCAGTATGGTGTAGTGGTTAAGAGCGGTAGTCACATAATCTGGGGAACCGGGTTCGTGTCTCCGCTCCTCCACATGCAGCTGCTGGGTGACCTTGGGCTAGTCACACTTCTCTGAAGTCTCTCAGCCCCCCTCACCTCACAGAGTGTTTGTTGTGGGGGAGGAAGGGAAAGGAGAATGTTAGCCGCTTTGAGACTCCTTAAGGGGAGTGAAAGGCGGGATATCAAGTCCAAACTCTTCTTCTTCTTCTTCAGAGCAGTGCACGGAAACGCCATTTACCTTCCCTATTTATCTACTTGCACTTTGACGTGCTTTCGAACTGCTAGGTTGGCAGGAGCAGAGACCGAGCAACGCAGGGATTCGAACTGCCGACCTTCTGATCGGCAAACCCTAGGCTCTGTGGTTTAACCCACAGCGCCACCCGCGTCCCATATGCAGAAAGTAGGCACCCTAAATATAGAAATGAGCAAACAAGTGATATTTTAGGGAGCAGGCTAGCAGGCTGGGCCCATGACTTAAATCATAGGAGCCTACACAACACAAAACACTGTTGCTGTATGTCAGTTTTATTTTATTTATTTATTATCTTATATTTTGGAAATGTACATCAAAGTGTTTTTTCCTTTAAATTTTGGGGCCCCCAAGAGAGTGGGACCCTAAGCTATAGCTTGTTTAGCTTGTACGTAAATCCGACACTGGCCCAGCAATGAGGTCACCCAGTGACACCCCAAATATTTAAAGTACACACGTCCTGCCCGCCCCCTGCCAATCTTGGAAAGTGTAGTTTGTTAAGGGTTCTGGAAGGGGTAAACTATTTTTCCCAGGATTTTTTTTTGGGAGGGTAGCATTTGCACTTCAACTGTTTGGTGTACATGCATAACTGAGCGGAAGGCTGCACTCAAATCTCCAAAATCACGCTGCAAAATTTGTCTTTGCTGAACACTGGAGAGCGTGACGTAGTATAAAGAAGAGAGTGTTTCTATTTTTTGTTTTTGTTTTTGCAATTCAATCTTTATTGGTTTAAAATCAACACATACACACACAACGGAAGCTTAGAAAAAGAAAAAAGAAAAGTAAAGAAACACAATACATCTCGTACAAACAAAAAGAAATACTGTAGATTTCAGGAATGCACAAAAATATTCCAGCTATCAACTTCAGACAATACATGCAACAATACATCAGGAATGCACAAAAATATACATGCAACAATACATCAGGAATGCACAAAAATATTCCAGCTATCAACTTCAGACTTCCTTGATATGGGTTCTTGGTTTCCTTAATTACTTGCCTCTATTTTTTCAATAAACTTTATTAAATCTTGTTTGTGTTCTTTATACTGTTTTCAATTCCGAGAGTTATTCAAAACATTCTAAAGTTTTTATATGGGGACACTGTTCTTTTAAATATTGTCTATGGATCTCCCATTCCCTTTTGAACTTTTGGGTCGGTCGATCTCTGATCTTTTCCGTCATGTATGCCAGTTCCATGTATTCAAGCATTTTTATTTGCCACTCCTCTTTTGATGGAATTTTATCTCCTTTATCTTCCATTCCTTGGAAGAGAGTGTTTCTGAGCACGGGCTGATCTTCCCTTATTTTGCTGCCTTCATATATCCAGATTGACAGGCTTCCAGACAGCTTGACCCCCATTCAGAATTGCCTCCATCCTTGTAAGGAATCTTCAGCCAGGAACGGGAGTCCCTCAGTATTCTTTTGAAATCGGAGGCAGAAGCTGAGTGCTGATAGGCTTCTCAAGAGCATACAGAAATTAAGAAAGTGTTGAAATGCTTTTCGTTGCGAAGCAAAGTCCGAGATACACTTAGGTAAAGGGACCCCTGACCATTAGGTCCAGTCGTGGCCAACTCTGGGGTTGCGGCGCTCATCTCGCTTTATTGGCCGAGGGAGCCGGCGTACAGCTTCCGGGTCATGTGGCCAGCATGACTAAGCCGCTTCTGGCGAACCAGAGCAGCGCACGGAAACGCCGTTTATCTTCCTGCAGGAGCGGTACCTATTTATCTACTTGCACTTTGGCGTACTTTTGAACTGCTAGGTTGGCAGGAGCAGGGACTGAGCAACGGGAGCTCACCCCGTTGTGGGGATTCGAACCGCCGACCTTCTGATTGGCAAGTCCTAGGCTCTGTGGTTTAACCCACAGCGCCACCCGCGTCCCAATAAGATACACTTAGCTGGTAGTAAATCCTGCTGGTTTCTGGAGTAATGTGCATGGAGTCAAGTTGCAGAGCTCCTAGGAACTTAGGGAGTTGCTAGTTTATACAAACTCATCGGTTGTTTTCTTCGCTGACTGGCAATGGCTTGTCAGGGTTTCAAGCAGGAATCTCTCCTCCCAGCCCTCCCTCAAGATAACAGAGATTAAATTGTTGACCTTCTGCATGCATGGCAAGTGGTCTACCTCTGATCTAGCTTGGCAGGAAACCTGGCTCACAAAGCAGATTTTCTCTCATCTCATCAAGAGGGCGACTCTCTTGCTTTTTCCATTTCCCCCTGTAGCATGTAGCTTGGATCACTTGCTTGAGTTACTCGTGGCTACTGTCATGCAATTGAAGGAGGAGGGTCAACCTGGTTGTTATGTACTGAGTTGAATAGGATCCAAAAGGCAGCAGTCTGATTGGTCCTAGAACAATAGGATTCAGAATGCAGCAGTCTGATTGGTCCTAGAACAATAGGATCCAAAAGGCAGCAGTCTGATTGGTCCTAGAACAATAGGGTCCAGAATGCAGCATTCTGATTGGTCCACAGGAGCCACCCAACCCAGCTCCAGATAGAAGTGAATCCACAACCTGATTGGCCTACAGGTGAATCCCGGAATTAGCCAATCACGTGGGGCCCATTGTGTAAATAATGTATAAAAAGCAGACATTCTGGGGGAACTTCCATTCCTCCTCACCACTATGAGCTGAATAAAGAGCATGAAATCCACTCTCGACTCCGAGTATATTTCATTTATTTATTTGGTTTTTCAGATTAAATTTTTACATATGCAACATGCAAACAAGATTCCGAAGAATCTCCTGGACTTCCCTCCTCCTCTTTGTGGGCCCTGTTGTATAATTTATTAAGAGAGAGAGAGAAAGAGAGAGAGAGAGAGAGAGAGAGAGAGAGAGAGAGAGAATGAGCATCCTCAAGTGCGTCTTGAGGAGGTAGATCAGAATCTTCTTCCAGCATGCAGTGGTTCTGGAATATGAATATATACACACACAGACACACACACATATGCCAACTTCACACAAAGCAGGAAGGCGGGGATAAAAGGCCAGACAAGACAGGACACCATTCACACAAGCAGCAATTCAATCATAGAATTATAGAGTTGGAAGGGAACACCAAGGGTCATCTAGTCCAACCCCCTGCAATGCAGGAACCTTTTGCCCAAAGTGGCATTTGAACCCATGACCCTCATTCTATACTGACTATGTTTGTTTGTTTGTTTTTAAAGTAATTAATAGGTGCAGGGCATCTTAATTGAATTGAGACACTGGGAGCAGGAGATTTCGCCTTTCCGGAATCTTCTGCATTCCAGATCCAGAAAGGGGTGGAGGGCTGCTTTTGATCTGCCTTTGAAGGGAATCTCTGTCCCAGGTGAGAATGGGAGCTTTCCTTCCAATGCAAAGAAGCAAAAACCCTCCCATCTAGACCGGGACTGCAGCGGGGGGCGAAGGGTTAATGCTGCCTGCCACCACTCCCATCAGAGTCCTCAAACTGTCAGTTGCATCAAGCACACACACATACAAGACAACCACCCATGGCCTGTTGTTAATTGTGTGGATGGTGGTGTCCCATCCAGGAACCTTATCCTGACCCAGCCAATGACCTTGGTAAAGTTATGGAGCATTAAGAAGACATGAGTGCTCAACGGTCCACCTCCTTCTGGGCTGTGGCCAGGTCTCTGCTGGAGAGCTGCTCTCTCAGGCTCAGGAGGGGCAGGGAGAGGAATTTGGCGGGGCAGGAGAACATCAAAGACATGGAAAGGTCCACAAACTGGGAACAGGGAGGAGCAAAATACAGGGTATGTCTGCCACAGAGAAAGAGACAAAGCAGGAGAAAGAGAGGGCGAATTATATACTGTACAGTAATACCTCGGGTTGAAGTAGCTTCGGGTTGAGCATTTTCGGGTTGCACTCCACGGCGACCTGGAAGTAACGGAGCGAGTTACTTCTGGGTTTTGCCGCTTGCGCATGCGCAGAAGCTCAAAATGACGTCATGCGCATGCGCGCAAGCGGCGAATCGCGACACGAGCAGACGTGCAGAGGATTGTTATGTACTGAGTTGAATAGGATCCAAAAGGAGCAGTCTGATTGGTCCTAGAACAATAGGATTCAGAATGCAGCAGTCTGATTGGTCCTAGAACAATAGGGTCCAGAATGCAGCAGTCTGATTGGTCCACAGGAGCCGCCCAATCCAGCTCCAGGTGGAAGTGAATCCGCAACCTGATTGGCCTACAGGTGAATCCCAGAATTAGCCAATCACGTGGGGCCCATTGTGTAAATAATGTATATAAAGCAGACATTCTGGGGGAACTTCCATTCCTCCTCACCACTATGAGCTGAATAAAGAGCATGAAATCCACTCTCGACTCCGAGTATATTTCAAGGATGCAAACGGGGCTCCGGAACGGATCCTATTCGCATCCAGAGGTACCACTGTACATATATATTTTTTGAATTGAGAAGCCCGATGATTTCCTGTGTGAAAACACTAGGAAGAAATACTAAAAAACAGACATTTGATGGGGTTCTCTATTTGATTTATTATTATGTTCGTATCTCACCTTCAAGGCATTCTGAAGGTTTCTCCCTCCCACCATTTTATCCTCCCAACACCCTTGTGAGGTAGGTTATGCTGAGAGACTATAGCTGGTTCTAGGTCACCCAGTGACCTGCATTCATGGCTGAGTGAGGGATTTGAACTCTGGTCTCCTGGGTTCTAGCCTAGCCGCTATACGACACCAGTGTTTCTGTCTCGGTGGTGGGATTGGAAGTGTGGACCCAAGAGACTTAAAATGTGGAAACCTCCACATTTTGGAGATCAACAGAAGGAGATCTATTAGAGCCACCAGCTTTAAGCTAGAAGAAACCAACTAAGGGGTGAAAGATAACTGCATTGCAGCGGCTCAACTCTTGGGGTCAAACATTAAAAACTTCCCGATACAGGAATGCCTTCATATGTCTTCTAAATGTTGTGCAGTTCTTAAACTCCTTGACATCTGATGGGAGGGCATTCCATGGGGAATGTGCCATTACTGAGAAGGTCCTCTGCCTGGTTCCCTGTAACCTCACTTCTCGCAGTGAGGGAACTGCCAGAAGACTCTCAGAGGTGGACCTCAGTGTCTGGGCTCAACGATGGGGGTGGAGACGCTTCTTCAGGTATACTGGGCCGAGGCCCTTTAGGGCTTATAATGGTCAGCACCAACTCTTTGAAATGTACTGGGAGCCAGTGTAGATCTTTTAGGGCTGGTGTTATGTGGTTCCGGCAGCCGCTCCCAGTCAATAGTCTGGCAGCCGCATTCTGGATTAGCTGTAGTTTCCAAGTCAACTTCAAAAGTAGCCCCACACAGAGTGCATTGCAGTACAGTGGTACCTCGGGTTAAGAACTTAATTCATTCTGGAGGTCCGTTCTTAACCTGAAACTATTCTTAACCCAAAGCACCACTTTAGCTATTGGTGCTTCCCGCTGCTGGCACGCCGCGGCCACGCGATTTCTGTTCTTATCCTGAGGTAAAGTTCTTAACCCGAGGTACTATTTCTGGGTTAGTGGAGTCTGTAACCTGAAGCGTCTGTAACCCAAGGTACCACTGTAGTCCAAGCGGGAGATAACCAGAGCATGGAAGACACAAGATTTACCCACTCTGGAAGAATGGCAGATGAAAGTGATGGACTATATGGAGTTGGCGGAAATGACTGGCAGAATCCGTGACCAGGGAGAAGAGTTGGTGGAAGAAGACTGGAAGAAATTCAAAGACTACTTGCAGAAATACTGTAAAATTAATGAATGTTAAAGTGATGTTGGATTAGATCTAAGTGGACTTTGTAATAAGATCAGTAAGAATATGTAAAAAATGGTGGGATAATTGGTTAAAGTATAAAGATGTAAATTTGTCGAAACATTGAGTTAAAGTTAAAAGGAAAAAAATAAGGATTTGCCGAATTAAGGATGGGATTGGGAATACAAAAAAGGGAGGTGTGAGGAGGTCAAAGAAACAGGCTAATGAGAATTGTGAAAAATATGGAAAATTGATTTGGTTTTTTTTAATTATTTTTCTTTTTGTGTTGTTATGTGTTTTTGTTATCTATTGTTGTATTTTTTTGTAATTTTTGTATGTTCTTTTTTGTTATGATTTTTCTGTTTTGTTTTGTTTTTTAAAAAAATCTTAATAAATATCTTATATATATATATATATATAAAAGATAACCAGAGCATGCGCCACTCTGGGGAAACAGTCTGTGGGCAGGTAGGGTCTCAGTCTGCGTTCCAGATGGAGCTGATAAACAGCTGCCCCAGACACAGAATTGACCTGTGCCTTCACGGACAGCTGTGAGTTCAAAATGACCCCCAGGTTGTGCACCTGGCCCTTCAGGGGCACAGTTACTCCAGTATCCCGGCTGAATGATGGGGGTGAAGACGCTCCTTCAGGTATACTGGACCGAGGCCGTTTAGGGCTTTAAAGGTCAGCGCCAACACTTTGAACTGTGCTTGGAAATGTACTGGGAGCCAGTGTAGATCTTTTAGGGCTGGTGTTATGTGGTTCCGGCGGCCGCTCCCAGTCACCAGTCTGGCAGCTGCATTCTGGATTAGTTGGAGTTTCTGAGTCACCTTCAAAGGTAGCCCCACGTAGAGCGCATTGCAGTAGTCCAAGCGGGAGATAACCAGAGCATGCACCACTCTGGTGAGACAGTCCGCGGGCAGGTAGGGTCTCAGCCTGTGTACCAGATGGAGCTGATAGACAGCTGCCTTGGACACAGAATTGACCTGCACCTCCATGGACATCTGTGAGTCCAAAATGACTCCCAGGCTGCGCACCTGGTCCCTCAGGGGCACAGTTACTCCAGTGTCTGGGCTGAATGATGGGGGTGAAGACGCTCCTTCAAGTATACAGGCCAAGGCCATTTAGGGCTTACAGTGGTACCTCGGGTTACATACGCTTCAGGTTACATACACTTCAGGTTACAGACTCCGCTAATCCATAAATAGTACCTTGGGTTAAGAACTTTGCTTCAGGATGAGAACAGAAATCGCACGCCGGTGGCACGGCAGCAGCAGGAGGCCCCATTAGCTAAAGTGGTACTTCAGGTTAAGAACAGTTTCAGGTTAAGAGCAGACCTCCAGAACAAATTAAGTTCTTAATCCGAGGTACCACTGTATAATGGACAGCGCCAATACTTTGAATTGTGTTTGGAAATGTACTGGGAGCCAGTGTAGATCTTTTAGGGCTGGTGTTATATGGTTCTGGCGGCCGCTCCCAGTCACTAGTCTGGCAGCTGCATTCTGAATTACTTGTAGTATCCGAATCACCTTCAAAGGTAGCCCCACATAGAGCACATTGCAGTAGTCCAAGCGAGAGATAACCACAGCATGTACTACCCTTGCGAGACAGTGCTCAGACAGGTAGGGTCTCAGTCACCATACCAAATGAAGCTGCCCTGACACAGGATTCACCTGTGCCTTCACGGACAGCTGTGAGTCCAAAATGACCCCCAGGCTGTGCACCTGGTCCTTGAGGGGCACAGTTATTCCATTAAGGACCAGGGAGTCCTCCACCCACACCTGCCTGCCCCCTGCCCCCTCCTTCCATAACCAGAGCATGCTTAGCTAGTTTATCTGCCTTGAATCTTCCAACAGAGTTTTAGGGTTATGAGAGGTAGAGGAAAAACTTTTCCCCACCCACCCTCCCCATGCCGGGCATACTTTGACAAACTTCTATCATGTAAACGAAAAGTCACAAATCCTGTAGACCTTTCCTGATAGAGGAAAGCGCTCTGTTCAGGAAATCAAGCCAATCCCTATCAAGCTCCGCTATCTGGTCTTGTTTTAATTTCCATTTGCCGTGGTAAGGAATGACGTACGTAAGGCAAAAATACACAGAGGTGCCCAGTCTAACCATAACCACGGGTTTCCAGAGAGCATCGAGGTGGCAGGTGCTGTTCTTGACCCAGCCCTCTTTGCACCTTACGAGTCCTTGCTGGTTCCAAACAAAGAAGTTAGGGGCCCGCCTCGTAGGACTGGCGCTAATCCCTTTTGGCCCAAAGATAGGCAACAAGAGGCTTTTTTGTCTCCGTGGGTAGCTTTTCTCAGTTTGTTTAAACTCCTCCGTGGAACTGTTTACACAAAATAAGCGGCGGCTATGGCTGCGATTAATTCCCTTTCTTCTCCCTGAGGTCAGCTTGTTTCTATTCCACGATAAAGAGGAGGGAAGGACTGATGGCTTTGCTCTGTTCTTCTGACTCTCCAAGTTTCCTCGAGCAGGAGGCGCGATTCATTTCACATTTCCCCCTGGGCACTGACGCACATGTGCAGGAAAGATGCTGCAAGGTAACACAAGAGTTTAATTGCGGTGGGGAGGGAATTTAGAGGTGTTAGCACTCAAGCCTGCAACTCACAGCTGCAAGAAAACCTGTCCCTGAATCCCAAAACGCATGTGAGGCTGGCTCTGTTTTGTAGCATAAAAGGAAGTGCCCTCTGTTCATGTTCAGAGGAACACTCGTCTTGACTCGGGTGCTTGAGGACTGAGCCCTGAGACTGACAACTAGTTCTCAGATTAAGCCTTGGGAAAAAATCCCTTTGAAATTTGAAAAATATGTGACACATATTCAAAGGCGCCTTTGCTCTTAGCTCAAACAGGATTTCTGCATTTTAAGTTCATTGAACCATCCAGCCTTGAAATGCCAGTGCAAGCTTTTGAGGAAGTGTCCTGTGTGACTTTGAAGCCTGCAGCAATTCCAGAAGAGCAGCCATGTTAGCTGCTGTAGCAAAAAAACACCCTGATTATGCCCTCAGTGTATGTTACACTGTGTACACACTGTACATTTGAAGCACATTTAAAACATGCACATGAGAATCCTGTGGACTGTGATTGATCCGTCACTGAGCTTCAGTTCCCAGCACCCTTAGGTGTCACTTGAACAAACACTCAGCCATAACTGACAGATCCTCCTTGCTTTGGCAAGTCAATGAGGTGATAACGAGTCTTTCAAGTCTGTTTGTGACAGATCGACTTTGCAGCCTGATGCCCTCCACGTAGTTTAGACTACAACTCCCATCAGCTCCAGCCAGCAGGGCCAACCTTAAGAGATGAGAGGAGTTGCACTCCAAAACATCTTGTGTGCACTAAGTTGCGTTCAGCTGGCACAGAGGAAAGCAGAGAATGAGGGGACAGAATTGAGCAGAGAATCTGGGCTCTTCTTTTATGAGTTTCCTCTTTCACGTCAGCTGCTTCTTTGCGAGATTGTTTGCACATCTAATTGAAAACGAAAGGTTGCATTGCAGCTGGCAGAAGTCCTCGCTGTTTTCCCCAAGTTGAACCTATGCAATCAGGGATGGAAAGCCAGTGTTTCAAAACAAGACCTAGGAGATCAGGGTTCAAATCCCAACTCAGCCATGAAGCTCACTGGGCCAGTCTTTGTCTCTCAGCCTAAACTACAGCACGGGGTTGTCGGGAGGGTAAAATAGAGAACGCGGGAACCAACAAAACATATCTCTCCTGTATCGGCTTCTGCAACCACAGCAGGCGCTGCGATTCCCGACAATTTGACTTCACCCGCAAAAGCGCGATCCAAGACAGACAGATGCCAAAAAACAAGAAGTGTAAGAAATAAATCAAGAAGCAACACTGAGTTCAATGGAGCTTTATTCCATGAAATGATGCACCAGATAGCAGTTATCCGGATGCATATACAGTGGTACCTCGGGTTAAGAACTTAATTCGTTCTGAAGGTCCGTTCTTAACCTGAAACTGTTCTTAACCTGATGTACCACTTTAGCTAATGGGGCTCCCGCTGCCGCCATGAGATTTCTGTTCTCATCCTGAGGTAAAGTTCTTAACCCGAGGTACTACTTCTGGGTTAGCGGTGTCTGTAACCTGAAGAGTCTGTAACCTGAAGAGTCTGTAACCCAAGGTACCACAGTAAATTGGGTGCTGTGCTATGTACTGGCACTCTTTTGGAGAAGGTGTTTGTGTAAGATCACACAACTGCCTGCGTTTTTGGCCTCTTCTTGGACACCTGGCTAAAGGGACAGTCTTGTTGAGCTCCTGCGCTTCACATTACACAACCACACTCCTGCTACCAGCTCTTTTTACTTATACCTACTGGACCTTCTGATATTTTCATAAGAAGAGCCTTCCTGATCTGGACAAAAGGCCAACATTTCACAGTGGCCGAACCAGGCGCCTATAGGACTCCCAAGGAGTGTGTTTTAAGGATCTATGAACTGTCCCGTCAGTGCTGTTTTTTCTCTGGTCACAGATTCTCCTTCCCTTCCTTTCTATGGATCACCAGGGAGACGGCTGGTGAGACCAGAAGAGGAAGAATATTTCCCTCTCCAAGCACCGTATTTTTCGCTCTATATGACACACCAGACCACAAGACGCACCTAGTTTTTGGAGGAGGAAAACAAGAAAAAAAATATTCTGAATCTCAGAAGCCAGAACAGCAAGAGGGATCGTTGCGCAGCGAAAGCAGCGATCCCTCTTGCTGTTCTGGCTTCTGGGATAGCTGCGCAGCCTGCATTCGCTCCATAAGACGCACACACATTTCCCCTTACTTTTTAGGAGGGAAAAAGTGAGTCTTATAGAGCAAAAAATACGGTAATTGCTTGCCCATAGCTACAGCTTTCAAGAAATACTGGTGATCTGGCTATTTATGAGCTGTAGATCTGCAACACAAATAGACAAGGGGGCCTTGTAAGAGTGGGGGGAAACAGCAAAGAGAACTTCGCACCTGTACCTGTCTCCCTTGCTAGGTGCGGCTGTCAAGTTTCCAGGTGGGGCTTTCAGAAAAAGGAACGGGGAAACCAGCAATTTCCTCATAAACCTCATACAGAAGCCTCATAAACCAACCATAATTGTCTGTTGCTTTCCTACCAAGCTCCAAAGTCAGCCGATTGGATTCAGAAGCTAGGGCTACAGTCCTCGCCCCACTTACCTGGGAGTAAGTCCCATTGAACTCCCTAGGACTTACTTCTGAGTAGACATGGTTAGAATTGCCCTGTTAGTCAGGCTCATTTGAATCAATGGGATTGAAGTTAGCCACTGTGACAAAAGTCCCAATGATTTCAGTGGGTCTGTTCTATGCATGTTTGTGTGGTCTGAAATTCCAACCTCATTTACCTGGGTGCAAGCCCCACCAAAGTCAATTGGACTTCTCAGCAGACGTGGCAAGTCTTGATCCAAACCTGTGTGTAGTTAAGAATCTCTGAAAAGCGAGCATCAGATATGTTTAACTTGAATATGATCAGCTTAAAAAAAACCCAGAAGCCTTTTCACATTTGTTCTGAGTGCTTTGCTCAAATAGACTTTCTTTACATTACTGTTTAGCCCCTTTAAGCAGGGTAGGTTATTGCACAGGCTATATCTTTAAAGTACATTCAAAACACTTTAATTCCCTCAAAGAATTCTGGGTCATTGCAGATTACCTCCTCATTGGCTTAAAATTCCCAGCAACCTTTTTATCTTTGAATGCACTTTAAAGTTACAGTGTGGGGCCAATTATGCAGCTGCCCATTTGCCTATAAAGTGGGGGTGTGAAAGTTTGGGTGGTATTTACTCAGAGGAGACCCGCTGAAACCAATGGACCTAACTTAGGGTATGTTCACAACATACCCTCCAACATTTCTCCAATGAAAATAGGGATGTCCTATTCAATAATATGAATAATATTTATACCCCACAGACCTTACTGGATTGCCCCAGATACTCTAGGCAGCTTCCAACGGATAGAAAAACATAATAAAACATTTTTAAAAATCCCTATACAGGGCTGCCTTCACATGTCTTCTAAAAAAGTTGTATAGTTACTTATCTCCTTGGCTCAGGGTTGCAAAACTCCATACCCTCCAACATTTCTCCGATGAAAATAAGGACACCTTGAGAAAAAGCGGGACATTCCGGGATCAAATCAGAAACTGTGATGGTTTCTGTAAATCCGGGGTTGTCCCTGGAAAATGGGGACACTTGGAGGGTCTGTCACAGCAGTGGCTCAAAGCAGAGTGAGGCCATTTCGTTCCACTGCTTTTCAACTCACATTTGCACAGTTTTGTACACATCCATGAAGCTACCGTCTGCCCATGTGCGTTTTTCTGCGCATGCGTGACAGCTGCCTCAAATGCACGCATTGCTTTTAAATGCTGGTGAACGAGGCTTAAGTTTTCTAGCAGTCCAGCTGCAATACTACAGCTTAGCTGGGCAGGGCAGGCAGATTAAAGATGCCAAATGCAGCAATGACTTCTGGGAAATAGGGCAGGTTTGGCTTTCTCCATGTGGCTCATGTTTATCTAAAAAGTAGACCCACCTCCCCAGATTTATAGATAAACTGGTAGGTACATGTTTAAGAAACATGCACAGTCTAGTACGGCTCAGAAGAGGTCCCCCCCCCGCCAGAAACCTAGAGAAGTATAAGGATGATAGTAATCTTTTTAAAAAATAAACAACACTCTAGAAATGTTGAGTGAGTGGAATTAGATGGGAAGGGGGTGGGGATGTTTGTCGCTGTCAGCCACTGATTCTTTTAAAAACCAGAGACTATATTCCAAAAAGGAAGATCTCTTTCTTTGAATGGAAATAGAAATTATTATTATTATTATTATTATTATTATTATTACTACTACTACTACAGTACTACTATTTCATACCCCACCCATCTGGTCACACGGCTCCAACAAAATATTAAAATACAATAGTCTAGTAAACATTAAAAGCTTCCCTAAACAGGGCTGCCTTCAGATGTCTTCTAAAAGTCTGGTAGTTGTTCTTCTCTTCCACAGGGCGGGTGCCACCACCAAGAAGGCCCTCTGCCTGGTTCCCTATAGCTTGGCTACTCGCAGGGAGGGAACCGCCAGAAGGCCCTCGGTGTTGGACCTCAGTGTCCGGGCTGAATGATGGGGGTGGAGACGCTCCTTCAGGTAGACTGAGCCAAGGTTGTTTAGGGCTTTAAAGGTCAGCACCAACACTTTGAATTGTGCTCAGAAACGTCCTGGGAGCCAGTGTAGGTCTCACAATAAACATATTCTTTTTTTTTTTCTGGAACAAAAGGCCCCTCTAAGGTGGGGGAATGTGTGTTCCAGATGGAGACAGCCCTGGCAGACTATCATTTATTTTGCATCTATTTTTCGATGATGGTATATGCAACAGAGAGAAAGTATTCTGGCAGTGAACAGAAGAAAACCAGCCCATCCGCCATCCTTGGTGGTACTTGAGTTTACAACCATATTGGTTTCCCACACAGTGACGTGTGGCAGGTGAGGGTGTGCTCAGCTTGGTGGGTGGTCATATAAAAAACGCTGTGAAAATGCTTTTTTAAAAAACGTTTTGAAAAATACGTTGAATTTGGCATAGCTCACTGTCGCCTTCTAGTGTCACATGTGTATATTGCACTTCACAACACATTTAAAACGTTTTATTTGTAGCTGAGTTCTTAGAGCCTCAAAGGATGCAGGTGATGCTGTGGGTTAAACCACAAAGCCTTGGGCTTGCCAATCAGAAGGTCGGCAGTTCGAATCCCCACGGCGGGGTGAGCTCCCGTTGCTCGGTCCCTGCTCCTGCCAACCTAGCAGTTCAAAAGCATGTCAAAGTGCAAGTAGATAAATAGGTACCGCTCCAGCGGGAAGGTAAACGGCGTTTCTGTGCGCTGCTCTGGTTCGCCAGAAGCGGCTTAGTCATGCTGGCCACATGACCCATAAAGCGAGATGAGCGCCGCAACCCCAGAGTTGGCCACGACTGGACCTAATGGTCAGGGGTCCCTTTACCTTTACCTTACCTTGGCGCCTCAAGCTCTACAGACTGAGCTATCCAGTTGCTCTGTTATGTCCTGGCAGCAGCCAGTTCTGAACACAAAGGAAAATGGGTGACAATAATACTACTAATAACAATAATTTCTAAAAAAAGAAAGAAACTCAAAGCAAGTACCAAAATGAATAGATTCACATTATGGGTATCAAACCAAATGCAGAAAAAAATGGCATGGCAAAACTGAAATAAAGATCTGGACACGAGCTGCTTATCACTGGTTGGTAAGCATTTCTCCAGGGTCTACTTCAAGTCAAAATTCAGCCCAATTACCTATGCAACAGATACGCAGAATGGAGAAAGGTCTCCTGAGTGCATGCAGAGTGCCCTGTCTGGCACTACCAAATAACCACAGCTCATCCCTAGAATCAGAGAACTGGAAAGGACCACAAGGGTCATCCAGCCCAACCCCTTGCAATGTAGGAATGTTTTTGTCCAACGTGGGACTCATGTCTATGGACTGTGATCTTTCACCCCTTGCATCTTGGATTAGGAGGCTCGGCTCCAGGTAAGACAGTGTGGCTTTGAAGCAGGGAGTTTTCCTCAAACATTTCTGCCCTTTCTTCTCTCAGAGATCACTTTTAAAAAGCAGAAAGAAAGAAAGAAAGAAAGAAAGAAAGAAAGAAAGAAAGAAAGAAAGAAAGAAAGAAAGGAAGGTGAGGACAATACCTCTGGAAAGCCTGCTTTGTAAAAGACAATGGACAATGGGTCCAGCAGAGATTTTGCGGCTTCTTGGGGCATGACAATAGGGACAAAACACCCCGCTGAACTTTACATTCCGCCTGTTTGCAGGAGCTAGGCTTCTATTCATTGGAAGCTACAAATTTAGTTATTTATCTTTAAAGCGAGCTATGCTCACGCTTCAGATGAGGGCTTCAAAAGCTCACATGCTTAGAACTCATTAACGCTGGCAGAGCCCAAGGGGCGTTTTTCACGTTTTGTTCTAGGGAACCCTGAACCATTAAAGACTTTTCCAGTTGACAAATAGATGTTTATTGAAGGACATCAGCGTTGGCGGCAGCTGCAGAGAGACTACCCTGGAAGACACCCCTTGCTTACTGTCACCACCGCAGTGTTGCGACGAGGACGTGCTTTCTGTTCACAGAGGGCAACAGGTGTCAAATGCGTACACACCTGATCAAGAGGCGCCCAAAGCAAAGTTTGGATGGCCACCTGTCATGCATGATCTAGCTGAGATTCCTGCATTGCAGGGGGTGGACTAGAGGACCCTCAGGGGTCCCTTTCAACTCTACAATTCTAGGATTCTATTGTATGAAAATCTCTGCTACCGTCAGGGATTCCTCCGCAGTCGGGACTGGCCTGACTAAACGGGATTCTGGAGAGCTGTGATCAGATCTCCTGGCTCTTTGTTGTTGTTGTTTAGTTGTTTAGTTGTGTCCGACTCTTCGTGACCCCATGGACCAGAGCACGCCCTCCTGTCTTCCACTGCCTCCCGCAGTTTGGTCAAACTCATGCTGGTAGCTTCGAGAACACTATCCAACCATCTCATCCTCTGTTGTCCCCTTCTCCTTGTGCCCTCCATCTTTCCCAACATCAGGGTCTTTTCCATGGAGTCTTCTTTTCTCATGAGGTGGCCAAAGTATTGGAGCCTCAGCTTCAGGACCTGTCCTTCCAGTGAGCACTCAGGGCTGATTTCCTTCAGAATGGATAGGTTTGATCTTCTTGCAGTCCATGGGACTCTCAAGAGTCTCCTCCAGCACCATAATTCAAAAGCATCAATTCTTCGGCCATCAGCCTTCTTTATGGTCCAGTTCTC
This sequence comes from Podarcis siculus, assembly GCA_034642415.1. Taxonomy (NCBI): domain Eukaryota; kingdom Metazoa; phylum Chordata; class Lepidosauria; order Squamata; family Lacertidae; genus Podarcis; species Podarcis siculus. Next base: position 394,380 of record JAXCMG010000090.1, on the reverse strand, counting down.
ACTTCCATACATCACTACTGGGAAAACCATAGCTTTCACTATACGGACCTTTGTTAGCAAGGTGATGTCTCTGCTTTTTAAGATGCTGTCTAGGTTTGTCATTGCTTTTCTCCCAAGAAGCAAGCGTTGTTTAATTTCGTGACTGCTGTCACCATCTTAATTTTGTGACTGCTGTCACCTGGCTCTTTGGAAATAGCAAATAGCAGCTGGTGGAGGAAGAGATGTGGACTGGACCACTGCCAGGACAGGGAGGCTTTAAGTTTAACCCTAGAGCAGGTTTCCTCAACCTCGGCCCTCCAGATGTTTTCGGCCTACAACTCCTATGATCCCTAGCTAGCAGAACCAGTGGTCAGGGATGATAGGAATTGTAGTCTCGAAACATCTGGAGGGCTGAGGTTGAGGAAGCCTGCCCTAGAGACAGAGAACCTGTAACACTCCAGATGTTGATTTACTACAACTTCCATCATCCCTGATTCTTGGCCATGCTGGCTGGGGATGATGGGAGTTGGGAGTCCAGCAATGTCGAGAGAGCCACAGGTACCCCACCTTCACATTAAAGGTAAAGGTAAAGGGACCCCTGACCATTAGGTCCAGTCGTGGCTGACTCTGGGGTTGTGGCGCTCATCTCGCTTTATTGGCCGAGGGAGCCGGCGTACAGCTTCCGGGTCATGTGGCCCCCATGACTAAGCCGCTTCTGGCGAACCAGAGCAGCGCACAGAAATGCCGTTTACCTTCCCGCCAGAGCGGTACCTATTTATCTACTTGCACTCTGACGTGCTTTCGAACTGCTAGGTTGGCAGGAGCAGGGACCGAGCAATGGGAGCTCACCCCGTTGCAGGGATTCGAACCGCCTACCTTCTGATCGGCAAGTCCTAGGTTCTGCGGCGCCACCCGCGTCCCATAAACCTTTGCATTAGGGGAAAGCAAATAGCAGTTGTGGAGAAATGATGAGGGGGAAAAGTACAGGGAGGAATAATTTAAACCCTCCTCCAGCGCCATGGTCCTAGTCCAAATCGCCTCCCCTGCAGCTGCTACTGGTGAAAATTCGAAGAGACTGGGAATCTGGTCATGGATCGCCAATGTTTTGCTTCGAATTCCTTCAGGAACGTCTGTCTTCATCTATTTTGTATTTCTGTATGCCTTGCTTGTGCTCTGTCTCTCTCTCTCCCCCCCCCCTTCCTCCTGACAAAGATGCCAGAAGCCCACAGGCAGCAGAAAAACAGGTTCCCTCTCCTCATTCTGTTCCTGATGCTATTCAAGCAATCAAACCGCAAAACCGAACAGGAGCAGATCTGTTTGAAGTGCAGAGGCAGCCTGGAGGCAGGTGGCCCAGCCCAGCCCAGCCCCATGGGAGTTGAGAGGGCCTCTTTGGCGGCTCAGATGGGGTGCTGGAACGATGGTGTGATCAGGTGGGATGAACGTTCGTCTCCTCTTTCCCTGGAGAAGACCTGGTGGTCACCTTGGCTGATGAGATACCTCCTGGGCCTAAATTTGAGCTCAGGCTTGGAACTAGCTTCCAACCGCAAGGTCTTAGGAGATGTGGATTGAGGAGCAAAATGAGGACGTTTGACACCACGTGAAGAACACCTTTCCTTCAAATTAAGGCTGCAGACACACACTAACCCATTTGTAGCAGAACCTGTTATGTCTTCAGTAGTCTGTGTTTGCCTGAGCTTGAGTCTGGACTAAGGATTCTGAGCTCCTGTGTTCTGATTCGATACATGATGTCCAATCACAGAACATTTCAGGATTTGGCCCTCTGCCATTGGTCCTTGAACTCTGAGTCGTGATTCGCAGCTTGGAAGTTTAGACAGCCAATCACGTTGGGAGTGGGAGTGGCCCAGGCTTTCAGGAATGTATATAAGCAGTTGCTTTGTCCCTGTTTCCCAGTTATGTAGTTCAATAAAGGTTCTCGCTGTTATCACTTTGTATTGCCTTGTGGGAACCCATCTACACTTCAGAACCTGTGCCACACTCCCATTGTTTTTTGATTGAGATGAGGGGGTATGTGGAATTTTGGAGTAGTATTTTGTGTCTTGTGGATACCATCCCCTTGCCATGTCCCTCAGGAAAAGGTTTTTCGAAGGCGGTCAAACTCAACATCTCACATCGAATAGAACTGATCTGTAGAAAAGACTTTATGATCTGAGAACAGAGATGTTGTATGCACTTTTGTAACCCAAGAAAATCTTTAATAAATTTTTTTTAAAAAAAGGAAGAAAGAAATGTCCTTTTCCTCAGTCCAGAATCGTTCATGCCCAAGGCTTTTTTTCAGCCGGAACTTACCAGAACTCAGTTCCAGCACCTCTTGGGGGGGGGGGGCGCCATGGCCATTATAAGAGAACAAGGGAGGTGTTTGTGGTATTTTTTCTAGAAAAATAGCACTGCAATCATGCTCATTTTTAACATACTGCTTGGTCTAGGTTGATCCTCGATCCTGGTATTCTACAAGGGAGGGTAGGTTTACTTGATACACGTTAGAAAAACCCTCCCTTTGATTATGCGATTCACATTTTTTCCTTCCCGCAAATGGACACACGGGGGGTGTGTGTGTGAAGCTGAATCACTCTGCAACAAATTTTTACTTTCAAAATGAAACCAGTTTCTCAAGAAGTGCTTAAGAAAGATCTAGGTTGTGTGTGGACCATGAAGAGGAGTGGGGGAGTGCTGTACAGTGGTACCTCAGGTTAAGAACTTAATTCGTTCCGGAGGTCTGTTCTTAACCTGAGGTACCAATTTAGGTAAAGGGGCCTCCTGCTGCCGCCACACAATTTCTATTCTCATCCTGAAGCAAAGTTCTTAACCCGAGGTACAATTTCTGGGTTAGCGGAGTCTGTAACCTGAAGCGTCTGTAACCCGAGGTACCACTGTACTTGGTCCCGGAATAAAATGCAATGTGCACAGCAGCCTGACACGGTCCATTTCCACGTAGATGGGATTAAGGCCTTACACAGGGACCTGTTTTTTTTAGCAAACAACCCCAAGGATGTTTCCGCTCAGTTTGCAGAACGCTAAAAGCTGCTTCCCTCTCAGTTACTCCGGACTTAACTTCCGAAAACAGAGATAAGCTTCGTTCAGGGACCCCGGCCTCTGACTCACTGGCTGTGCCCAAACTCCCATTTACTCTCCACAGTGGTGGAGTGTGTTTTCATGGTGCCAGGGGGCAGGGCATGGAGGGCAAATGGAGCCCGCCATGTGCCAGCCCAGCCCTCATCACCACCGCTGCTGGTGAGACACCAGTCCCAAGCTGCTTTGGGAGGGTGGCATTGGAAGGATGTCATGCGCCCTTTGAGCACTGTTCCACAGAATTTGATATTTTCATTTACATACATTCATTCGAAATAAGATGGGGTACGTACTCTTTTTCATTACTGTTTGTATTATATTTATAATTTTTGTAAAGTGATATGTCATGCAGGTCATTGTCTGTAAAATTTCATTTTCAGTTGATGAAGCAATTTTATATCCTCCCACCAAGCTGACGAAGAATTATACGAAACACTGTTCAGTGTTGGACATCATATTTGCTGAAGACACAAAGCTTCACCGCTTGTCTTTCATTGTACAAAGTTTGGTACCTCGCTTCATTTAAAGATTTTCAGAGACTTTGAGACTAAAGATTTCATTTTGTACTTGTTATGGTTTGAAGGAATTCTATAAAGATAGTATATTACGTATATCACCGTTTTGCCTAGACATTGCTGACGTTCTCTTTGCAACACAGGGGTTTGTTTGTTTGTTTGTTTGTTTGTTTGGTTACTTATTGATGCGCCCTTCGATGCCAGCCTTGCCCTCCAGGGGCTGGGATCAAAGGGTGCCTGGTTATGGAATCCTTCTCATGCCACCCTCCTTGAACCAGCCTGGTGGGCGTGCAGGGAAAGGGGAGGCAAAGCCGCACAGCTCCCCCACTCTCTGGGGCACCCCTGAGAGGCCGGTGCCCTTGTGCTGGGCCCGGGGGTTAACCCGAGCAACACGGTCCAGGTCCGGTCCCGAATCCAAGGGTTCCGTGAGGAGTCAGTCCAACAGGACTGAGGCAGGAAACCAGGCTAGGTCAGGCACAAGGTCTCAGGCAGGTTCTAGCAAACAGCAATGTTGCTCCCGCAACCTGGGATAGGGTCCGACAACCTTTTATCTTTGTCGGGGTAATGGCCGGTCCTGATCCCCTGGTGACTCATCTTCCTGTCTCGCCCGAAGGCAAGCACTCCTCCTGCGAGTACTCAGGTCTCACCTTCTTTCAGACCTTAGTCTCTGCAGCTCAGGAGATGTTTGTGGGTTACTAGACCCAGAGGTCGCCTCAGCCTCTCCTGACCCAACTGGTAGTGGAGCAGCTGTAAGTGATGGCCCAGCTGGAGGCAACGAGGTAATCCCGCATCTGGATCCAGGGCAGGCTCAGGCCCCTGACTCGGCCCAGCTGGTGCTTGTTGCAGGGGAACCTGTGCAGACTGGGGCTCTTCAGAATCAGGCCCCAGACTTGGTTCAGATGCCGCCTGAGGCAAAGGATCCGGTGCGGACTGAGACTCCTCTGGTTCCGAGCCCGAGTCCCAGGCCATCACAGCCCTGGTGCAACGCACCGCTAAGCCCTATGGGAAAGACGGCTCTGTCCATGAGGAAGGAGCACTTTGCACAAGCTCAAGGAAACGGCTTCTTTCCTACCTATTACCTCACTCTCAATTTGCAACGCTGAAAACAGGCCCTGCGGCAAAAACCCTGGTAAGCCTTGGCTGAGCATGAGGTCACCGTATTCCGGCTCTTTTTCACAAGAGATCAGGATTTCCCAATTTAGGTTCATGCCAGGGGCACCAAGAGAAGCGTTCATGGATAGGGAAGGATCAGACAGGCGTGCGAGGCAAGCATCACGGCTGCAATGGAGCAGTCAGGAAATGCAGCGTCATCCTTGATTCCTGTTTCCATTGCATCATAAGTCTCCCCTTCTGGCTGTAGGCTTTGGTAGTGACTCAGCATCCTGACGTTTGTCATGGCTTCCGGCGAATTTACTCCCCCAGCACCGGACTGGCCTGCTGGTGGGGGAAACTGGGATCCATGGAGAGGGAGACACTCCTGCAAGAGCCAAGCACTCTGAACTGGATCAAACCAGCGAGTGGCCGCCGGAAAACATTCCCCGTTACAGTAATGCACGAATGGCTTTACAAAATAAACAAGATCAAGGGCCTTCGGTGTCGTGAGAGATCCGGAGCCAGAAGACATGCTGAAATCGATTTTATTTTATTTTCTTTCTCTTTATTTCTTTCTTGCTTGCTTGCTTTCTTGCTTTCTTGCTTTCTTTATCATTTTTATTGGATTTTACAATACAAAATTATTATTTTTAAAAAAATCAAATACAAAACCATATACAGAGAGTCCCCCGAATCTCAGGACTTCCCCCACCCCCACCCTGGAGCCCTATTTTAAACATTAAAAACTGCATCTTCTTCTGCACTCTATTACTGTATATCAACCCATATTTTCCATGGTAATTGTGACACTCCAAGTGAAATCAAAATCCTGCCAGTGTTTCCATCTGCTCACAGTGGTCTCTTAGATAAGTTATAAAATTTCCCCATTCTTTTGTAAAGTTTTTGTCCTCTTGGTTCCTGAGTTTTCCAGTCAGCTTTGCCATTTCAGCGCAGTCCATCAGTTTGGTTTGCCATTCCTCTCTGGTTGGGACTTTGTCGTCATTCCATCTCTGGGCTAATAAGATCCAAACGGCTGTTGTTCCATACTTAAAAAGTCTTTTCTGCTTCTTTGGAATGTCGGTACCTATAATTTTTAATAAAAAAAAGCTTCTGGTTTTTGAACAAAAGTTATTTTAAACTTTTTTTTTTCATTTCGCTGTATACCACCTTACAGGTCCACCACATATGATAAAAGGTACCTTCTGTCAGGTGTGGGGGCAGGAGCCAGGCTCTGTGACCAATAGGACTTTGCAGGACTGGGGCCTTCCTAAGTTTGTTCTGAAGAGGCAAGGCACGGCTGCACAGGTGAGGCCGGTTGGTAACTCACAGCACCTGGTGGCAAGAGCCGGGAAGGGATATAAGGTCAGCATTTCCCTTCGGCTCTTTGCCACAGCAACATGTTCCCTGCCTTGCTGTGTTTGACTCCTTGCTTCTTGACCCTCAGACCCTTGACTTCTTGACTCCTTGCTTCCTGATCCTCGGACCCCTGACTTCTTGACTCCTTGCTTCCTGACCCTCAGACCCTTGGCTTCTTGACTCCTGGCTCTCTGACCCTCAGACTCTTGGCTTTCTGATTCCTGGTTTCTGGACTCCCATTCCTGCTCCTACCCTACCACCTTGCCCCTGGTCCCGACGTCCCCAGCCTGGACGTCAATCACCCATGAACCGGACCATGACACCTTCTTTCTGAAATTGATTTTCAATTCAGGTTAGGTGGCCTTCTGGGCTCGTGTGATCGCATCCCCTCTAACCGTCCCGATTTTCCAGGGGCAGTCCCGGAATGCTGAAAGCCACCCCAGCTTCTGACTTGATCCTGGAATGTCCCTATTTCCGCAGCAGCCAGTGCTGCCACTGTGGAGCTCAAGGAGGTGGATGAGCTAGCGCTTATCCCACGTGGCAGTGGCGGCTACTGCGAGAAGGAAGCATCCTGTTGCCTCTCCATGGAAACTTCATGGCCACTGCTGCTGGCCTCCTCCCTTGGGCAGCTCATAGCAGCTGCTGGAGAGCAGGCGAGGAGGACGCAAGTCTGGCAACATCAATGTCCAGCCCCGCATGAGATGCTGGCCCGTGGGGCAGGCAGAAGGCTGGGCCAGCCTGGGCAGGAAGAAAAGGGGGAGCAAAGCAAAGTACAAGGTGTTGTTGTTGTTGTTTTAAAAGTACTTTGTGTGTTCATGTCTTATCTTTTTCATTATTGTGTGTATGTGTGTGTGTGTGTGTGTGTGTATATAAAATTAAATTTCTTGTTTTAGAATTTAAAGTATAATCATACCTCATGTTATGTTTGCTTCAGGTTGAGCTTTTTCAGGTTGCATCCCGCAGTGACCCGGAAGTACCGGAAAGGGTTACGTCCGGGTTTCACCACTTGCGCATGCGCAGACGTGCAAAGTGATGTCACACGCATGTGCAGAAGCGGTGAATCGTGACCCACGCACACGCAGACGCACAGACGCAGGTTGCGTTCTACTCAGGATGCGAATGGGGCTCCAGAACAGATCCGCATCCAGAGGTACCACTGTACTCATTTTTAAATTATTAGAATATCATTGCCTTCCCTTCTTCTCTTTCCATGGTTCATTCTACATATCATAAATCCCTGCATATTTTACAGAAACTATACCATTCAGTATTCCATTATTATATCTATCAAAACTTATTTACACTGTTGATTTTATCTTTTTTAAAAATAATTTTTATTGGTTTTCCATGATTTTATACAATTTAACATAACCATTTCAAACATTAAAATACAAGGTTCTTTTGAACCTTCGGACCTCCTTCCCTCTCTCCATGGCATGGGTAGGCAAACTAAGGCCTGGGGGCCGGATCCAGCCCAATCGCCTTCTAAATCTGGCCGCGGATGGTCTGGGAATCAGCGTGTTTTCACCTCTGGGTTATTTGTGGGGCATAGGAATTCGTTCATTCCCCCCCCCCAAAATATAGCCACCCCCACCCCAAGGTCTGAGGGACAGTGGACCGGCCCCCTGCTGAATGTGTGCTGTGCCCCATCGATATAGCAGTTGTGGCACTCGTCCTTCTTCTGATGGGAAATGTTCTGCGGGGAGTGGGGAGAAAACCCAACGGGATGTCGAGGAGGAGGGTGAGAAATGTCCCTATTTTCATCTGAGGAATGTTGGAGGGTATGTGATTTTTGTGTGTGTGCGAAGGAGAGGGAGGGAGGGAGCAGGGGCAGGCCATAGCATCGGGTACCCCCCCCAAAAAACCAAGCTGTTTGTGTGAAAACACACTGGACGGAACAGCCACCTTTCCATCTTTAAACGCTTGGATTTGTTTTTATTTTGCTCAGATGTAGGGCAAGGAATAAAAGGGGAAAACAGCTGGCACATCTGTATAGCCCACAGGGCACCAGGCCTACCCTGATTTCTGGCTTGCTTTCAACCCTTCAACGGTGGAGCGAAGGAAAACGTTATGGTGCGATGGCACTTGCAGATAATTCCTACATCTGTTTTTGTGTGGATTGACCTTAAGAGAGCCTTGGTTGGATCCACAAATTGCACGGTGTGTGTGTGTGGATTCCAGTTACCTGGGGTGCACTTCTTGCCCCAGATGTTCTTTGCCACCCGTACCTCACTTCATTCTGGTCTAGAGTGGAGGGGGGGAGCTTTCCAGAATAGGGTGGGAGGTGGCACAGGGAGAACTGGTATAAAATGCTTCCCCACCATATGTGGCAATAGCCGCTCAGATGCTACTAGCCCAGAAATGGAAAGAAGAAAGTGTTCCCTACCAGAAAGGAACGGCAAACCAAGCTGTTGGACTAATAATAATAATTTATTACTTGTACCCCACCCATCTGGCTGGGTTTTCCCAGCCACTCTGGGCAGCTTCCAACAAAGATTAAAAAATACATTAAAATGTCACTCATTAAAAACTTCCCTGAACAGGGCTGCCTTCAGATGTCTTCTAAATGTCAGGTAGTTTCCTTGACATCTGATGGGAGGGCGTTCCACAGGGCGGGTGCCACTACCTGAAGACCCTCTGCCTGGTTCCCTGTAGCTTTGCTTCTCGCAGCGAGGGAACCACCAGAAGCCCTCGGCACTGGACCTCAATGTCCGGGCAGAATGATGGGGGTGGGGACGCTCCTTTGGGTACACTGGGCCGAGGCCGTTTAGGGCTTTAAAGGTCAGCACCAACACTTTGAATTGTGCTCGGAAACGTCCTGGGAGCCAATGTAGGTCTTTCAGGACCGGTGTTTTGTGGTCTTGGCAGCCGTCACCAGTCTAGCTGCTGCATTCTGGATTAGTTGTAGTTTCCAGGTCACCTTCAAAGGTAGCCCCACATAGAGCGCATTGCAGTAGTCCAAACGGGAGATAACTACGCCAAAAGGGCAAATCTGACTGGAAAGTTCAGGAACAAAGAAGACAGAAACTTCAAGAAAGAATGGGGAAAATTTATAATTTATTTAGGAGACCACTGTAAGCAGATGAAAACATTAGCCGGATTCAAATAACACTTGTAACAAACACTATGGGCGATATGGATGGACACAAAATATAGATTATGAAATAATATGCTGCTGAAAATGTTGACAATAGGATCCATGGAGGGGAAAGGTGGGAAGTCTGGAGAGTCAGAGAAATCTCTATACAGTGGTACCTCGGTTTAAGAACAGCCCCGTTTACAAACTATTCGGTATAAGAACTCCGCAAGTAGGTGTTCTGGTTTGTGAACTTTACCTCAGTCTAAGAACGGAATCTGAACGGTGGAAGGGCACCGGCAGCGGGAGGCCTCATTTGGGAAAGCGTGCCTTGGTTTAAGAACGGTTTTGGTTTACGAACAGACTTCCGGAACGGATTAAGTTTGTAAACCGAGGCACCACTGTATATGGAAATGTGTTTGGTATTGTTATAACTCTACACTTGTACAATCAAATAAAAATGAGGAGGAGGAGGAGAAGAAGAAGAAAATGCCTCCCCACCACTGCCTTTCTGCCATTACAAGCTTTCACTGGATCAGGGGTGCCAACTTGAGTAAAATATTGGGGGCCCAGGTAAGCCCTGCCTGGCATAATCAATCACGATGCAGTGCACACACCCCCATTTGAATAGCAATGCCCATCAAATTTGGGGTGGCCCAACCTGCTCAGATATTTTATTGAGGAGGTCAAAGGGACCTTGGCCCCTAGGAGTTGGCTCCTATGCAATGGATCGACACACATCTGTTTTGTTTACGGAAGAGCATCTCTGGGAGCCAGCCGTTACAACATGCCCTGCACCAAGGGCAGCTCTATGTAGGATTTGTTTATTGATTGCATTCCTGTGCTGTCCCTAGTCTTGGAGGGAGCAAAACATCAAGACACACACACACCTAATTGTTGCAGAGGCACTCTGGACTCTGGTTGTCCAGGAACAGATGTGCGGGGGTCTTTCTTGAAAGTTCGTATCATAAAAACTAGTGCACACCTAGGGCCCGCGATTTTTCTTTGCCCTCTTGCTGTCACACACTGACACGGCTGCTGTTCCACAAATTTGTATTTGTGTCTGTGTGAATGAGAGAGCATAATTAATACATAATTAATACGAAGATCGTGGCCACTGGGCCCATCACCTCCTGGCAAATAGAAGGGGAAGAAATGGAGGCAGTGAGAGATTTTACTTTCTTGGGCTCCATGATCACTGCAGATGGTGACAGCAGCCACGAAATTAAAAGAGAAAGGTGATGGCAAACCTAGACAGCATCTTAAAAAGCAGAGACATCACCTTGCCGACAAAGGTCCGTATAGTTCAAGCCATGGTTTTCGCAGTAGTGATGTATGGAAGTGAGAGCTGGACCATCAAGAAGGCTGATCGCCGAAGAATTGATGCTTTTGAATTCTGGTGCTGGAGGAGACTCTAGAGAGTCCCATGGACTGCAAGAAGATCAAACCTCTCCATTCTGAAGGAAATCAGCCCTGAGTGCTCACTGGAAGGACAGATCCTGAAGCTGAGGCTCCAATACTTTGGCCACCTCATGAGAAGAGAAGACTCCCTGGAAAAGACCCTGATGTTGGGAAAGATGGAGGGCACAAGGAGAAGGGGACGGCAGAGGACGAGATGGTTGGACAGTGTTCTCGAAGCTACCAGCATGAGTTTGACCAAACTGCGGGAGGCAGTGGAAGACAGGAGTGCCAGGAGTGCTCTGGTCCATGGAGTCACGAAGAGTCGGACACGACTAAACAACTAAACAACAACAACAATTAAAACACCCTCCTCCAGAGGCATCTCGAAACCGATGTCCTTCTTGGCTGCTGCCCCAGGTGGACACGGTTCCTCTCTCTTCTTCGACGGAAAGGTGCAAACACACTGGGCCAAACGCCTTAAAAGCAGTCAGGGCCAAAGTGGAACTGGAAGAGTTTTCAAAGCTGTGTTTCCCCTGTTTCCCTGTCCCAGGCAGGGCGTGCATTTCCCTGATAACAGCATTTATCTCTTCCACCCCGGCTCCTGCTCACACCTCTTGGTGTTTTATCGACAGCCGCAGCTGTAGCTGTGACTTCAGAGGACGTGGATGTTACCCCTCCGTGTGCTCGATGGGGCCTTGCAGCTGGGCAGCGTCCCCACCCCAGCGGAAGAGGGCACGGGGCCAAGTCTTCAGGTGTATCAGGAAGGAGGATGAAAACAAAAACAGGTTTTAACGGAGAAACAGCAGCCTCACCACCCCCCAAAGCTTTTCAGGCTCCTTGCCAAAGCACCACCCCGATGAAAACGGTTTTCTTCACACAGCTGGAGGGAGGAAGGCGGTTTGCAGCAGGAATAACACCTGCATCCTTATGGAAAAGCTCCAGTTCATCTCTCCCCATACACCTGGCCCTGGTTTGAGGTTGAAAAGGGAAGCAGAATAATTCAAAAGCAGAAATATCCATCGCACACATAGGGAAATGGGGTGTATGGGGAGGGGTAGTCCCTCTGCTGGGGGACAAGTCGTACTCCTTCCGGGGTAGCTTGTCCACCTTTGGTCCCCATCCTGCACTCGCCTCTCACCTGTGGCTCCTAGAAGCTGTCGGCATGTGAAATTGGTCACACCGGCAAAACCAGGTGAGGGTAGCCAATTGTTTTTTTTTTCTGGGGGTACTCAAGGCTATGCAGTACCAACACCTTTTCCCCTGCCCTCCAAAGTTAAAAATTTGGCACTTACTGCAGCCACGAAATTAAAAGACGCCTTCTTCTTGGGAGAAAAGCAATGACAAACCTAGACAGCATCTTAAAAAGCAGAGGCATCACCTTGCCAACAAAGATCCGTATAGTTAAAGCTATGGTTTTCCCAGTAGTGATGTATGAAAGTGAGAGCTGGACCACAAAGAAGGCTGATCGCCGAAGAATTGATGCTTTTGAATTATGGTGCTGGAGGAGACTCTTGAGAGTCCCATGGACTGCAAGAAGATCAAACCTCTCCATTCTGAAGGAAATCAGCCCTGAGTGCTCACTGGAAGGACAGATCGTGAAGCTGAGGCTCCAATACTTTGGCCACCTCATGAGAAGAGAAGACTCCCTGGAAAAGACCCTGATGTTGGGAAAGATGGAGGGCACAAGGAGAAGGGGACGACAGAGGACGAGATGGTTGGACAGTGTTCTCGAAGCTACCAGCATGAGTTTGACCAAACTGCAGGAGGCAGTGGAAGACAGGAGTGCCTGGCATGCTCTGGTCCATGGGGTCACAAAGAGTCAGACACGACTAAACAACAACAACAAGAAGTAACAAGTTTGTGGTGAGTACCAGCAACTTTTTTTAAAAAAAGCACTGGTCTCAAACCCTTGGTAAATTAGGGACTTCACCTGCATGCCAAGACAGGATCCGGTGGATTTAGCGGACGGGACCAATAGTGGGCGCAACGGTCAATAAGGTGGTTTCTGCACATTCTGTAGAGGGAAGTGAGGGGAAGGTGGAGCTCATAAACCTGGGAAGGGAGCCATAGCTGTCAACCTTCCCTTTTTTGGTGGGAAATTCCCTTATTCCAGCACCATTTCCCACTGCTATCCCGGATTGTTAGATATCCTGTAGACTGTCCCCGGCACAGGTAAGGCTGCTGATTTCCTTCTTTTCGAGGCTGCTGGTCCATTATTTTCAAATCTGAAAGTTGACAGCTATGAAGGGAGCCCATTTAGGAGAAGGAAAACTCTGCTCCGAAACCTCTGAGGTCTTGCAGGATATGTTCAGGAGGAGAAGCAGCAGCCAAGGAGTAAAAGCCACACAAATCTGAAAGTGGAGTCCTTAAGATGGTTGGATGGTGCCTTGTACGCCTCCTTCCAGTGAAAGGGACACCGATTAGAAGGAAAATGGCACTTGCTAATTTCAGGGACGCGGGTGGCGCTGTGGGTTAAACCAGAGCCTGGGGCTTGCCCATCAGAAGGTCGGTGGTTCGAATCCCCGCGACGGAATGAGCTCCCATTGCTCGGTCTCAGCTCCTGCCAACCTAGCAGTTCGAAAGCACGTCAGAGTGCAAGTAGATAAATAGGTACCACTCCGGCGGGAAGGTAAACAGCGTTTCCGTGCGCTGCTCTGGTTCGCCAGAAGCGGCTTAGTCATGCTGGCCACATGGCCCGGAAGCTGTACGCCAATACAGCCAATAAAGCGAGATGAGTGCCGCAACCCCAGAGTCGGCCACGACTGGACCTAATGGTCAGGGGTCCCTTTAGCTTTACCTTAATTTCTAGATGTATGCACATCTAGAAACAGTGACCGGGATTGAAACTGAAGTCCAATGCATCTCACCATTGTGGGGAACAGTTGTGTGACTGGGTGACCTACGTGCCGGCTAAGGCAGCAGCAAACTATCGGTGGGTGATTTCAAGGCTCCTGTTGCGCTCTCTTAAAGTGTTTATCTGTAAAGTAGGCTATGTACACACTGGTGGCCTAAAATGCAGCGAGGTTGATTCTGCTTCCTGCATTTAAAGTCACATTTGCACACTACAGTGGTACCTCGGGTTACATATGCTCCAGGTTACAGACTCCACCAACCCAGAAATAGTACCTCGGGTTAAGAACTTTGCTTCAGGATAAGAACAGAAATCGGGCTCCGGCGGCGCAGCGGCAGCAGGAGGCCCCATTAGCTAAAGTGGTGCTTCAGGTTAAGAACAGTTTCAGGTTAAGAACATACCTCCGGAACAAATTAAGTATGTAACCCGAGGTACCACTGTATTATACATACTGTGTGTGTGTGTGTGTGTATGTCTCTTTACTTGATGCAATTACCTGTTTGTTTTCCCCAGCCGTCAAGGCTTGCACCCCGGTGAGGCCACCTGAGTGCTGCTAATGCAGGAAAAACAATGCGGGAGGCAGCCGTTATGAGTTACCGGTCTCTGCAGCCACAGCAGGTGCTGTGATTCTCTGGCAGTCTGACTTCACCCCTGAAGGCACACTCCATTGTCTCCTGAGACAGGAGGGGGGGCGCAGTGGAGCCTTTCAAACACAGGACTGTCCTCTCCAAAGCAGAAACCCCAGGCTACTCGAGCACAGAGGAGGGACAGAGTTCTGTCCTTCCTCCACCACTGCGTTCATTCAACTGAGTGCAACTCTTTGCTTACCACTACCAGGCTAGTGCTTAATTGCAAGGGTGCATAATGCCCGAGAAAGGGGTGTAGCCCAGTGGCAGAGCATCTCCCTTGCATGCAGAGGCTCCTGGGTTCAATCCCTGACTTTTCCAGGTAGGACTAGGGAATACTCTTGGTCCAAACCCTGGAGTGCCGCTGCCAGCCAGTGTAGACCATGGCTAGATGGAGCAATCGCCTGACTTGGGATAAGGCGTCTCCCCAAGATCCTGAGTGTGCCAGCAATATGCTAACGGACAGTGCAGGTTTTGAAGGCTGAAAGGTTTGTTATGCTGTTGGCCAGGAAGAAGACAAGGGAGCCTTGGAGGCCCATCTGTGACTGCAGGCCAGAGAATAATTGGAGCAGCGAAAGCAGAGAGGCAGGAGTGGCGAGGCTGCAGGGTTGAATTTCATATTAGTTGAATCGCAAGCCCTATCTTTGGCTGTGGCTCTAGTGAATATTCATTAAAATTGCCGGGGTGGAGGGGGTGGGGAGCATATTGTGGTTAAAGATGGAGGGAGAGGCCCCATCCAGACTTGATTCACCTTGTGGATCTGGTGAAAAGAAAGGAACCTTGTGAAAGGCTGGAAGGGGAGAGAGATTCAGGGTGGAGAGACGGCTGGTGGACCCCTTATCTCAGCCCCCTATCAGCTATTTCCTCATGTGTTTAATTAAGAGTCCGTCTCCCTCCGAGAGAGAGCAAGGGCAGATGGGGAAGGTGATTTTTGCAGGAATGCGAAGCCCAGAGGCAGGGCTGAGGCAGGGCTTGCTGGAAAGACACACAGGCACCTTGGAGCGCGTGTTAAAGATTGACTGCTCAAGGTCAGCCGGCCAGGACGGAAGGGGAAAACCCTGCTCAGGTGGAAGGAGACCCGGCTCAGAGAGCTGCCCCCGGGCTGTTCTGTTTGCAAAGTACGGAGGAAGGGAGGTCAGAACCTCAGGGGAAAACAGGGCTTGGCTAGGAACCTGTTTTCAGTGCAGGGCTTCAGCTGTGGAGTGCGAGGAGAATGTGCCTCTGAACATGCGCAGAGTGCAGGCACTGGCTTCCTGCAGGGCTGAGCACTAGAACTCGTTTTCGATTCAAGAACATAGCAATCGGAAGCTGTAAAATGACTACCGAGTAACCACAATTCCTCCCCATTACATTAAGGTTAAACTTTGGACATCATTTGCACTATACAGTGGTACCTCTGGTTAAGAACTTAATTCGTTCTGGAGGTCCGTTCTTAACCTGAAACTGTTCTTAACCTGAAGCACCACTTTAGCTAATGGGGCCTCCCGCTGCCGCCGCACTGCCGGTGCGCGATTTCTGTTCTCATCCTGAAGCAAAGTTCTTAACGCGAGGTACTATTTCTGGGTTTGCGGAGTCTGTAACCTGAAGCGTCTGTAACCTGAAGCGTCTTTAACCTGAGGTACCACTGTACAGTTGTACCTTCGATCCCGAACACCTTGCAAGTTGAACGTTTTGGCTCCTGAGTGCCGCAAACCCGGAAGTGAGTGTTCCGGTTTGCGAACATTCTTTGGAACCCAAACGCCTGGCACGGGTTCCAATTGGCTGCAGGAGCTTCCTGCAGCGAATCGGAAGCCGCGCCTTGGTTTCCAAACGTTTTGGAAGTCAAACGAACTTCCGGAACGGATTCTGTTCGACTTCTGAAGTATGACTGTACATTTAAAGCAGCATCATGCCACATTAAACAGCCCCCCCCCAAGTCCTGGGAACTGTAGTTTGTTATGGGTGCTGCAGAGAGTTGTCAGGAGACCCCTATTCCCCTTGCAGAGGTACAGTTCTCGAGAATGGTTTAACAGCCCACCGCTCTTCTCAAAGAACTCTGGGAATCGTAGCTCTGTAAAGGGAATAGGGATCTCCTAGCAACTCTCAGCACCCTAACAAACTACAGTTCCCAGGGTTCTCTAGGGGGAGCCAAAGCTGATTGAAGTGGTTCAAGGCAGGCTTTTAACCCTATCGCTTAAGAAACAAATCTGTGGAGCATGGGGTGAGGGGAGAGAGCCAAGCTAAGCCAGCGGGGAACGAGAGGAATCGGAACCGGTAGGGAGACTATTGAATATTTTCTTCATGTCGTTCTGCTATTATTGTGTTGTGCTTTTAAGTTTCGCGGCTTATGTAAGCCGCTTCGGAAAAGCAGGGCTCTCAGACAAATGGAACAAGCACTTCTCATTGTATTAGAAGCAGGATCAGGACCGGGCAACCCGAGTAGAGGGCTGGAAGATCTCTCCCACAAGGAAAAGCGTTACAAATGTCTGGGGCTTTTTGGCTTAGAAATAAGGCAAGGAAGGTGAGGAGAGGCAGTACAGGGATAGAAAGTTATGCAGGCTGTGAAGAAAGTGGGTAATACGTACTAGAATCTAGGGTCACTCGATTAAGCTGGATAGTGGGAGCGTCTCTGCAGGGTGGTCTGGAGGAATGTTATGTACTGAGTTGAATAGGATCCAAAAGGCAGCAGTCTGATTGGTCCTAGAACAATGCAGCAGTCTGATTGGTCCACAGGAGGCACCCAATCCAGCTCCAGGTGGAAGTGAATCCGCAACCTGATTGGCCTACAGGAGAATCCCAGAATTAGCCAATCACGTGCGACCCATTGTGTAAATAATGTATATAAAGTGGACATTCTGGGGGAACTTTAATTCCTCACTACTATAAGCTGAATAAAGAGCATGAAATCCACACTCAACTCCGAGTATATTTCAAGGAAGAAGAGAAGAAGAGTTTGGATTTGATATCCCGCTTTATCACTACCCGAAGGAGTCTCAAAGCGGCTAACATTCTCCTTTCCCTTCCTCCCCCACAACAAACACTCTGTGAGGTGAGTGGGGCTGAGAAACTTCAGAGAAGTGTGACTGGCCCAAGGTCACCCAGCAGCTGCATGTGGAGGAGCGGAGACGCGAACCCGGTTCACCAGATTACGAGTCCACTGCTCTTAACCGCTACACCACATAGGCTCTCCTTCACGATGGTTGCCATAACAGTAGCATCTGAACTGAGGTAGATACAAACAATTTCACTCTCAAAAGTGCTTGGCATGTGAAGAGCATTCTGCAGGCCCTCCAAGTGTCCCTATTTTCCAGGGACAGTCCCAGATTTACAGAAGTCATCCCGGTTTCTGATTTGATCCCAGAATGTCCTGCTTTTCCTTAAAGGTAAAGGACCCCTGACAGTTAAGTCCAGTCGCAAATGACTCTGGGGTTGCAGTGCTCATCTTGCTTTACTGGTTGAGGGAGCCGGCGTTTGACCGCAGACTGTTTTTCCGGGTCGTGTGGCCAGCATGACTAAGCCGCTTCTGGCAAAACCAGAGCAGCGCACGGAAACGCCGTTTACCTTCCCGCCGGAGCAGTACCTATTTATCTACTTGCACTTTGACGTGCTTTTGAACTGCTAGGTTGACAGGAGCTGGGACCAAGCAACGAGAGCTCACCCCATCGCGGGGATTTGAACCGCCGACCTTCCGATTGGCAAGCCCAAACCCGCGTCCCCTGCTTTTCCTTAAAGGTAAAGGTAAAGGTACCCCTGCCCGTACGGGCCAGTCTTGACAGACTCTGGAGTTGGTGCGCCCATCTCACTCTATAGGCCGGGGGCCAGCGCTGTCCGGAGACACTTCCGGGTCACGTGGCCAGCGTGACATCGCTGCTCTGGCGAGCCAGAGCCGCACACGGAAACGCCGTTTACCTTCCCGCTAGAAAGCGGTCCCTATTTATCTACTTGCACCTGGGGGTGCTTTTGAACTGCTAGGTTGGCAGGCGCTGGGACCGAGCAACGGGAGCGCACCCCGCCGCGGGGATTCAAACCGCCAACCTTTCGATCGGCAAGCCCTAGGAGCTGAGGCTTTTACCCACAGCGCCACCCGCGTCCCTCTGCTTTTCCTTAGGACGTCCCTATTTTCATCAGAGAAATGTTGGAGGGTACGGAGTTATACGATACCCAAGCCGAGGAGATAAGAACTATAAAACCTTTAGAAGACATCTGAAGGCAGCCCTGTAAAGTTTTTTGACGTTTAATGTTTTATTGTGCTTTTATATACAGTATGTTGGAAGTTACCCAGCGTGGCTGGTGCAACCTAGACAGATGGGTGGGGTATAAATAATAAAATGATGATGATGGAATAAGACGTCCCTATTTTCATCTGAGAAATGTTGATGGGCATGATCCTGTTCCTACAGTGAGTGGCCAATCAGATGCCAATGGCAAAGCCACAAGCAGGATCTGGGTGCAAGCAGCCCTCTCCTCACTTCCCAGCAGCTGGGAGGCAGAACATGGACCTTGTGGCTAGTAGCCAGCTTTTCCCCATCCTCTGTGAATTTTCCTAATCCTCTTCTAGGGTGGCCATCACAACCTGTTCTAGTGAGCCGCCAAAGATTCGTTTACATACTTAGGTTGGCCAAGGCTGGCCTTGAACCCTTCGGAAAACCTCCGCCAAATTGCAGAGTGGTGGAAAAACACAATTTATTTGTTGCCGTCACTGCCATAAAGCAGCAGCTCCTTCCATTGGGCTGGACTTCCGCTGAGCTTTGCACCACTTGCGTTCAAGCCATTTCCCTTCCAGCTTCATAGCCTCCAATTTCCTGGTTAGCCCAGTAGCCAAACAAACTCCGCTGGGTGGGAAAAGGGCGCTTGGGAACGATCATATTCTGAATCATCTCTGCGTCAAACAGCAGCAACTTAATGGGGAGCCGTGCTAACTGGAAACCATCAAGGGCTCTGGGAAATCCTTTAGGTCGTTCCAGGTTGAATCCTGACAAGACAGAAGAACTGTTTTGGGGGGGACAGGGGGTGGTCAGGTGTGGGGGAGTCCCTGGTCCTGAATGGGGCAACTGTGCCCCTGAAGGACCAGGTGCGCAGCCTGGGAGTCATTTTGGACTCACAGCTGTCCATGGAGGCGCAGGTCAATTCTGTGTCCAGGGCAGCTGTTTATCAGCTCCATCTGGTACGCAGGCTGACACCCTACCTGCCGCAGACTGTCTTGCCAGAGTGGTGCATGCTCTAGTTATCTCTCGCTTGGACTACTGCAGTGCGCTCTATGTGGGGCTACCTTTAAAGGTGATCCAGAAACTGCAACTAATCCAGAATGCAGCAGCTGGACTGGTGACTGGGAGCGGCTGCTGAGACCATATACCACCAGTCCTGAAAGACTTACATTGGTTTCCCAGTACATTTCTGAGCACAATTCAAAGTGTTGGTGCTGTCCTTTAAAGCTCTAAATGTCCTTGGTCCAATATACCTGAAGGAGCGTCTCCATCTCCATCGTTCAGCCCGGACACTGAGGTCCAGCTCCAAGGGCCTTCTGCGAGAAGTGAGGTTACAGGGAACCAGG
Source organism: Podarcis siculus (assembly GCA_034642415.1). NCBI lineage: Eukaryota > Metazoa > Chordata > Lepidosauria > Squamata > Lacertidae > Podarcis > Podarcis siculus. Next base: position 374,867 of record JAXCMG010000090.1, on the reverse strand, counting down.
CAGAGGGCCTTCTCAGTAGTGGCACCCACCCTGTGGAACGCCCTCCCACCAGATGTCAAGGAAATAAACAACTATCTGACTTTTAGAAGACATCTGATGGCAGCCCTGTTTAGGGAAGTTTTTCATGTTTGATGCTTTATCGTGTTTTTAATATTCTGTTGGTAGCCGCCCAGCCACTCTGCCAGATGGGCAGGGTATAAATAATATATTATTATTATTATTATTATTATTATTATTATTATTATTATTATTATTCCAGTGGAGGTAAGACCTGAATAAACTGGAGTTAGGAGAAGGGGAGTCAGAGTGGGTGAGATAAAGGAAGGGGATGAGAACGAAGAACAGGCCATTCTCAAGAGGTCTAGGGTTGAGGCCACTTGAACGCTGGTTCTGAAGACACTTCCTCACAGGTCCCAGAAGGAAGGGAAAGCTGGACCAGGTGGTGAGTAAGGGAGCAAGCCAGTCCCAAAAGCCAGTGGAAAGAGAGGAGAATCTCACAGCAGCCTGCACAAACCTGGCAAGCAATTCAGTTGGTAAACAATAACGACAGAAGACAGTAACACCAAAGGGAATTATACAAATCATACTAAAGATAGGAGTTTCACCGGGCTGGAGACAAGGATTGCACATGGAAGAGTTTGTGCGCATAGAATTTCTCAAATAGACGCACAGCAGATATGGCTGGCCAGAGACAGGGCACTGGCTCCCCCTACAGGCCACAGAGTGACCACCTCCAAATTCTATTCTCCTGAAGCCCTAAAACAAAACGTGAGGGTGTCCATTGGAAACAAAAGGAAGAAAAATAAAAGAGAGGGCAGAGGAAAAGAAGGCAAGTGACACATAAGCAGCTGACAACTTATACTACGCTTTGGTAAGGGTTAGGGTTGCGGGAATATATTTGGCATCTCCAGAGCTGTATGCTGACCATTATATAGCATTGTATAGACAAGTTTCAGTGGGCAGCCTTTTACAGCTAAATAAATAGCACACAAGGCAGAGAGTTCAAGGGATGAAAAAAAGAGCATCCTTTCTTATCTCTGCTGCCGCAAGATTCCTAAACAATGGCACAAAGGTCCTGTTCGAGGGTGTCAGAGGCCATGGGCAGGATTGTTAGTGGGTGGAAACAGAGAACTTCTGAACATTGCAGTTTCGAACAGTACTGGGAATTCCTTGTCCTACTTATCACAGAACTGCAGTGACCCAAGATACTCCTTTTGTTCAGGAGCCAGGGGTGTTGAAAGATTTGAAACTAGCTTAAAAATAAAAGGTGTAATATAGATCCACCCGTTGCAAGCCACTAGGGCAGGGTGATATAGCAATATATCGGCCAAAACCGGTTTGAAGTTCATATCTTGATTGTGGTTGCCGGCCATCATTTTTGCATGTTCTTCTGATCTTTTTTAAAAAATATATTTTTATTAAATATTTCTTAGTTTACAAAAATACGTGCATTGTCTCTTTTTTCAAGATGCGTTTTCTGCAGATCAGTTTCACTTGTTGCGAGAAATTAGTGTTACATACAGATGTTCTGATCAAAGATGCTTGTGCTTTTACCCAGGATGTTGCTTGCCCAGAGTTGGAAAGACAGTGAGATACTGTAATGGTTATAGGGGTTGCTCGTGCGTAAGTTACTGCCACTCTAGGCTAGGTTGCCTGGTTAAACCCTTTCTGTCTGGACAGCCATTCACTTCGTGGCTGTTCAGTCGCTAGCAGAATCCGTCAGTGGGCGTTTCTTGAACTTCTTCCAGCAAAGAAGTTCTTTGACGCCAAGTCTACGCCTACTTTCTTCTGCGCAGGGTGGGTGTGGGTAGCGGAGGACCTGTGCTCTCCCCGCTGGTCTCCAGCGAGGAGTCCTGGAGCCACCTCACAGATTCCCCCATCTGCCCCCCTTCATCCCTGGTGTTACGCTGATTTCCTTCCCCAGCTGATGAGCTGCCTCTCTCCCTGCTGGGCCCTTCTCCAGCATCACTTGGGAGCCTTGCCTCCGCCTCTAGCTCCGATGTCAGTTCCCTGACAGATACCTACGAGACCGGACTGGCAGATGAAACTATTGGACTATGCAGAGATGGCAAGATTAACTGGGGAAATCAGAAGTATCAAAACTTCAGCAGAGAATGGGACAAATATAGATTGTATTTGAAATACCACTGTAAACACTTGAACTCTTTAGGCTTTGGATATAACGGAGGACTGTAAATTGGACGGACTTAAAATATGCAGGTGGAAGAGTTTTTTAATGAACCTACAGAGGTGAGAAGGGAAGTGCTAGGATTCTAAAGAATCTTGTGTAAAGTTTTAATATTTGCAAGAATACTTTTCTGTGAATGAAATTGCAAAACCAAATAATTTTTTTTAAAGAAAACAAAGAAAAACAAATATTTAGCTAGATATTGTAATATAAGATATTAAGAAATTCTTAGTAACAGATTAGGCTGAGGGATGGAAAAGGGTTAATAAATAGTGAATATTATGGATTACAACAGGAAGTAAAGATTAGAAATTTGTAATTGGGGGGCGAAAGATATTGGTGTTATAAAATATGGAATTGGGAACTGCTAAATATGTGATATGATGAAATTCGGATTGGAGGGTGTCGAGGAAGTCTTTTAGCAATGTAAATATACCAGGAATCAAGAAGAAATAATTCTTCTTTTATTGTTTTGTTTTTATTGTTGTTTTTATGTTATGTTAAGTGTAATGTTTTTCTTTTCTGTTTATGTTTTTGTATTATAAGAGAAAACCATTTTTTAAAACAACAACAACAACAAATGAACTCTTTGCTCTCTCATAGCCTTTGGCACCCCAACTATTTTACAACCCTTTCTGCCCTGCATCCACATACAGGGGTTTGCTTGGCAGGCATGCCTAATGGGCAGAGCACAGGAAGCTTCACTGAACAGTAGCAGTGGAGGAGAGTGCCGGCTGCTGAAACTGTGAAGGCCCTGGGTCTTGACACAGCCCCATTGTTGTCCCAGAAGCACATGGCTCTCAAAGCTGCCTGGGCACAGAGCTGGCAAATGCCAGCTGTTTGCTGCACTGCTTAACTGTTTGGCATTGAAACAGACTGGAGAGCTGGGTCCAAGTGAACAAAATGAATTTCCGTAGGGACAAATGTTAAGGTTCTGCACTTAGGCACGAAGAACCAGATGCATAAATATAGGATGGGGGACACTTGCAGTAAATGTGAAAAGGATCTAGGGGTCTTGGTGGACCACAAGTTTAACATGAGCCCGCAGTGTGATGTAGCAGCAAAAAAGGCTAATGCTTATTCTAGGGTGAATCTGCAGAAATATACAGTGGTACTTCGGGTTACATACGCTTCAGGTTACAGACTCCTCTAACCCAGAAATAGTACTTTGCTTCAGGATGAGAACAGAAATTGCACAGTGGTGGCAGAGGGAGGCCCCATTAGCTAAAGTGGTGCTTCAGGTTAAAAACAGTTTCAGGTTGAGAACAGACCTCTGGAACGAATAAAGTACATAACCAGAGATACCACTGTAGTGTCCATTTCAAGGACAGTAAGAGCTGTGGAACATGTGGAACGGTCTCCCTCAGAAGGCAGTAGATTCTCCTTCCTTGGAGGTTTTTAAGCAGAGGTGGGATGGCCATCTGCCATGGATGTTTTAGCTGAGATTCCTGCATTGCAGGGGGTTGGTCTAGATGACCCGGGGTCCCTTCCAACTCTACGATTCTATGAGAAGAAAAAAGTCACTGGGCATCCTCAGAGAGAGGTACTTTCATGACACGCTTTCAGAGACATGGCTCGCAAACGCTTTCTCCTTTTTACAGAAGTACACACATGTATCTGTCAATGGAGGACACTTCAAGCACTTCCATTTGTTTGTGGCGCAATAGCACCTGCTAGTCTTTTAGGAATCAGAAAACTCTTTTCCCACCCACTGCCACGGGCTACAGCAACTGCCCCTCTGAATCAGTTTTTTTTTTTTGGGAGGGAATGGCTGTGCCCTAGTGCCTTCGAGAGCAGTCTGACACACCAAAATGAAGTGGGTGAAGCTTATACCAGGAAGTGTTTCACTCGGCAAAATTCCTGCAGATCAGACACAGGAGCGGTGCCAGAAAAGAACAAATGGCTAATCCTAGTCCAGAGCTTAAACAGAAGGGTTGCAGTGAGGTAAAAAAATAAATTACTCAACTGTGTCCTAACCACCCCTTATGTGTCAATCCTGACAAAGGATTCTGGAGAATTCAAAAGACTACATACAACTTTGCGATGTTTTGCTTAGCCTAATAAAGGTGTCGCATTAATATGGTTTCTGGATTTTCCTTATGGGATAACATGGCTGCCATTACTTTTTTGTTTTAAGGTCTCCATATTCTTCCTCCGTGGGCCAGGAGCCTGATGTGACAATCCTGATTCAAGATTTCAACACCAGAAAATATGGGTAGGCAAACTAAGGCCCAGGGGCCAGATCCAGCCCTATTGCCTTCTAAATCCGGCCCGCGGACGGTCTGGGTATCAGCATGTTTTTACATGAGTAGAATGTGTCCTTTTATTTAAAATGCATCTCTGGGTTATTTGTGGGGCATAGGAATTCATTCATATATTTTTTTCAAAATATAGTCCCGCCCCCCACAAGGTCTGAGGGACAGTGGACCGGCCCCCTGCTGAAAAAGTTTGCTGACCCCTGGTTTAACAGATCAGTGTGCATCTCTGGGTTATTTGTGGGGCATAGGAATTTGTTCCATCTTTTTTTCAAAATATAGTCTGGCCCCCCACAAGCTCTGACAGACAGTGGACCAGCCCCCTGCTGAAAAAGTTTACTGACCCCTGCCATAAGAGGATGCCATGAAATTGAAACAGGGCATTTTGACAGACACAGTGGCTCAGCAAGTTAGTCCTTCTTGGTCTGTCGGTTGATTCTCCCCAGCTTGTCAGTTAATTCTTTTCCTGATATTGACCTGGCGGGACGCATGGCTGCAAGTAGCTGCAAGCAGCCCAGGAAGTATGCAATCCACTCATTTCTGGGAACACTTTGATACGGCCTGACAAAGACTTCTAGGAACAAAGTATGCCTTGGGATTCTCCCTGGGCAGAACGCCATACCAGCCAATATAATGTTATTTCCCATGTTCCTTTTTGTGTGTGCTTTTAAGCCACTGGTTTGCAATCAATTTTACTTTTAAAATACCAAAATGTCCCTTGCGATTTCCCTCGCCACCTGCCCGTATCAGATTGCAAATACCCTAATCCTATTTGGGTTCCTTTCATAAGAGAGTTTTAAAGCGTCCTTGTGGCCAGAACAGTCTTGACACCAGCACATTAGCAGGTTTCTGAGCTTTCAGATTAGCAAAATGGATAGGGTGCAGCGCATGGGGTTAGGGGAAATTTTGGTGGCACCCTGCGCTTATCCCTTGGTGGACCCACAGTGCCACGAAGATGCACCTGCCAAAATACGAGGCCCAGAAAGCTTCTCCGCATGGCAGAAATTGGGAGCCGTAGACAGCAGACTGTTGACAATAGCCACAGTTGAACCAGAGGTATTCCAAGTGTCAGTCACTCTTACCTTTCTGCCGCCAGGTAGAGATACCTGATATAGTGGTACCTTGGTTCCCAAACTTAATCCGTTCTGGGAGTCCGTTCGACTCCCAAAACCGTTCGAAAACCAAGGTGCAGCTTCTGATTGGCTTCAGGAGCTTCCTGCACTCAAGCGGAAGCCGTGTCAGATGTTCGACTTCCGAAAAACATTCGCAAACCAGAACACTTACTTCCGGGTTTGTGGCGTTCAGGTGCCGATTTGTTCGATAACTAAGCTGTTCAGGAACCAAGGCTCCACTGTACTGAGAGGCTGGCTGCTCAATGATGTACTTTTATTTTATTTTCCACAGAACTGAATGGCAATAAATGTAAAGGGGGACCCCACTGAGCTAGGAGCCAAACCTGTCCCCAACAACCAGCAATATCTAGGACAGGTATTATTCCACATCTGAGATACAGCTCATTTTCTTTCTCCCCCAAACTAAAAAGGTTCCCAGTTTTCTGGAATTCAAAAGGTTCCAAGTTGCGCAGGCCAGCAATTGGTGACCTCGTTCAGATGGGGGCAAGATGATCTCCTTCGTTCCTGAGACTGCGCTTACTCAGGTTGTTGGAGTGGAAGGCAAAGTTGGCCCCACTCCAGTGGAATCAAGTGCGACCCTATACTTCTGGTCCATATATGCGAATGGCTGCCTGCTTGCCGGTCACACACTTGGGAAGGAGAACGAGAAGCAGAAGTGGAACACAGACTCCGAAAACTTCTTAAACCTGCTCCCCCCAACCTAGCCACAGCAAATTTGCTAGCAAAGTTATATTACTTTGAAGGCTCTTCAATACATATTTGGCAGCAAAGCCCCAAGCCCTTAGCAGAATTGCTGGAAAGCCTTTACAGTTATTGTTTCTCTGAATTCTTGGGATTGATAAACATAACCGAGAAAGACCCCCCAAAAAAAGTTTTTTTGAAATTCTCACAAGTGTCATATCATATCACTCTCAAGGTGTTGCTGGCCAGCAATCTGAGAAAACACACCTTACCGTTTTGGATGATGAAACTAGTCTGGATAACAAGATGGCTTGCTGACTCCTGGGTAATGTATTGCAGCCCCTTCATCACAAGTATTAGAAACAGGGGAGACATAAGGCAGACGCAGTTTCACGTTGCCAGGAGGGCAATATTGCTCTGGCTTTTTAGAGAGAGGGAAGTGCTCAAATGCACCAGCAGGAGGCTGGTGTGAGGCTAAAAAATGAAAAGAGGTGATGCGAGTCGCAGGGTGGGGAGAGAATAAAGACATGAACTACCCCGGGGGGGCGTGGGGGGGCTGTGGGTTAAACCACAGAGCCTAGGGCTTGCCGATCAGAAGGTCGGCAGTTCGAATCCCCGTGACGGGGTGAGCTCCCGTTGCTCGGTCCCTGCTCCTGCCAACCTAGCAGTTCGAAAGCATGTCAAAGTGTAAGTAGATAAATAGGTACCACTCCAGCGGGAAGGTGAATGGCGTTTCCGTGTGCTGCTCTGATTCGCCAGAAGCGGCTTAGCCATGCTGGCCACATGACCCGGAAGCTGTACGCCGGCTCCCTCGGCCAATAAAGCGAGATGAGCGCCGCAACCCCAGAGTCGGTCACGACTGGACCTAATGGTCAGGGGTCCCCTTTACCTTTACCTTACCCTAGGGGAACAACACATGCATACAGAGACACAAGCACACAGGACTAGTCTTGTAAATAGTGTGGTTTAATTTTGCCTAAAGTCCTCAATGCCTTATCCTGCTGTGGATAGCCCAGTCTGCATGGCCTCCTGCCCTGCTGGAGGGAGACTACTAGGTTTTTGATCCCAACTTTGTGGCTCACAGCTGCAAGCGGCAGGGTCCGTGGTGTGCCCTGGGGAGGCCAAACCCAAAGAGCCCACACCTGCTTCGTGTCAGCTGCACCCCGCCAACGCTCTGGTCCTCTAAAAATCTATTCAGAGCATCTTCAGAACACCACAACCCCTCAAAAGGGACAGAAGCAGCAGAGGGGAAGGAACCCGGAGTCGGGCGCCGAGCCGCCAAGACAACACGTTGCCGTTTTGGCCTTTGACGCAAGGAAATCAGAGCAAAGAGAAGCCCTTCAACCCAAAAAACACTTTTGCCCAGTCAGACCGGAAAGCCAGAGGAGAAGGTTGGTTAGAAGAACTTGACACCCCGCCCGTCATCCAGGGTGATGATTTCAGCCTTGTGTTCCTGTTGCAGAGCTTGCAGAGCACGGAGAAGCATGGATTCTTCCAAGCCATGGAACTCTAGGAGAGGAGGAAACAGCCTCGGTTGAGGGATCTGGCAACCACACATAAAAGCTTCCACAAGATAAGCTGCAATCGCTACATCTGGTGGTAGAGAGTTCCACAGGGTAACCATGCACTGGGTCGAGAAATACTTCCTTCTGTCTGTCACTGGATGAACCTGGGTTCAGTATTATGAGAAACAAAGGCTTTCCTCTTTTTATCCACACTGTGCATACTGCAGCCTTACACACCTTTTTTTTCTAAACTAGAAAAACTGGGGACGTGAGTGGCGCTGTGGGTTAAACCACAGAGCCTAGGACTTGCTGATCAGAAGGTCGGCGGTTCAAATCCCCGCGACAGGGTGAGCTCCCGTTGCTCGGTCCCTGCTCCTGCCAACCTAGCAGTTCGAAAGCACGTCAAAGTGCAAGTAGATAAATAGGTACTGCTTCAGCGGGAAGGTAAACAGCGTTTCCGTACGCTGCTCTGGTTCGCCAGAAGCAGCTTAGTCATGCTGGCCACATGACCCGGAAGCTGTCTGCGGACAAACGCCGGCTCCCTTGGCCAATAAAGCGAGATGAGCGCCGCAACCCCAGAGTCGGTCACAACTGGACCTAATGGTCAGGGGTCCCTTTACCTTTTACCTAGAAAAACCCAAAGGTTGTAGATTTTCCTCCTACAGGAGTTGCTCCAACCACTTGATCATTTGAGTTGCCCGTTTCTACACTACAACGCAAAATCCGCCAGGTGCAAGCAAAGCTACCTTCATTCTCTGTGTCATCGCCATTGGACAGCTCATACAAGGTGAAAACTGAGTTGGTCAACCCATTCTTTGACACCTGGGAACAGAAGAGGGAGGGGGAAAAGAGAATGTTAAAACTCTGACCCACATTTATCAGTTTTCCAGTCTCAGATCAATAAGTCAATAAAAACAAAAATGTTAAACACAGCTTTTTGCAAAAGGAAAAAAAAAAAAATCAGTAGTAGAGCACCAAAGCACAGCAACAAAAATAACAGGAGAAGATAAAAACCAAACACACAAAGTTTGAGCAAAGTATCAGAAGGCCTTTGACATTGGGCACTGAAAATACATTAGAATAGACACCAGGCAAGCCTCTTTGAGGAGAACATTTGAGTTGTGGGTTGCCTGCATTGAGAAGGCCTCTCTCCCAAGCACCATTCGCGCAACCTTCAGAGGCAGGCAGGTTCACGCAAGAGATGACATGTTTTTAGTTCCCAACGCGTGCGTGGCTTCAAAGATAAAAACAGCAGCATTTTAAAAACTGTGCTCAGAAACGGACCAGCGGCCCATGAAGAAATGAGGTATTATTATTGGAAAACAAAAATCAAAACCAAACAGATGCCGTGGTTAATTTCCTTCTCAAAGACCGCATCTCTGGAAGCCTTTTTCTTACTTTTCAAGCTCTGCAAAGCCGTTCATCAAGACTCAACGCAGGCAGTCTGCTTGGGCCGGTGGGCATTTTGTGCTTCCATGACTGAACTGCACAAGCACAGAATTTGCGTATCAGGCAAGGAAAAAATGTCCCGAGAATCTGTTTTCACTGCGGAAAATAACAGCAACTTTCTAGCCCTTAACACTGTGGGGGGTGGGCAGAATGCCTGGTGAAACTTCAGAATGTGGGAAGGGAGGAAGGAGCGGATTCAAGCATACAGTACCTCTATGGTCTTAACCAATGGCTTTCAGGAGCACCATTAACCAATATGGGTTACACAGTCCAGAACCTGCTCTTACCCACTGATAGATGAGCTTTCCCCATTCTTCCGGACGCCGCCACATGATCAGAAAGCTAGATTTGTTCTTGTCAAGCCATTCAAGATTCCCTGGAATGAAGCAGAAGAGTTTGGATTTGATATCCCGCTTTAACACTACCCTAAGGAGTCTCAAAGCGGCTAACATTCTCCTTTCCCTTCCTCCCCCACAACAAACACTCTGTGAGGTGAGTGGGGCTGAGAGACTTCAGAGAAGTGGGACTAACCTAAGGTCACCCAGCAGCTGCATGTGGAGGAGCGGGGAATCGAACCCGGTTCACCAGATTACAAGACTACTGCTCTTAACCACTACAGCACACTGGCTCTCACATAACATCAGGGCCCACTTGTACTTAGAAAACAGATACTGAATCTCTCCTGTGTAACAAGTTGATTCCTCATCCTCTAACCCAGCAACCCAGCTTACTTCTTAGATGAGTCTGTGCACAGAAACATTAATGCTGTGATTTTAGTCACACTTACTCGGTATCTCACTGAAATTGATGAGAATTGCTGCCAAATAAACATGTTTGGGATTAGGAATTTATACGACCCTCAAGTTCCATACAACCATTTTGCACAGCATTATACACCGTTTCCCCCCATCCTGCCACCAAACAGAGAAAGATCCCACCAGAAATTTCAGCTTGAAGTGTATCTTTAAAAATTAAACACCACAGACTTTCTGATGTCAGGAAACTTCCATCTCGTGGCGGGGGTGGGGAGCATTTTTTGTTCATTTCAGAATATTGACTTAAAACATCTCCTGATGATTGTATACCCATTTTTATATTCAACTGAAAAGCTCACACATCTCAACATTTCAGAAGCAGGCTAATCTGGAGTTCTCGAAACTTCTGTTGCCATTTCAAAATCGCTTCATTTTATCCCTGTTATCGGTGATGGCTGTTGCTTTCTTTATCCCCAATTGAGATAAAAAAGGAAGTTCAAACTGTCCAATGGGCAGAGAAGTTTCATTGGCTGACCCACCTTTACTTCTGTAAGGAAGATGCTTTTGTTTTCCATGCCAGCTGTTAGCCCCCGCCTAACATTTTAAAATGAGAACTGGATTAAAACAGTAAACGCAAAAGTTAACTCACAAACCAGAACCCACCTTTTTTCCTGAGTTCTTCTAACACCACAATGATGGATTCCAATGGGAGCTTTCCTGTTTCACAGTTAAGGAAACAGTCACTTGGCACAGGATAGGAAAAGGGTACACAGAAGTCGAGAAAATAATACAAAGTAGGACAAACTCAACTTAGGACAACTAAAGGAACCTGAAAGGTCTTGGTCTCAGAATTCAGGGGTTTTTTTACTCAGAGCAGATCCAATGAAATTAATGAACCACAGTTAGTCATGTTTATTAAATTCAATGACTGTGCTTGGAGCAAAAAGGTGAAGCATTCTAGTTTCTCAAGGAGATGGCTCTTCTCTTTGCTGCAGCAACACAGCAGATATGGTAACTTGCCCATCAAACCAAGCATGCAACCAACCCAACTCAGAATTTGGTCACTGAACTGGAAGGGATTAAAATGACATTAGCTCAACCCTTTGCTTGAAGGGCAGGACCACCCACCAACCTCTCAACAGATCCACTAAGGCAACCCCAAACATGTGCAGAAGGCAGAACAAATAGCTTGAGACGATTCAAGTAATTAAGTTTCATGTTGCAGGGGAGGAAAACTATGCAGAAGTTTGATTCCGCCTTGAATTTACATTGCAAAATTGGCTTCCTAATACTGTGCCAAGTAAGAAAACCCATCATCAACAAAAGCACAAAAGTAGGTCATTGCAGAAAAACCACCACCAATTTTATAGTAAGAGTAAAATTGTTGCATTGTACTGCAACTAAAGTGGCACGGTTGGGCAGAAAGTTCATTTCGCAGAATTCAAGAAGAGAGATATTCTGTGTAACTGAAATGTATTCTGATACAATTCGCCCACCAGGAAATGTCAGCTACTGTCATCTAAGTCCCTCTGTTTTTAATAGATCCAACAGGGCAACTAATATTTTGAGGACATCTGCTCAACAGTGACCCAGACTGCAATACAGAGGGTTGACATTTCAAAGAAAAATGAGTATTAAAAAAGTTTGGGAAGCAAAAACTTATCTTCTGCTCAGCAAAACTAAAAAGGCTAAAAGAGAACTCACATGCTGTTCTGGCCCAAGATGAGGCTAGAGCTGCTGACCCAGAAAAAAGCATTTGTTTAAAAATGCAAAGTCATTCTGTGTGCTTTTCCTTGTTCTGCACTTGTGCAGCAACCCAACGAACAATTGCTGCAAGCCTGAACTGCTTCCAAGCCTGAACTGTGAACTGTTCTTCCATGACAGCTTTCATCTAAAGAAACAGCAAAATTCCTTTGCCTGCTCACCAGGGTAGGTAAGGCAGCCACAGGCTAGGGGGAAGAAGGATACGCTGCAGTTTCCAGTTGTTGAACAGTGGGCTCTCCTGCGCCTCTGCGACAGTCATGGTGTAGAGTTTGTTGAGGCGGCAGTAGGAAAGCACTAAGGAACACCAAGCCGTCAGCTGCTTCTGCCTCGTGTCCACATTGGGCTGCAACCTAAACGCAATCACAGGGACAGCTATAGCTCCGTTCATTTCAGAAATCCAGCTAAGCTAGTTCCAGAACAGAATCAAGCATTAGAAACTTCCCATCTCCTGTCAGAAAACCCTAGTGGTGATGATGATGATGTTCTGGGTCCAGCTGCGTGGCTGGAGAGCTCAGAGCCCCTTGGCTGAAGCAACCACTGCTTCTTCCCCTGAGCTGGCCAACAGATGTGCTTCGCATGAAAAATAGGGACAATGGCCCCTGAGACCATATAACACCAGTCCTAAAAGACCTCCATTGGCTCCCAGCACAATTCAAATTGTTGGTACTGACCTTTAAAGCCCTAAACAGCCCAATATACCTGAAGGGGCATCTCCACCCCATAGCCGTCAACTTTCCCCTTTTCTTGCAAGGAATCCTATTCGGAATAAGAAAATTTCCCTTTAAAAAAGGGGAAAGTTGAGAGCTACGCTCCACCTCCATTGTTCAGCCTGGACACTGAGGTCCCGCTCCAAGGGCCTTCTGGCAATTCCCTTCCTGCAAGAAGTGAGATTACAGGGAACCAGACAGAGGGCATTCTTGGTAGCGGCGCCCTCCCTGTGGAACACCCTCCTGTTAGATGTCAAGGAAATAAACAACTATCTGACTTTTAGAAGACATCTGAAGGCAGCCCTGTTTAGGGAAGTTTTTAAGGTTTGATGTTTTATCGTGTTTTTAATATTCTGTGGGGAGCCGCCCAGAGTGGCTGGGGAAACCCAGCCAGATGGGTGGGGTATAAATAATATATTATTACAGTCATACCTTGGGTTAAAATAGCTTCAGGTTGAGCATTTTCAGGTTGTGTTCCGCGGTGACCCGGAAGTAACAGAACGGGTTACTTCCGGGTTTCGCTGCTTGAGCATGCGCAGATGCTCAAAATGATGTCGCGCACATGCGCAGAAGCACCGAATCATGACCCACGCACGTGCAGACGTGGGTTACATTCTGCTCAGGATGGGAACGGGGCTCTGGAATGGATCCCGTTCGCATCCAGAGGTACCACTGTATTATTATTATTATCATCAACAATTAAGAGCAGCAAGGATTGGCAAGAGTGAAAAAAAAAACAATGCTTTTGGGCCTGCTTCCCTTTGGGCCAGGCAACTACCTTAATAATAATAATAATAATAATGAATTTTATTTATACCCCGCCCTCACCAGCCAAGGCGGCTAACAACCAATAATAAAAGCAAGCTGATTGGAATGCAACTTAAAAAACAAGGTTCAATACAACATTAAAACGTTAATGTTGTCTTTGGGTGTCAAAGGGCATCACATGGAAAACGAAAACAAAAAGCAGCCAAGCACCAAACGGGGGGCCCTGAGCAGCAGGAGCAGCTGTGGGCCTTAGACTCACAGAACCGCAGAGTTTGGAAGGGGACCCCGAGGGTCATCAAGCCCAACCCCAAACTAGATCCTACACGACTCGCGCCCAGCTGAGGCTCCTGCATTGCAGGGGTTAGACTAGATGACCCTGGGGGTCCCCTTCCAACTCCGCGGTTCCGTGTTCCGACGGGCTGCTTTAGAGGGTGCGCTCCCCCCACCCCCACCCCACGGAGTAAGGGGGCTGGCGGCCTCGAGCGCGGGGCCGAGGAGGGGTCAGGAGGGGCGCCGGGGGGACTCACGTGAAGAAGGGCGGGAAACTGTACTGCCAGGGCCACTCGAAACTCATCATCGCCTCTGGGGCGGAGCAGCGCTTCCGTCTCCCAGCGCCAACTCTCGGTCCGTCCCGAAGAGGCTCCCCCCGCGCCCCGCAAGCGCCACACAAAGGTTCCGGGCAGAAGCCTGGGCGAAGTTCCCCGCCTCGCAAGCGCCCATAGAGCTACGCTCAATAGAGCCGCGCTGCGGAGGGTGGTCGGGCTGTGGGAGCCGCTCAGATTTTGCTGCTGTTGTTGCTGCCGCTATCCGCGTGGTTTAAATATTGTGTTTTATTATTTTATTATTTATTTCGCAAAAAAATTAAAAAGCCTCTTGATCGTTTCTCCTTCCCTCTCTCTATATGTATATAGTATATGTATATATACAGTGTATATCTATATATATCTATATCATCTATATCTATATATCATATATATATCTATATCTATATCTACTATATCTATCATCTATCTATCTATCTATCTATCTATCTATCTATCTATCTATCTATC